>OY540802.1:8641907-9241907 GCA_961205885.1 Ptychoptera albimana | reverse complement strand
CAAATTATAGGTTATTAGGTAATAAACGAATTCCATTTAGTCAACAGATTAATAGATTTCAAAGTAATAAAAGTAATAATGGTAATACAAAACAAAGTAGAAATATACGGTCTACACTGTATTATGTAACGGCTGCCGGTGTTTTAGTTGCTGGATTCAGTTATGCTGCTGTACCTATGTATCGGATGTTTTGCCAGGTAAAATTCGTAATATCCAAGTAGCTTATAAATTATTAATGATGTTCTATTTTAGGCTTACAGCTATGGAGGTACAACCGGTACTGTTCATGATGGAAGCAAAGTTGAGGATATGAAACCTGTTTCCAGCAGAGTTATTAAAATAAAATTCAATGCAGATATAGGAGCATCAATGAGATGGAACTTTAAACCACAACAATATGAAATTAAAGTAAAAGCTTTACTATCTTTTACAAAACTATTTTTTAACGTAATTTAATATTTTAGGTTGCCCCTGGCGAAACGGCATTAGCATTTTACACAGCTAAAAATCCTACAGATACTCCTGTTATCGGGATTAGCACATACAATGTTGTACCATTTGAAGCTGGTCAATATTTCAATAAGATTCAATGTTTTTGTTTTGAAGAACAACAATTAAATCCACATGAAGAAGTCGATATGCCTGTATTTTTCTATATTGATCCAGAATTTTGCGATGATCCAAAAATGGAACTAGTTGATCAAATAACATTGTCATACACGTTTTTTGAAGCGAAAGAAGGAGTCAAACTTCCGATGCCTGCATATGCCAAAGCGCATTGATACCAATTAAAAAATTAATAGTTTACATTATATGTTTTAATTAATAGAGATTTGTAAATAATGTGATACAAAAATTCTTTTATTATGTTTTTATGTTGTTTTAAAAATTAAAATTGTTTTTGTACTTTTCGGTACAATTATCAAACTATTCTTCTTTTTTTATTTTCCCTAATAAAAATACTGGGAAATTATACAACACAACAATCGGAATCGGTAATTTATTTTTTGTTTAAAAAAGTTTGGCTTCAATTAAAAACAAAAATATTTGCTTTCGAAAAATGTATTTAAAATTATTTATTACCGTTAATTAAAAAAACAACAAAAACAATATAATTACAACATGTTTATGAAAATTGGTAAGTGAATAATACAAAATAAAATTTTTTAAATTAAAAAGAAATTATTTAAAAATTAACCTTAAAAAATTAATAAACGTCATTTGTGTTCAAGTTTCACTAGTAACCGTTTCATTTTTGTGGGGCGCTACAAATCCTTTGATTAGAAATGGCTCGAAAGGTATAGAAAAAGTAAATGAAAATACGAAATTGTTACAATTTATATATGAGTTAAAGTTTCTGGTTACTAGGTGGCAGGTATGTTTTTTTGAAGGAATTATTTTAAGGAATAAAAATTATTTTTATTATGTTTTCCAGTACATTATTCCATTTCTATTAAATCAAATGGGAAGCGTTTTGTATTTCTTTTTATTACAAAATACAGAATTGTCATTAGCTGTACCCGTTGCGAATTCACTTAGTTTTATCTTTACCGGAATTGTTGGGAGCCTACTAGGTGAACAGAAAGCTAATTGGAGTAAGTTAATTATTTAAACTTCACATCGATTTAAGTAAAAAATTTCCTTTTTTAGGAACTATATGCGGAATGGTGTTGGTTATAATTGGAACCACAATATGCATGTTTGATAAAATTAATACAAAACAAGACATAAAATAATAGGCAAACAACAAAATTTAGTTTATTTAATTTTTTATTATTATTATTAATTAATATTTTTTTTTTTTATTATTCATTAAAAGTAATTTATCATAATTTTTAGTCCTTTTTTAAAAAATAAAAATTGTTTTCAAAACTTATGACATAAAATTATAAGTGGAAAAAACATCAAAATAATAAGTTTTTGCATAGAAAAAAAATATTGTTAATTGGTTAAAATTTATAAAATAATAGTACAAATAACGTAGAATTGCAAAATTAAAAAAAGGAAAACGATATTTACATTATTTAATTAATTAATTAATTAATTTAATTAGCACCAGTAAATGATATAAAATAAAAGTAATTAAAAATAAAAAAAAAATGTTGGAAAATAAACTTTATTCATTCCATTTTCTTCGTCCACTTGTTGTGTGGTGTATTTCTTTACTTGGTTGTTGTCTTGAATATGTCATGTTTGAACTCTTCAATGACGAACTCTGTTCAGACAATTGATCGTCTTTTAATGAGGATTTCTTTTGGTGGTGACGCGTTAATGTGGCCGCTGAATTTATTTCTCCACTGCTTGTGCGCCCCTTTGTCGGTTTTGTTAGGGTCGATGTAGATTTCCGACTTGCACTCTCTGACGAATAACGTGACGTTGATGTTGGATACTTGTGTTTTGGCTTAAAGAATATTTCCCACATTAACAATAATTTTATTGTTTATTCATTAAAAATAATTTTAAATTACCTTTTCTTTATTATTTGTTTGTGAATAATTAATTTCATAACCGTCTGTTAAATGTTTTGGTTTCCATGGTGCTAACATTGATATTGAACGTGATACGGTGCGTGTTTGTGGCTGCAATGTGTTTTGTGTTGTTGCTTTAGATGTTGTTGATTTGATTGATGATAATTCTTCACGTGACATTGCTTTTCTACGAGCATTCATTATATATGGCTGTGGTATATCACCAATAGTTGTTGCATGCAAATAAACAACACTTCTTTGGCTTTGCTGACTTGAATCACCTTCCGTACCAGAACTATCATGTAATCGGTCACGTTCTCTGTTTAAATTAATATAAATGCAAAAATTAGTTTTTATTAATTTTTTCTTTTGTCAAAGGGATTAATTACCTTGAGAAGCCACGTCTCCTATCCATGGAACGTGCTGGCTTTGGTGGTCCAGGTGGTGGCTTTCGGAAATCATTTCGATTTCCATCGTCACGTTTAAGAGTACGTTGCCGTTCCACATTTATGTCATTTAATGTTGGACTTCGGTCACGACTGTTCTCTCTAGAACTTACAATAATTCTTGGACCAACTGAACTACCCCGTATTACTTTTTTCACAATTATCTCCTCTTTATCCTCTTCATCATCGTTATATTGATATTTTTTATTATCAGCTTCGAAACTATTATTACTAACATGATTATTGGTACTACGCGTTGGGCGTCCCAACGTTGCTGATTTATTTATTGTTTGTCCTGATTTTGTTAATGTATTACTACTTGAATTTGTTTGTGGGCGATTTCTCTGCTTTAATTTCGTTTTATCAGAAATTGGAGAAACACCATCATTCTTCATTTGATTATTTTCATTATTTTCTTCATAATCAGATGCACTCAAACTTTCCGATATATCATGGAGATCTCTCGAATGTGAGTGCTAAAACAAATAGAAAAAAAAAAATTGTATATAGAATTTTAAAATTAATTAATTATTACATTATTTAAATTTACATTTCTGCTATTATAACTACGATGGTGACTCGTATTATTGGTTTCAATTAAATCCCTTTCATCTAGGTTATGCAATGATGAGCTACGATTTCTGTCTGCGCTTTTTATTATCTTAATACCACCATTACCATTACCAATATTATTTGTTTCATTTATTATTGTTTTCGATTTTAAAAATTTACCATGATGACTGCTGCTACCACCACTACCAGTTCCACGTGATATTGTATCCAAATCATAGGCACTTTGTGAATATTTTTTTTGTTGATGCCTTGCTAAATTGGATGTGACAGCACCGCGGGTTCTAATAAAATTTAACAAAATACAAATAAATAAAACAATTAATATAAAATTATATTTAAAAAAAAGTTCAACCTTTGTTTGAAAGTAGCTTTTGAGATGCTGGCATTTGACTCAATATCGGTATCACCGAAAAAACGTAAATTTTTTGTTGGTGCACCATTTGCTGTTGGTGTCGCAGTTGTTATTGGTGCAATATTCTCATTGTGTGGACTTAATGGGCGCAATTTAGTCGTTGATCTTGATAAATTAGATAAGTGATCATCATTGGTCGTTTTCTCCTTATACTTTTTTCGTGATAAACGATCAAGTGACTTAAACCAACCCAGCTTTTGTGGTTGATTCTCTTGTTGTTGCTTCTGTTGATGATTAATTGACGTGCTTGAACTTTTAGAGCTCTTTTGCGATGATGTACGCTTTGGTAATGGACTCGCTTTTGGCGTTGACAGACGTCGACGTGATGCGATATCCTGAATCTATAACAAAAAAAGAATACAAATTTTGATTAATTATTATCTTTTTGATTGTTTACATTTTTTGCAAAGCATAAATTGACCCAATTTGTTTATTCAAATGGAAAATCATTGGTGCGTGAGTAACAAATTGATTTAATGGAATTTTTTTTTATTATTTAATACCAAGGTTGTGTGAAATTAAAGAAAAGCGGAAGAATTTTGTTTGTAATTTAATATTTAATTTAATTTTTTTAATTATTTATTTTTATTTTTTTTTGGTTTTTTGGTTTTTAAAATCAAAGATAATTGAACTGAAACAATCGTTAATATTTGCGATAGAATATTATGAAGAAATAATATTTATGATGACAAATATAAAAATCTATAAAAATAAGAAATATTTTGAATGAATACAATAAAAATGAATAAATAATTTTTGTGAATCTCCACATATTTATAACGTAAATAAAACAATTAAAATACCTAATATAAAAAAAAAAAAATGAAATGAAAAATGAATAAAATAAACAAGTACAAGTCGTCATCACTATACAAATAAAAAAAAAAAAATCAAAGAACCGATAGTCAGTCCTGTTAAGCTGTGTGAAAATTCTTAAAAAGGTAACGAAAAAAAAAAAATATTAAAGCATGAAAAAACCGTCAATAACCTAGTAGAGAACAACAATAAAATAAAACAAGAAGATGATGAAGAAGATTTTATTTCAGTATAATAAAAATATCGAATCAAATCAAACAAGATCAAGTGAAATAGAATTGAATAAAAAAAATAAATTGTCTGTCTATCAGATTATCTGATCTGATTTTAATTTTATTTCTTAAATCAACTTCAATACAAAATAAAAATGGAAAATTACCCAGCACAAATCAAACACTATAAACAATGTTGAATAAATAAATAAATAGAATTATTAAGTAATTTATTAATTATATTTTCAATAAATAAATAAATAATAGCCGATAAACGATTCAAATGAAATTAAATTTCACTTAAGAAAGTAAAAAAGTTTTATTAACGTAAATCGTCGTTTATTTATTTTTTTTATTTTTGTAATTATTAATGAAGTATAATTAATTATACTGATGATGACGATAATATAAATTTAATTGATTTGGTTATGGAAAAATAATCAAAATTTTTATAGAAGAAACAAATCGTGTTTTATATAATAACAAGCGAATAAATTAATTAAAGCAAAATACACTTGTGAAGATTTTATTATATTTTCCTATAAATTAATAGGCAAATGACAAACTAAAAATAATTATATAAAATGGTCACGGTATAACAAGTGGTCACTATATAACACGTTTTAAAAAAAAAAAAAAAAAAAAATATTTTTTTTGAAATAAAATTCATTTATAAAACCTTCTTGGCATGTATCAAGGTCGTCTAGTTTTTCTCATCTCTCATCTATTCTATTTGTTTTTATTTATTTCTTATTTACTTTTTGATTAATAAAATTAATATTTATTTTTATAATAAAAATGAAAATATATCGCATGTGTGGATTACGACTATAAAACGTGTACTATGTGTCGTTTTTATTTTTATATTTTTTTTTTTATTTCTAGTAAAACTTTGTGATTCGTGTTTTTATTTTTATTAAATAAATTTTGCTCTAATCATTATTATTATTATTATTATTGAATTAAATTAAATAATTTTATTAGCTTAGGTTAATATCTAAATTTTTTCATATTTATTTTAATTTACTTGTAGAAATAAACATTAATGTTAGAAACAGATAGGCATTAAATGAAAAACACACAGAAAGAAAAGTTGAAACATTAAATAAAAAAAATATAATTTTATTATTAAAACCAAGGATAATCAAAGAAATAATTGATAAAATTAATATTTCTATAGATAACCGAATGATATAAATAAATTAAAAGCTTAAGAACTAATAAAAGAAAAAAAAATAAATAAAAATCGCTTACATAGTAAACGCTAATTAATTAAAATAATTAGAAAAAGTTTATTTCTTGTTTTTTTTTTTTATTATATTTTGATTTGCTGATAGAATTAATTTTTTATATATATATTTTTTTTTGTTGGTTTGTTATTGAGAATTAGCCACCTGCTTCGAATGCATAATTAAGTGGGTAACAATTTAATAGATAATAATTTTTTTTTAACGATATGATAATTTAATAAAAATTTGTGACGGTTTTCAAAAGATTATCTAGCAAATATAAAGCAATAAAACTAGATCATGAAAATGCGTTCACTTTAATTATCTATCCACCTGGTATATAAATTTGTATTAATGAAATATTTTTACTTTTCATTGGTAAACTTTGTGCCATTTTTGTAATTAGATAAAAAATAAAATTAAAAAATCAACAGAATTTTTTTATAATAATATTTTGCTTCTCAATAAAAAATGTTTTTTTTTTATTGATTTCCTTGTTAAGCCAGTTTATATTTTATTTTTCTTATCATTAATGAATTAATAACTTAATTATAATTTGAAATGTTTATGTTTTCTAGTGCTAAGTAACATAAACCATGACTTTAAAAACATCATTAATAAAAATATTTTTTATGTTCAGGAAACCAATTTTAGTATGATCGTTGTATATATAAACGCTAAAGCATTCAGAAGGTAAATAAAGGTAAAACAAAATTTTTTCTTTACCCATTCATATATTTTTCTATCCTAGTTGACATTTTTTAAGTGATCAAACAATATTTTTCAACGCCTTTTTAATAATTAATTTAACCGAAAAATATATAAATAAATAAATAAATAAAATACTAAAAAATACGTAAAAAAAAAAAAAAGAAAACCTTCAATTAAAACACAAAATTTTTAAGATTAAAAATGGTTTTTTATTTTATTATTATGTCATAATTTTTGCTTTTTTTTAATTTTTAAAAATTGTTTTTTTTTTTATGTATTTTTACTACTCATTGAAAATAAAAATTTATTTTAACATTGAATTATTTTTAATTAATTAAAAATACAATTATTTAAGTGAAATAATAGGTAATAAAGTGTTAACGATCAATAATTGATTGCTAGTGTTGTTTTGTAATAAAGACGTAATGAGGCTACTCAAGTGGCTTACAAAAAAAAAAAAATAAATAATAAAAATAAAACTCGTGCGCTTATAATTAATCAATAAATAACCGTATATATGCCATTGATCAGTAATAAATTAAAATAAAATAAAATATAACACTAGACGGTCTAGAAAACGATTTAATAAAAAAAAAAACAATCCCTAAATTCTTCATAAAGCTATAAACTCGTCAATGCTAAAAAAAAAAAATATATATATTTTACAATTTGCTATACTGTCATGTTATAAGGAAATAAAATTCATAAGAAAAGACATAATAATGCTATTGATATCGAATGCATTTTCATAACAAGGTTACTATTAACTAAAGTATTTAATACCACGGTAATTACATACAATAATAATAAAAATACCAATCAACAACATCAAAAAGGTGAAAAGTCAATAAATAAATTATTTTTATATATCCAATGATATAAATCTTTTTCTTTAATCATTTCCTTTAATAACAAACATTCGTTTTGTATTCCGTTTGTCACGCATCGAAAAATATATCAAATTAACAAAATCAGGGAAAATATATATTTAAAATCACAATTCTACATAAATGTCAAATATCTTTTATTTTTTAAAATGGTAAAAACAATGTAAATACACTGAACTAGCAGCTACTGAATAAATATTTAATCAAATTAAACTAAATTAGAGGAAAGCAAATATATACAAAAGTGGCATTACGAAAGAAAAAGGTAAAAACGAACTCAAATATTTATGCTATTTCAATGCTAAATGTTTTATTTATTTTTTTCATTTTTATTTAACTTAATTAGCGCACACGTCATTAGTTTTTATTTTCATTTTCGTTCAAAATAACAAAAAATAAAAAAAAAATAAATTTATATTTAGGGTTCGTCGCTGATTTTTTTTTTGTCCAAATCTTTTGTGTTTTTTTTTTTTTTTTGCTTAAAATTAATTAAATAAAATATGAACAACTAATTTTACATTATAAACAAAAAAAAAAATGAAGATATATTTAAAATTCACATTAAGAGGTAGAAGAAGGAACAAAAACCCTCAATAAATTTAATGAAATTCGTTTAAAATAAATAAATAAATCAAAAGACCTGAACATGAGGAAAATAAATAAAAAAAAAACGTGACGTGATTTATTGAAGAAGATAAAAAAGAAAATAATTAGAATCAAGAGTTGATTATTAATTTATTAGCATTGATGTCGTGGGACAATTTTTTATTTAATTTTTTTTTTCATTATTATTAATTTCCTATTAGCACCGTTCTGTCTTTACTTTATGAAAATAATATTTCAATTTATCTGATTTAAACGAATAAAAAAATAAATTAAATTAAATAAATCGCCACAAGCTAAAATAGGTAAAACGCCTACAAAAACATATTGCAAAATTATGAAATTTTTATTACTACGCATCCATATAGCATCTTCGATTTTATTACTTTTAAAAGTCACTAAAGCATATATTGTGTTGCCAGATTTTAATTAATTAATTTTTTTTTTTATAAACATCAAAACACATTGCACCAAATTTAATTTAATTAATAATAATAAAGCTTTTACAAAAAGTTGCTTAAATAAAAATTGCCCAATAAGTAACAATATTTATGGTGTTTTTTTTTTTTTTGTATTTTACTTGACTTAACTGTTGTCATTATTTTTTATTTTGTTAAGTAACAGTTAATACGCTGATTTTTTTTTTTTTTTTTTTTTATTTTAATTTTAATTTAAATGATTAAAATACACAAAATTATACACTTTGGTTGATGGTTGTTGTTCTTTTTATTTTGTTGAATTTTAATATAATGAATTTTATTGATTTTATACTTTGTTTAACTTGTTTTTTGTTGCCATTTTTAAATATAATTATAATAATGGCCCACCCACATGCCATTTAGCTTTAGTTTCTTTCTTTTTTCGTTTTTTATTAAAAAAAATAAATATAAATGATTCAAGTAAGGAATGAAATAAAAAGAAAAACTGCATTTTTTTTTTGTATAATAATGAAACACAGCCAGCATTCATTGATTATAATTTAAAATACAAAAGATGCAAATACAGAAAGATGATATTAAAAAGAAACATATTCTTTTTTTGTATACGACCTTGTCGATAGACTGTTTTTTTTTTTTCATTTAATTCTTTTTACATTCGGTCAAAAGCATTTGTACAAAAAATAAATTTCTTGCATTTTTATTATAATTGTGTATTTTATCTGCGATTTTTTTTTTTTTAATTTATTTAACTTAATTCTACCACCTCTTCAAGTCCTTCTTTCGTTTTTTTTTATTTTTTTGTGTATTTATATTTTATTTATTACAATTATTTTGATTGAATAAAGTGTTTTGCGACAAAATAAGATTCCAGTCACATCTTAAGAAATTTTTCTGCGTGATACTTTTTATTTTTTTCTTTTTTTTGCTGTCTTTAATAGCTTTTGGATAATATTACGATTTAGATTATTAATTGGAAAAAAAAATACCAATAAATGTATTAAAATTAAGCATAATAAATTACATTTCAATAAAACAATAATAATAATAATAAATTTGTAATAAATACGAAGAAGATAAACCTTGTCTGCTACAAAAAAGTCTGTGTAAAATAAAGACAGAAAGATGTGTTTTACCTTCAGTATAAAAATTATACATGAATAAGGCACATAATAAACTTAACAATAAGTAAAACAATTGTAGACTTTCTATATTTGGCTAGGAAATTGAAAGTGGATGGCATTTATAAACGTAAAAAAAAAATTAATTTTTTAATTGAAAAATAATTAAATTAAATCAGGTAACCCTACTTTCATATGATTTGATTTAATTTTTAAGCTTAAAATCGCGAAAATCAAACGAAAAAAAAAATTTTTTTGCGATAAAAACAAAAAATAAACTGAATCTCGGGCTGTTTTATTATTATATTTGTTTTAAAAACAAACTTTATAAAGCTTGCGGCATTATGCCTGCTGTATACTTATTAATAATTAAGCACAACTTTGTCTTTATTCATTTTCATTGTTATATAAAAAAAAAAAAAAATTATTGAAGAATAATAAGAAATAAAGAAATAAATGACACGATTCGAATCATAGCATGCGGTGAACAAATAAGGGAACATCGCTTCGCTTCGCTTTTTTTTCTTTTTTTTTTCTTTTTTTTTTCTTTTTATTATATCGTCTGCATATTTGGCTTCTGTTTGTTTATATTTCGTTTTTTTTTTGTTTTATAAATAATTTTGTAAAACAATGGCTGCATTTAAATGGATTTAAGTTTATTTTTAATAATCAATCAATTTAAAGAGAAAAATCAATAAATAATTTTTTTTTTCTTTTTTTTTTTAAATTTAATATTAATCAGTTTTTACCATTTTTAAACTATAATTAACAAATAATAAATATTTAGGGCAAATAAATAACGTAAAGTGTTAAATATGGTTATGTTGACGTAAATAAAAAATATTTCTATTCTTTTTTAATGTAGAAAAATTATACATACGCAAAATTACGAAATAAAATTTTTTTTTTATTCATTGTCGTTTATAGAGAGATAAATATAATTAAATATGGATGTACAATTTGTTATAAAAATTAACAACATTAACCGTTTAGCAGCACAACAACTATTTAAAAATTTTAATCAAACTTGACGACACCATATTTGGTTCTATTGATTCATAGAGAAAACAGAAAAATAAAAAAGCCCAAGAACAGCAGCAAAAAAAAAAAAAAAAAAAGAAAAAAATTTTTTTGGATTAAATATTTTTAAGTAAGCTAATTACTTCTATTTCACTTATACGTGACTTAATAACAAGAATGAATAATGAGATAATGTCTATTTACCATGTCGCTATACTTGATTATATGATTTTCTATATAATATAAGTCGCTGTTGTTATTATTGTTGTCGTCGTCGTCGTCGTCGTGATGTTTATTTGTATATAGTGAATGTCCAATGTATTAAAAATTGTGTCAAATATGAAAAAATAAAATGAAAAACTTACTTAAAAATAAAAGTGAATTAACTTTAATAAAAATAGAGTTTAATGAACAGAAAGTGAAAAGACCTCGTTGACGTTGTTCGTATTAATATTATTATTATTATAATTGTTGTTGTTGCAGATTTAGTTTTTTTTTCTGTTTGGCAATTTATAATTGAATTATATTAATTTTGTTTATATTATTATGAATTATAATTTAGAAGGATACATAATTTATTTTTTTTAATTTTTATTTTTTTTTAGTATCGTCTTTATATGGTATGAGTTTCGTGTTATTTTTTTTTTTTTTTTATAAAAACTTTTAGGAAGTACAGGGTCACTTAAACTGACTACGCGAATAAACAGCTGAATAAACTTAAAATTTTATAAAACTGTGTTAAGTACCCGGCGCTTATAAATTAATAAATATTTGTATCGCTTATTAAATTTTTATTAATTAAAATTATTGTGGATAATTAAATACGCATGCATAAATTACATAATTGAAATTACGCTTTAATAGTGTGATAATTAGAATTAAATAAGTTTATGGCTTTTAACCAGTGATTACTTAGTAACAAATAATAAGAAAAAAACCTACTTAAATCTTGTTAAAACCCAATAATGAATTAAAAAAAAAAAAAAACATTGAATAAAAATTAGGTTAACTACAAACGGTCAATAACAATGCCGATACAAGGGTGGGCTGTTAATTTAAGCGATTTTATTCTTCCTACTAAAAAAATAAAGAAACGCAAATCAAAAATAACAATAAAAAAAAAGAAAAAAAATTAAATTTCATTGTAAAATAGCAAAGAGAGAGAAAAAAAACAACAATCAAAATTGTTGTTTCCATTGATAAAAATCCAAATATGGTGATGTTTAAGCAAAAGTTTTTCTTTTAAATAACAGACAATATGTCCGCGAAAAAAGCATTTTTTTTTTATTTCTCTCTATCTCTCTGTGTGTTAAAATTAAATCATAATGACCCTGTACCAGGTATTGTAGAACAATTACATGTTAAAAGCTTAATACATTTATAAAACAAATGGAAAATAATTAATTTAAATATATGAAACCAAAAAAAAAAACAGAAAAAACAGAAAAAAAGGCGACTTAACACTGACAAGTTGCTGTTGTGTCTTTATTTTTATTAAATTTTAATTTATTTAGTTAAGAGGTCAGAGTTCAACTTATACTTTTTTTCTTTTATTTTTGTTATAATAAATAAATAAATAAATAAATGTATTATTGACGGTAGAGGAGACTAGCGTTGTTATTGTGAAAGTTTCTTTATTTTTTTTATTAAATTGAATTTTTGTTGTTTATTTGATTTTGAAAAGTTAATTGAGTTACCGTTTTTTTCTTCGATGCTTAATTCAGCTTAATAATGCTTAATTTTAATTTTTTGTTTTATGATTTATTTACAAATTTAATCTTGAAAAGCTTTTTCTTATTGGGTTTTAATGATTTATATTTTTTAAGATGGGTAATTTATTGTGCTTTGCTACCTTTCTATTAAACTTTTAGAATGCAGCTCCTTGTTTTCTTTTCTTCTTCTCTTTTTAAAACTTTATTTTATTCTCACGTTATTTGATACCAATATTTTATTATCAGTGTTTCCCAAATATTTATATGAAAACGTAAACGTTTTTTGTTTGAAAAAAAAAAAAAAAATAATAAATTTAATTAAAACTTGATAAGATATTTTTATTTCAATTTAAAAACTCTATACAAGGTGAATGCTGTTAAAGAAGTTCAGGGGTAATGTACTTAAACAGAAATATTTCCGCGCATGCACAAAGTGATTAAATTACATAAAAATGTTTAATTAATAAACGTAATTTTAATCAAAGCACTAAACTTTGTTGCAATACCTTTGTAAAACCGGATTATTCTTATTTATTCAAAATTGATTTGATTCTATTTTCGTTTATTTAATAAAAATGCAAATTTTTGTTGGCATAATGAAAACACAAATGTAATTTTAATCTTAAGTCTTAAAAACTCTTCTCTTTTCTTTTTTTTATTGATTTGAGAATTAAATAAAAAAAAAAAAACGTTTTTAATAAACTTTTCATTAATAAAAATAAAAAAAAAAAAGCCAAAAAATTATCATTTTTATTAAGAATTCTTTCGTTTTTTTTTTTTTTTTATTAATTTTATTACTGTTTTGCTAAGAGAATGAAATTTATTGTTTCTGGAGGTTGTTTTGGGATAAATGGGCAACAAGAATAACAAAAAAAAAAAAAAGGCTTCGACGATAAGCTTTTTCTTTTAAAAAGAATTAATAAATGTGAAAAAAAAAAAAAATAAAATAATAAATGAATAACTGGTCGTCGATGGTTAATAAATTTTTTTTATTTATTATTACAAAAAAAAAAAAAAATTAATAATAATTTCTGTGGACAAAAATCACACTGTTTTGTTAATTTATTTTATTTTATTTTTTAACACAAAATTTTCAATATTAGATTATATGTTTCGCATAGTACCGCACAGTAAATAAGAATAAATTTATTTTTCATTTTTCTTTATTAAATAATAAAATTAGTCGTTATGTCAATTACTTTGTTTTTTTAATTCACTATAAATTGCAGTAAAGTTAATGTAAATTCTCATAGTAAATTTTTTTTTTTTTGCGCAAATTTTTATCTAAATGTATTATGTTTTGTAAAATTATATTTTAAACATAAAACAGCATAACACAAAATGTTTAACATTTAAACAGAAAATGATATTCATCGTTGATAAAGCTAACAAAGTCAAAAGAGATGAAGAAAAACGATGAAATTTTGTAAGGTGTTTGACTTATTTCGAAAGATTTTTTTTTTTTTTGTGAATTTTTTTTTATTATTGTGATGGATGTTTGTTGTTTATATCATCATCGTAACTGATGGTGGTGGTTTTGTAGGAATTTTTTTTGTACTTAAAAAATGTTTACGCGATTTGTGATGACCACGAATATGAATTTTTACGATTTTTCGTTGTTATTATTGCTGTTGTTGAATATTTTTGGTCGGTAAAAAAATCTTTTATCTTGCCTATGTGTGTTGTTGTTGTTTGCGAATTTTTTTTTTTATTATTATTAAAATTTTTGTCGATTATTAATGCTTAACTGTTTAATATTTTGTGGTTGGTGTCAACAATTTAATTTTCTACAATGATAAATTAGTTTACCAAATGAACCTTAACAATAACATACAAAAAAAAAAAAAAAAAACATTTTTTGCTGGTCATTAACATTTTTTTGTAGGAAAAATAATAAAAGTTATATCGAAAAATTACGCAAATTAAAATTATTTAGATTTAAAAATCGATTAATTAAATAATAGAGAGAGAGTGAGAAAAAAATCACGACATCATTGTGACCTTAAAGTTAATTAATTTTTTGTGTGTGTGTGTTAAATAGAAATGGTTAAGTTGCTTTAAGTGAGCTTGCTTAAAGTGTGGCTTATTTACTCATTCCATACTTAAGCCAATTTTGTTTCTTTTTTTTACTTAACAATTCTCATTGTTACTTACTCAATATTCATTTTCTGCAAAAATTATTAATCAAATGTCATAATCTTAATAAATTTATTTTAAAAATAATAATTATAATTCGAGTAGAGTGTTTTTGTATTGCGGTCAAATGTATGTCGCGGAATAATTTTTACTTTTTTTTTTTTTTAATTAAACATTAAAAACTAATTAATCAAAAATGATGAGATTTTTAAACTTGTTAATGTTTGGCATAGATTCAGCATAAACTATTGACAGAGATGAATTATTATTTTTTTTGTGTGACAGATATTTGAATAGACATTTGATCAAGTGAGTAGGATTAACAGCTGGTAACTAATTGATAAAATATTATATTTAAGTAGATTCAAAAACTTTTAAAGAGTATTTTTTTTTTTTTTTTTGACAATTTCACCTAATTTTACATATAAATTGAATTAATAAAATTGACAAAATATATCGCCACATGACGTTTGTTACTAAATGATCAATAATTAAACTAAAACTCATTTAAGCATTGAGCATTGAAAAATTCCTTATAATATCTCTTAAGCGTGCAGATGGTAATGATGTTTTTTTTTATCTTTTATGTAAATTCATCCTAAAAATCACAAGACACTAAATCATAACGACAAATTACACAAGAATTTAATAAACAAACAAAAAAAAAATTATTTTATAATTCAGTGATAAAATTAATGTAACTGACATGTTTAATAAATTTTAACATATTTTTTTTTTGTTTAAACTGATTTTAGTTTGTTAAATTATGAATACATGCTCACATTACATTATATTGTCAAAATTATAAAGCACAAAAGCGTAAGTCAAACTAAATGTCATAAATAATAATAATAATAATAAAGAAACAAAAAAAAAAAAAAACCGAGACAAACCGCCGAAATAATAAAAGAAAAATACCAGGCAGACAAAATTAATTAATTACACATCGTCAATTTGAGGATTTTAAAGCATTATTGTGTGTCTTCTGGTTATTTGTTGAAGTAACAATAATTTGTCGTAATTTTGGTCTTTTATTCGTTGTTGTTTTTTTTTTCTTTCTTTCTTTCTTTATTATTATTATTAGTTTGGTAACGCTAAAAAAAAAATTAATTAAACATGACTTTGGAGGTTTTTTGTGTTATGTTATGTACTGGATGTTTATCATTTATTAAAAAAAAAAAAAAAAAAATTATATAAAAAAAATTACTGGATTCTTGGCACCAAATCGAATTCAATCAATCAAAGAATTTTTTCTTTTTTAATTTTTTTTTTATTAATTTATTTTTAATTTTTCGTTATAATGTTGGCGTCACAGTATTGTTTATAATCCATTATTGCGATTTTTGTTTTTATTTATTTATTCCCACACTTATTTAATTTTTATTATTTATTTTGTTATAAAAATCAAAAGATGATGAAAATTATTTGTAAATAAAATTTAGTTTTTTACTGACTTTTAAAGGTGGACAAACAAAAGATTAATAACAATCAAAAAAGAAAAAAAAAAATTAAATAAAAGTCAAACAGTGGCTTTAAACATTTTTCGTTTTTAAGTTTTACATTTATTTCTGAAATGCATCAATAGTGATTTATGATCACCAAAAAAAAAAAAAAAAACGAAAAAATCTTATCATTCGTTAATAATTTATGTATTGATCTTAAATCACTTTGATGCGCTTTGACAACCGTATCTAAATTATAAAAATTAACTGATCAAATGGTTTTTTGTTTAACATTTACCAAAAAAATTCACTGACAACAAATCCACAAGAAATTTATACAAATATTTTAAAAGTAATAAACCTACGTTAAAAAATAAATTAACAACAAAAAAAAAAAAAAAACACGACGAAATCAACTACAGTAGATAAAAAAAAAAAAAAACGGAAAAAATAAATTTAAATTCCAATGCCCAAACAATTCAATTGAGAATCACTGATTTATCGGTATTAAAATAATACGCGAAACAAAACAATTGCCGCCACCAGACTAACAGCCACCGCCTTCTAATAATATTATTATTTTGTTTTTGAAACAATAATACAAATTTCCACTTTAATGATTTAAAAAGAATAATTTCCATTCAACGTATTTTTTTTTAAGCGTCTGTTTTCTTATTTTCTGTTGTTGTTGTTATATGGCAAAGTATTTCCTTTTTTTTTTTTTAAATTATCGTGTTGTTGTTTTGGTTACCAGATGATTCTTGCTTTTATAAACAAAAAACGTTCAATTATACTTGGTTTTGCTGTTTGCTTTTATGTTTATATAAAATTACGAATAACAAAACAAACAGCGAAAGTGAAATTATTAAATTACTAATAATAATTATTATTTTTTTTTATTTTTATATTAAATTTTGTATGAAATCATTTTTTATTTTTATTGTTGAATTAGAATTTTCTATTCATAAACATAACTTTGTCGTATAGCAAAAAAAAAAAAAATAAATAAATGGGTCAAATAAATGTAATCATTTATTTACACTAACAAAACAAATTTTATTTATTTCCTTTATATACTTTACTTTATATAATTAATAATAATAAAAAAAAATTAATCAATTGCCATACCTTCAAGTTTTTATTGTTTTAAAAAATAAAAAAAAAAAAAAAATGGTAAACAATTCATTCAGCTAAGTCTATTATATAAATCACGATTTATTTATGGTTTTTTTTTTTTTTTTTGAAATGAAAAATAATAATTTATTAAATTATTAAATTAGTACCAACAAGTGTTTATTTTATTTACATCAAAAATCAGGTGTAATGTATTAATTTTAAGTAGAAAAAATGATAATTGGTTGATAATTTTTTTTAAAGCGATAAAACAAGTTTAGCCAATCATAAGTACTCAGTATATCACGTGATTGAATTTTATAAATTTCTGATTGGTTTTTGTGCTTTTTTTTTTTTTTTTTTGCTACTGTATTTCTGGGTCATTTTATTAATTTAATCAAATTAATGTAAAACGTGAGGTTTTTATTAAGCGAAATATTTTTTTTATTTACAAATATTTAAATAACTCAGCCAAATGCGAAAAAATATAACAGTGCGTAATTAAGGTGATAAAATTCATATAATTATTATGTAACATTTTTAAATGTTTTGCCGATTTTTGTAAATTTTGAAATGTCTGGTGATAGGCACCACTAATGAAAGGCACCGACTATTATTATTACAATTGAGATTGTTGTTTTAATTAATCTTTATTTATTCCTTAAAAGGATAGATAATTATAAACAAGATTACTATTTATTATTATAATAATAATAATAATTATAATAAAAATTGTAATAATAAATGTTGATGACCATCGTGTAGTCATTCGTAATCAATCACATAACTTTCACAAAAGTAAGAAAAAAAAAACTCTCTCAGCCACCTACCTAAATTTAATTAAATTTTTATTTTTATTATTAGCAATTATTAAAATTTCGTTTTTTTTTTTTACGTAAAACATAAGGCTCAATCAAGCAAATCTAATTTATGAACAGACAGAAATATTCAAAAGAAACATAACAAAAAAAAAAATAATATGAGAAAAAGCGAAAGTTATGTTATTTAATCAATTTTGATCGGCCTTTTTTTTGTGTTTGTTTTGTCTGTTTGCTTATTTAATGATAAAAATCTCTGTAAAATAATCATCCCAAAAAGAATATTTTTTTTTTATATATAATTATTCGTTGATTAAATTAATAAAGATTACCTAGTAAATGTAAATGTTTCATGCTGTGTCTTTAAGAATTATTTAATTGGAAAAAAAAGTGAAAAAAAAGGGAAAAAATTAGCAAATATAAAATAAAAAAATTAATTAAAATATTTATTTGTTGTTCACACGAATCTTTTAAAATAAATGTTTTGATGAGAATTTCTAAAGACATCTTAATGAAAAAAAAAATGTTTTTGTTTTATCTTTTGTTCTAGCTTAAATTTAGCTAAAAAAAAAAAAAAAAACTAATTTTTGTAAACAAAAGGTGTTTTAACTCAGTGCTTTTATATAAATTTCACCTTTATGTTATTAAATAAAAATTATTTCAAGCAACTATGCAGATTTTAATCATATAATGCAAAAAAAAAAAAATAATTTTTTTTTCTTCGCTACACTTTCATAAATTATATAATTAATTAATTGTGTTATTAAGAAATAGAAAATATGTACAAATTCACTTGTCATATGAAACGTATTGTCTTTTCTTTTTTTTTTCTCACTTTTAGCTAATAAAACTTTTTGTATAAAACTTTGCAAATTGTGTTGTCAGGATAATTAACTTTTTTCTTTTATTTTTTAATTTCTTATGATTTTCTGTTTGTAATTTAAATAAATTTATGCGTTGTGATGTTTCACTTTTAGTTTCATTAACGTTTCAGCGTTTAATTATCAATTGAAGTAATTGGATAAGAAAATCTAAAACAAACATCGTATACAGATGATAATAATATAAACAAAGGCATTGACTAATGACGTTTATAATAACGCGATAAACATAAATTTTAATTAAATAATTTATGTGTAAAATAAATGTAAATATAAAATTCACACCGTTTTTTCTATATAAGAAAATAAAAATAAAATTTAATTTTAATCCCCCAGCATCTTAATATTATATTTATTTTTAATTAAATTTTATAGTTTTCATCTTAATAAATATATTAATAGTAATATTTATATTATTACCTTCAAATAACTTTTATTAACTTTTCTTTTCTTTGATTCGTTTAATTTTTATTGTTTTTATTATAAATAACGATTGATGTTGTCTCTTATATAAATAAGGATTAAATGCTTTCTTGATATACAAAACGGAAAATACAGAAATAATATCATTTACTTAGTGATGGTGAAATGAATAAAGAAACAATATAAAGAATAAATAAATAAATTTAAATAAAAATAAAAGAGAAAAAAAAAATCATTTGCAAACACCATTGACTAATAAAGACGTTGATCTTTGACAATACCTAGGTAATTGTTATGTTTTTAATGTCTTTATCAATTTATATATATATATATATATTTATTTCTATCTAATTCTCATATAGTAATAAAAATAATAATTAATTATAATAATAAAATTGATTAAGTAAAAATCAATAAAAATGTTATTTTAATTGTTATGTTTTAAGTTTTAATTAATTAATCCGTTTATATTAAAACAAAACAAAACAATAAAAATAAATTAATTCAATATCCGTTTCCAATTAATTAATAATCTTATTGTGTTTAATTTAAATAAATTTTAATCAAATTCCTACCTTCGGTTCTTTTAGATCAGTAGCATTGCCACGGTATTCTCTATACCTGGAACGCATCTCTTCCTCAGCACGTACAATTTCCCTTACTTTTTCTTTTTCCATGGTACGATAACGGTTCTCGTTTTTATCATCGGGCTTTTTCTTTTTTGATGAACCGGTAAATAGTTGCTTTACCTTTTTTCAATAGAAAATAAAATTAAAATTTATTTGTGGAATAAAATACAAATCGATGAAATAGACATTTACCTTCTCAAGACCACTGATTTTCTTTTCTGTACGCATAGTGCCATTACGTTCAATACTTCTCTCGCTACGATCACTACGACGACGCATTGTTTCATCCGTATATTTATCCAGACGTGGATCAAAATGTGAACCATCATCAATACTACGTTCACGATATATATAATTATATTTTTTCAATTTCATCACATGAGTTTCGTTTGTGTGACGTTTCTCTTTCTTTATAAATGCTTCAGATGCCTTAATGTCATCTGCTATTGTACGACGTCTCCATCTAATAATTAAAAGTTTTATAAACAAAGGTAATGCAAATGCAAATATCACTAAAAATATACCTTGAACTAAAGTCACCATTAAACGAGTCTTTGCGATAGTCGTTTTCAATTCCTGAATCACCTTTATCAAAACTACGTTGATGTTTCTTTTGTCGACGAAGTGGATTTTCGAATTCTTCTACTGGAACAGGTTGTAATTCCTCTGTAACTTCTGTTCTGTAGTGGCGTTCAACGCTATGACCTCTTTGCCCCATATGCACGGTGGAAATATGCTTTTGTTGTTCGGGCGACGTACGAATAACATCACTGAATTGTGATTCCAAACTGCGTGGTTCAACTTCTTGGCGATATTTTTGCTGAAAAAAACTTGTATCGGGCTCTATATGACCTACATCGAAGTCACGATGATCTTCTATGTACCCCAAATCAATTTCTTTAATGCGACGTGGTGATGCCAGACGCTCTCGTGTACGATATTCTGTTGTATGTGGTTTGCCATCGGTACCTATCTTTGTTTCACTTTTGAATGTTTCCTTAACACCGTCGCGGCCATCGGAGAATAATTTTGTCTCTTTCACATATTTCGATGATGATACTGGAGGAGCGGGAGCTTGACGTTTCTTAGGAGCTATCATATCGAGATGAGTACGATCCGGTGAATAACGATTTAATATTTCCGATGAACAAAATTTGTGATATTTCTTCAACAGTTCCTGTTCGGATAGATTTGATTGATCAACATAGTCTCTTGATCTACTACGTTGGTATCGTTCTTCTTCTGGTGAAATTCTTTCAAATTCTGGCTCTAAATTCTTAGTTCTAGCAAAACGGTCTGGTGAATAATGCCGCTTGAAATCTGGTGACACATCTCTAAGTACCGGATTCTTTGTAACCTCGCGAGTAGGAGACATTTCTTGTAATAATTCACGTGATCCAATTCTTCTGGATCTTATGCGTGATTCGAGAATTTCTCTTCTTTGACTTAAACCTTGAATTTCAGGGAAATTTTCTCTATATCCTTCATGTCGATAGGCATCAGTACCATCAGCACGTCCTCTGGGTTCGAATGTTCCCAAATATGATTTCTCTGGAGCAATATCGCGAATGTTTGGTGTTATTGGCTGATCATCCACCATTGACTTCAATTCGTCTTCACCTGACGTATATTTGGGTGAATATCTTTTGTCGCGTGTCGGAATTAAATCCTCATCTATTCCTTTCTTTATTTCAAAGCCTAATCCTTCATCTTCATCACTGTTATTACGGTAATCTCGTTTATAAAACGTTTCTTCCGTTTTAATAACATTCACTCGGTTTTGTTTGACGTTAACTGGAGTCCAATTTTCATTATGACTAGGACTACTTTTATATGGTATAGCGGATTCATCAACATCATAGTTAGTTCCATTGCCATTTAATAGATATGTGTCTGGCTTTTTATGTCGATGATTTGTTGATGTAGGATTATGTACTTCATGACTAGAATGTCCGTTTCTTCTGTAATCCGCTGATCTTTGAGGTCCATCCACTACATCCATTGATTCCCCATTATGTCGACTAGATTTCAATATTGGCGAATCTTTTGATGCGAATGACGAATGAACTGTTTGCTTTGTTCGATTGTCATTATCGCATACTACTTGTGCATAAATTATTTGATCATTGGGTCGCGTATACGAGAATACAGGCCCATTTAGATGGGGTGGTGGTGAGAAACGCTCCATTGAAAGTCTTTTTACCATTCCGTCTACTGTAACTCCTTTTGTAAGTGGTGGTTTCTCTGCCGGTAACTGCGAACTATGCATATCCTCCTGAGATTTCGAATGTTTCGAAAGCGTCGTTATTGTCTCCTTTATTGATTCAGCTATTGGTTTGACTGGCACTAAATCTAAATCTTCCTGTTGTGTAAAACCGATATTTCCTGACTTCTTTATATCTAATGGCGGCTTTATTTTTAATTTTTCTTTAGAGCTACGACCATTCTTTAATGTTTTCTCTCGATCGTCGGTTTCCTTTGTGAAATAGTCTTCACGTTGTGTTACTTCTATAATAGGACTTAATTGTGTTTTCTTTTTAACACCAGACGATGATGATTCCTCTGTTTCACTATTATTACGTTTTCTTGTTATATTTTTTGTACGATGTGCGTCTTGTTGTGAATCTTTTATTGTACCAACATCACTTTTACTACGTGTTACACGTTTACCAGTTTCTTTACGGTCATCACCAACTGTTTGTATTTGTTCTAAATTTGTATCACTCTTACGACTAAATATATTAAATATTGATGTTTTTTTTAATTTTTTTGCTGATGCATCACTTGAGCTACGTGTAACCGGCTTTGATTGTTTTTTCTTTCTTGAAGGCAACGAATTGAATTTTGTGTCTTCAGCTAAATTTAATTATTTTTAAATAAACATTTGAGAATTTTTTTTTTTTGTTAAATTAATTATTTTTCTAAATTTGCTTACCCTTTTTCCTCTCGATTCGTCCACGAGTTCTTTCATTAACACGACCACCAACAATATCTTCACCACCCTCAGCACGACATTTAACACTTTCTGCTTGTTTAAGTACGCGTGCGGCTTCTTTTAATATGCCTGCCTCAGATAAATCTTGTGGTAATTCCCGTCGTAATTGTGGCACCACAGGTGCTGGAGGTTGTTGTATTGTTAAAGCACCACCGCCACCTGATGCTGATCCAGACGTATATGATGACTGGTAATGGTTTAATGGTAATTCATTTGGTCGTGTACCTATTTTTTCGTTTTAATAATAAGAAAAAGAAAATAACATAAATAAAGAACAAGTTTTTAAAAAATTTATCTTTGTATTGTCATTTATTTTAATAATATTAATATTATTGTTATTATTATTATTATTAAAAAACATTATGCATTTTATGGTCACGACAGCCAAAGCATATATATATTTATATATACATAAATTCCCTTTCACTTTGCGGAAGATATTTTGTTGCATTAAACAACCGATACAAATAAAAACAAAAACAAAAAACAACAAAAAAGCCTAACTGAAATGCAGTTTATATAATTAAGTAGCATTCATATTCTCTATCTATATCATTTTTATTTAGCTTTTATGTATTAAAAATATTAAATACAATATTGTTGTTTCTACCTTCTGATACGTTAATTAACAATAAAACAAAAAAAAATAAAATAAAAAAATTAGAAGACAACAAAATAATAATAAAAAAAAAAACCGCGACATTTTAAAAAGTTAACAGGTAAACATTTGCAGGTATAATAACAAGAAAAAAAAAATTGATAGATTTTCAATAATAGGATAAATAAAAGCTATGTTAAGTGTAGCAAAACAAAAAGTAATAAAGCTTTTAATACCTAAGCAAGTAATGAAACAAAAAAAAAAATCTGACTTAAGACAAGTCGCTAGAGTCGATACTAGTGCAAGGTCGTTTCCATTTTTATTTCTTTATTTATATTTAAAACAGCATAAAAAAAAGCAAAAAAAATATTATTTAGCTTGGTCTGTGTCTGTTGCTGGTTGGAAGCTTTATTCTAGCAACTTTTCTTTTTATAACTTATTAAAAAGTGTTAAGTACTTGTTACATATTATTATCTTTTTTCTCGTTTTTTTTTTCTTAATTTAAATTTATTTCCTTTCTAAAAAATCATTTTTTTTTTTTTTTTTAATTTTCATTTGTCTCAATTTTTATTTAAATAAATTATTTAACTTGTTGTTTGATTATTATAATTTTATTCTTGAAATATTATCCGCGTTACCGGCTAATTCTTTTCATTAATTAAAAGAAAACTTTGTAAGCATTACCTATTCGTAATGGCTAATTAATTATGAATAAATTTATTGCGTTAATTGAGTTTTCTTTGAAACCTCGCGCGACAATATAAATGATTAACATTCGAATGACCTTTTTCTCATAATTTTTTTGTTTTTTTTTTTTTTTTTTACGTATTTACCTAATTCAAATTTAATCACATCCTAATGATTTATACGTATAAATCAAAATATAAATTTGAAACACATGCTAGTCGAAAAAATATATTTAAATTTATTGCAATATAATATGTTTTTAAGCAGAAAAATAAACTTTGAAGGACAAACGTTTAAATGAAAGACACAGCAAAAAAAAAAAAATTAAGTTTTAATGTGAGAAAAATTATATTTGTTTTCTTATTATTATTAATAATTTAATCACGTTATTATGTTATTTTATATAGAAATTTATTGATCAGATTAAGATTTATTGTGTAAATATTTAATTTTATTAATAAATAAATATTATTTTGCAATCATTTTTTTTTTTATTGTTTTGAAATTGATTTTATAGAAAAAATTATAATGAAATCGAAAACTACAAAAAAAAAAAAAAAAAAAAAAGCGAGAAAAAATGTTAATCTATCGTTGTTTATATCTAAAAATAGTTAAATTCAACAAATTTTTATGAATTTGACATTCGATGCAAAATGTCATTTACGTAAATTTAGAACAAAAAATTATTTCCGGTTAAATGTGGCAAATAATCAAGAGGAAGAAAAAAAAACTCCCAAACATTAGCTAGAACTAGAATAGAGAAATCCAGTTTTGTCCGCCTGTTAAATTATATATGCGCATCTAAATGCTACTGAAATCTTTTTCGAAATTCCGATTAAACCATCCTTTGCTACCTAAAATCACATAATCAACAAACTTGCTTTTGACCAAGAACAGAAAACGGTCACGATTTAAATTAATTCAAAATATATACGCAACTATCTAACGACTTATCAATAATTAATTAAATGTCCCTCATTATAATATAAAACACAAAATTCCTTTAACAAACGTAAATAACTTAAACAAAAAAAAAATAAACATGTTATAGTTACCTGAGTGACCTTTAATAATAACAAATTAACAAAACTATAGCGAATAATCAAAAAAAAAATAAAAAAAATAGCAACGAAAGAACGTTAAGAATTACGTGATAAGTCAACAAAGTTGTTTTTCTTTTTTGTTTCTTATTATAAATATTTCGTTTCATTTTTTAAAACTGTTGGCCTTTGAACAAAAATAAAACGCAAAATCACAAAATAAAATTCTCCGACAATAATCAAATAAACATTAACTAAAGTTTAAAATCAAAAGTTTCATTTAGTTTTAACATTTTTCTTTTTCTTTACTTTTCTTTTATGTACTACTTTTTTGCAATTGCATAAAATAAAATAAATATTTAAAAAAAAAACTACTATTATTGCAATTAGTTTTATTATAAAACAAAAATATTTATACAAATCAAAGTTAAATAATTAAAATGTTTAACTAAATGACAGAGGAAATTTATATATATATATATTATTGTCTATTTGTCGTAAAAAGAAATATGCCCTTAAGGTAAAACACTTGAAGGGGTTTTTTTTTTTTTTCTTTTTTCCAACAATTATAATAATACGTTTACCAGACACCACATATATGAATTAAACCTTAAGTACTTTAAACAGATTTAAAAAACTTAAAACATTTATATTATTGTGTTGAAGTCGTTATCAACACCTATTACAATACATTATCATTATCATTATAATTTATTTCTTGATTGAACAAATATTCTTTAACATTATTATTTCGTTTTAAATTACAAAGAAAAAAAAAAAAAAAACTAAAGGAATTATTTAATTTTAGAATTAAGAATTAATGTTTAAATGACTTAATCGGTTTGTTATTGTACATATTTTATTATTGTTGACTATCGGCATTTGTGTCATAATAATAATAATAATAATAATAATAATAATAATAATAATAAAAAAAAACACCAAAAGACACATTATTCTTATTATAACAATTTTATTTACCATTAAATTTTTAGTTTTATTACAACAAGAAGTTTTTTCTTCAAATACCTAAGAAAATTCATATTAATGGTGTTTGATGTATTCTTTGATTTTATTTTTATTATTATTACTATTATTATTATTATTATTGGTATTTTGATTAGAATTAAATTTATTTTTCGCTTAGATAATAATAATAAAAAACATTTTACTTGTAAAAAAAATGATTGAATTATAAATAATAAATTCACGATTATTTAATTTAATAAGCAAATTATATTGAAATTCGTTTATTTGTTAGATGTTTAAAGTAATTTAATCAGAATTATAGCATAAAAGAAAGTGATTTAAAATGCTTAACAGCTAGTTATTTTGGTAATAAGAATTCAAATTTTTCGCGGTATTTATAACAATAGAATTAACTAAACACGATTTACGTATGCGAAAAATTTAAATAAATAAGAAGTAGAAGAAGAAACACAACTATTAATCAAATTAAAATTTGACATTGAGAAAATTATGACTTAGGTTATTGTTGAAAAGTATTTAATTAAAATAAATTATCACTTTGGCACTGAGTAATATTTATTTCAAGAGAATTTTTATAATTTTTTATTTTCTTATTTGATTTTGCATTTGTACAAATTAGACTAGAATTTTCTCTTCATCCTAATTATGTTGTTATTTAAATATATATTTTTTTCTATTTTTACAAACATTTAACTTGAACATTAAATACATCTTAGGCAACTATGTAAGTCGGTTTCTATATTTCTACATACATCTATGCTAGAATGTTACTTATTATATGTTGTTTTTCTTTTTTCTA
Organism: Ptychoptera albimana; assembly: GCA_961205885.1. Lineage (NCBI taxonomy): Eukaryota > Metazoa > Arthropoda > Insecta > Diptera > Ptychopteridae > Ptychoptera > Ptychoptera albimana. The sequence continues at coordinate 9,214,709 of OY540802.1, read as the reverse complement.
GGTTTTATTTTTTATATTTTAAAATAGCAAAAACAATAAAACGCTTTATAAGAAAGGAATTTATTTCTCTAATTTTTTTTTATTATTATTATCTTTAAATAATTCTTGGAATTAGAAAAAATAAAGATGAGAGAGAACCACAAGAAACTAAAAGTTTTTTTTTATCTATAAATTTTTTATACTTAAAATGTAATTACGTTACAAAAAAAAAATTACTTTAATCTTTTGTATTATAGCAGATAGTCGGTCATATTTAAAATAAATATATATTCTTAATTAAGAAATAAAATGAAAAGTTTAATAGATGTTTGAAAAAAAGAAATAAGAAAATTATTCCTTTAAAATAAATGATTTTTTTGCCTTTTTTTTTTTTTTTGCTTATTTATTTTCATTTTAATAATAATAAATAATAAAAAACAAAAAAAAAAATTAAATCTTACAAGATACTTATCTTTTATTGACATTTTTCAACCAGGTGCACACAGTAAAAATAAAATAAGAAAAATAAGAAAAAAAAACACTTGAACTCTAGTGCGCATGAATATTTTACTTTATTTTTAACGGAAAAAAAAAAAACAAAATTCATAAAGTTAAAATTAATGTACTTCACGCATATGTATTACAAATTAAAAAAAAAAAAAAAAGATTAATTTTGACATTAATTATTTAAATTCGGGTTTATTGTTATTTTGTTTATATTGCTTATAGTTTTAAGCTTAAACTAATATAAAAAAAAAAAAAAATATGTGTGGGCGATTACCCAGCTTCTATTTAAATTCATTTTTTTTTTTTTTTTTCATTATTTCTTATAATTCTGACAGTCATTCGTTCGTTCGAATAAACATGAAAAACAAAATGACCTTTCGTTGGAAAAAATAAAAATTTAATTCACTTATGGTTAAAGTGCGTGGTTGCGGTATGTCTAATACGATAAATTTTCAATAAATTCATTCAACAAATCAACATTACATTACTTTACTATCAAACTATCAAACAAAAATATATATTTGTCTATAAAATAACAAAAAAAAAAAATTAATTAAATAAAATTATAAATTTTTCTCTTTGATTATATTGATGACATTTCAGGTAAATATTGAGAGAAATAAAAGGAAAAAAAACGCATTAAGAGCTTAATATTAGATTACACATGCGCTTTATATAAAATACGCCTACCTAGATAGGTAAATAGAAAATGAATGGATTTTTAAATTATTAACCATAATTCAAGGTATTTATCTAGTTTTTATTATTTTTTTTTTTTTTTTTTGAAATTAGATGCACATGGCTTTAAACAACTATGCACATGTTTTAATATTTTAAGTAATATACATGACTTAACTTTATTTTAATTCATATATTTACTGTCAATTAGATTAAATTACATTACTGATTTAAACAAGTTTTTTTTTTGTTTAATATTTATACGAATTAAATAATATTTCCATATTAAGCATTAAATAATTTTTTGTTTTTTTCTTATTTAATTTGTTGTTTTATAAAGGAAAAACATGCATCACGGAAAAACGATCAATATCTATAAAGATGTAAAATAATCTATAAGAAAAAAAGTGAAATTACTTCTATAAAACTTAGTCAAAATTAACACAGAAATTATGAAAGAAAGAAAAAAAATTGTGTTTATGTGAAAAGCTTATCAATTGGTTTTTTATTTGTACTCATTGAAAAATATACTTAAATAATAATTGAATATTTATAAGACGGAAGTTTACATTTTATTATTGTTTTATATAACAAAATAAGACTGTTTGTGCTTTTTGTTGAAAATGAGAAATTAAAACGACAAGTAAATATGACAGTTTTATCTTAAAATCCAAAACTTAATAATAATAGAAAAAGTAAACAAAAAAAACATTAAAAAGAAAAAAATATTAATGTAATAGGTAAAATATTTATGTTTGCAATCTGTTTATGTTAATATGTTTTTTGCAAAATATAATTTACAGTCGAAATTCATTTATCTGAACAATGTATCTAGAAGAATTATTGATTTTTCATTATCCAATGACAGTTAAAGTAAAGCATATACTTAAACAGTAATTTTGTTTAAAGAAAATTGTAGGTGTCGATGAGCTTTTTATGTATATTTAATTTTTTTGAAATAATCCTACATTAAATATAACAATAAATAAATTAATGCGCCATCAATAATACTTAAAAGTATTTAGAAAGCACCGGATTACACTGTCATCAATCTAATAATAAAAAAAAAAAAAAAAAGTATTTTGTCAAACAGCAAAAAACGGTAAGAAATCTTTATCAAACTATAACAAAGTAATTAATAATAATTTCAATCAATTAAAATCGTATTTTCTACTTGTGTAAACCAAACATAACCTAAAATAGTAAATACAGGTTGTTATTGTCGTTGTTGTGCTTTTTCTACTTTATTCAATAATAAACTTTTTATAAAACCAATAAGTTTTAGCGTAGGTTTTTTTTTTCTTTCTTTTTTTTTTTTGCTCACTCTTTCTCACATATTTCGCTATAATATTTTGCACGATGATATTTAAGCATAAACTACAAAAAAAAAAAAAAAAATGAAAAAAAGTTGAATAAACAACACAAAAAAAAAAAAAAAAACATCAAAATGTCGTTAGTTTAAAACAGAAAAAAAAAATATATTCTGTGTTTTCTTTACTTAAAAAATAAAAAAATAATTATTCTTTTTTATAATAATAATAATAATAATAATAATAATAATAATAATAATATTAATAATAAATAAAAACCGCACAAGTTGATATAAATAATTTTTTAGAAAAATCAGAACAAGCAAAACGTAATTCAGTAAACACGCGACCATAATAAATTCTTATTAAGATGTTTTATTATCAATTTTTTTTTTCATTTAAATTTTATTTTTGTCTTCTTTACTAATAATGACGGAATCAAAAACATCCTACACTTGTAGTTATTTATTTTATTGAAATAAAAACACACACAAAAAAAAAAAAAAAGAAATAAAATATTAGCAAAATAAATTAATTGTGTAATTTTTTTTCTCTCTTCACATTTTGAATTAATTAATTAATCAAAATGGTGAAATAAATATTTAAAAAAATAAACAAAAACTATTTGTAAAAAATATACATAAAGGTGTTTTGTTCAGTATTATTATTATTATTATTATTAAATAAATAAAATTTCCTCGTCTAGTTTAATTTATTTAAAGGTTGTAAAGTAGGATGACTTAGTTGTTACTGGGTGTACAATACAAGGTTGTCACATTATTATTGTTTTTACTGTAATACAATATGCAATAACAATTTGTAGTTTTTTTTTATTTTTTAATTTATTTTATTTTATTTTATTTCAATTTTCGTTTAATAGTAGAAAAAAATTAGCAACAACAATTTGTTGTTCTACCTACATAATTAATAACAAAAAAACTTAATTTATTTTTAGTAAAAACAACAGTTTTAGTCGATATCATTTTTCAGTAACAACACAACAAACAATTTCTCTTCTTTTAATAAATAAATAAAATAACTACAACGACTTTAAACCATCTTTATAAAATGATTTATTTCTTTAGTTGAACTTTGATATTTTGAATGGAAAATAAATAATAATAATAATAATAATTTTACTAAATAACGCTTCTGGCTTTTTTTTTTTTTTTTACGATGCTTACTTTTGTTATCAAAAATCAATGATTGTTTTCCTTATATTTCCACCTTCAACCTAATGTTTCTTTAATTACGTCGAAAATAACTAATATTGCAAACATTAAATAATAATAAAAGAAAAAAAAAATATATTTCACAAAAGGAAAAATTAACGTAAATTCCCATAATTAATTTAATATAAAAAAACATTACGCCAAACAAATAAAAATGTTGGAAAAAAAAAAACAAAAAAAGTTCTTTCAACAATAAGCTTTCAAGAACATTTAGAAGGTTTTTTTTTGTATAAATGCATTTATAAAATTATCTGACTTTTTATATCAATCGAGAATTTAATAACAGAACAAAAAATAATTATTTCACTTCACCTAAATACATCAAATTGTCACATAAGAAATAAAAAATTGAAAATAAACAAAAAAAAAAAAAACCGACAGACAGATTTCAATTATAATTACATAATTAAATGCAAATCTGTTGTTTATGACTTAAATAAAAAAAAATAAAAAAAAATAAAGTCAAGGTTAAGCTGCATGATTTTTATTTTTAGTTTTATTTTTTGTATGCACTGTTAAAGCACTTATTTGTTGATTTTTAGTGGCGGTTTGTTTGTTTGTTATTTAGATAATTAAAAACCTTAATTTTAATTTAGCTTTTTTTTTGTTTTTTTTTGGTTGTTAATTAATTATATAATAAAACTAACCAATTCTTTTCACATGTACATCTCGATTAAACGATACTCTTGGTCCACTATTATTATTATTATTACTATTATTATTATTACTATTATTAATTATATTATTTTGTGTTTTATGTGAATCAATACGTTGAGCAACATCCATCATTTTTAGCTTTTTTATTTTTGCACTTTTATGTTAAATAGAATTAAATTTTAATTAATTTCACAAAATTTTGAACACATTAAGGCTTTAGGGCACAAATTAATTATTTTTATTATTTCGTTTAATTATTTAAGCACAATTTAATTATTAAAAAAAAAAAAAAAACAATAAAAGCGTATTTTAAACACTAAGCTTTGGTTATTATTTTGTTTTTTTTTGTTTTTTTTGTCAAAAATAACATCTTTGTTGCAGATGATTCGTTGATGTTGTTGCTGATGATGATGATGATGGTGAGAGAGCAGTTAATTACTTTTAAACTATTATCACTTTTTAATTTTAATTTTTCTTTTTAATTTATTTAATTAAATATCATTTTCACAATTAATGACTGAAAAGTAACACAACACAACACAGACAACCACAATTTAAATTAAAAAAAAAAAAAATAATAATAATAAAAAACAGCATAAAAGCACAGCACAGTGTTAAAATTATTATTTAATTTGATTTTTCTTTCTTTTTTAATTAATTTCGTTTCGTTTTGTTTTGTGTTTTTTTATTTAAATCTGAAAAGAAAATTATGATTTTTTTTTTTGTGTATTGTTTTAAATTTATTTTGTTTAATTAATGCACAATTTTTTTTATTTAGTTCAAACATTGTATTAAACATTAGTTTACATTAATTATGCTGAAGGAATTAGTCACATTTATTAACCGGTTTTTATTAATTATCATCCTCTTGTTTGTTTTTATACAATTTTATTAATTTTTTTTATACAAAAAAAAAAAAGAAAATAATATATTAGTCACATTAATATTATTATTATTATTATTATTATTATTATTATTATTATTATTATTATTATTATTATTATTATTATTATTATTATTAATTAATTAATTAATTAAGTCACATTCACAAAAAAAAAATTATTTTTACAGTTTTGTTAAAAGTTTTTGTTCTATTTTTTATTTTATTCACCATTTAGCCTTAAGGCTGTTTTTAGATGAAATATTATTTATTAATTTTGTGTTAAATCTACAAATTTAATTAGACTTAGATAATTAATCAGTGGTTGTTTTTTTTTTTTTTTTGTTAAATAAATGGAAAAATAAAAAAAACTTTTGTTAATAAATTTCCTATTGCCAGTTTAAAAGGGATATTTATCTTCCGTATTGATTTCTTTTATTTGTAACCTTTTAACGTATTTCCGTCATAAAAAATTATACAAAAAAAAATAAAAAAAAAAAAAAAAAATTAATTAATTTCAAAATAACTATATATTTCCCTATTTTTCAGAATATTATAATTAACGAACGAATGCTAACTTCTTTATAATTATAAAGAGAAGCAAAAAAAAAAATATATATTTTTTTTTATACGTTGCATACCGTACCGATCCTCCAATTGAACTTCAACTAAATTATTTTTTATTTTATTTTTATGTAAAATACATTTTTACTGTTTAATGTATAGGTATAGGAAAAAAGCTAATAACATCAAAAGTAATTAAAATTTATTTACTTAAATTTTAACGGATATAGTTGATTTTTATTTATTTTTGTTTAATAATTATTTCTGATTTTTTATTTTAATAAAGCAAATATTAATGTTTTATTTGTAAATATTATATAATAATGGATAAAATAATTTTATTGTTTTTAAATGTAATGTCGATGACTGATAAATGGTTGACATTTTTAATTTAAACATTGTTCGTCTTATGTTTTAGTTGAATTATTATTTATTATTTTTTTTTTTTTTAAGTATGTTTTTGAAGTAATTTTTATTAATTTATTTATTCATCTGATATACGGACAGAACAATGTATGAAAATAAAAATTTAGTTTCATTTATTTGTCACAAAAATGTAAACATTTAAAACTTTTAAAAATCCTTAATCCGTAAACATAAATTTTTAAGAAATATCTTCCGTATTTTCACATATATTCACATAAATTCGACAATTTTTTTTTTTATTCTTTTTTAAACACATTTATAAATAAATAAAGCGTAAATGACATCACTGACTTAAGTCACAAAACATTTTGCAAACTTTCAATCACAAAAAAAACCTCTAAACACCGTTAGTTATTTTGTAGGATTATTTTAATGATTTTATTGAATTAATTTCAATTCTTCATTTTAATCTAATCGAAACCAAAGTATATAATAAAATAAAAATCTCTTTGAATACTTACGAAACATTGTGACATTGATTTTAATCAATTTTTTGCTTATATTTCATTAAAATTTTCCGGGTTTTTATATTTGGTTAATATAAATTCTTGTTTAAAAAAAAACAAAACAAAAAAAAATTTATTTAAATAATTAATTAACGTTAATTAAAGTCTTGAACATCTAAACACAGAACGTCTTCCAATAACAAAACTTTTTTTAATGACGAACGATACACAACTAATGACTACGTTTGAATGATTTAAGTAAACATAAATAAAAATTAAAAAAAAAAAAAAACATTAATAAATTTATCGGATAAATAAAAATAGAAAATCAAAATAGGTAAAACACACAGCATACAAAAATTAAAAAAAAAAGTGAGAATTTTTCAGTAAAAAGTTCAGTTTTGTTCATCACTTTTCATTTCTTTGAATTTTTTTTTCAATCAAATTTCATGAAAACCATTTGCTTTCAAACCAAAATTAATTTTAATTTGATTAAAATTAAAGTTTAATCAGATTTTTTTTTGGTTTTTCTTTTAACGTTTATTTGTGTTTCTAGTTTATCTGCAATAAATCATTTCGATAATTATTTTGATTATATTAGGATTATTGTTTGCTTATAAATTGCTTTTCTGTAATTTTTGCTGAAATGATAGCGTTATTAGAGAAAATTCATTTCTAGTTCACGGTCTATTTTTAAAGATCAATAATAATGCTTTTTGAAATGTATTTTAGTGCAGAAAAAAATTGTACGATGTAATAACAAAAAAATCAGTCGAAAAACCTTTCATTGACATAAAGTAATAAAATTACAAAATACTTCATTAGCATGTTAAGTCACATTAATTAAAAAATAAAATTAAATAACAATAAATCCGCCTTAAAGTACTTAAAGTTAAGCAACTTATGAAGGTGGATAAAGGAATTTATTTCAAAGTTTAGACAAACCCGGATTTACTTTAAAAAAAAAATTAATTTTTTTTTTACAATTGAAACATTTTTTATGCAAAAACTTTAAGCCAAAACAAAATTCATTTATTTTATAATTAAATTAAGAAAGTGGTTAAAATCACTTATCTACTCTAATTAATAATAAAATAAAAAAATAATTTAATTAGATAAATTGAATAATATTGAGATCATGCGTAAATAACTTTGGAAAAAAAAAAGTTTTTTTTTTTTTTTACAAAATAATTGGTTTAAACGTCTACTGATCTAATTAATTAACTTAAAAAAAAAAAATAAGTAAATAAATAATCAAAATGATAAATAAATTAAGAAAATTCTTCGCTCTGTTAATAAAATTCGATTAAAAAAAAAAAAAGTAAATACAAGAAAAATTAATTTAAATTAAATTAAATATAAAATCAAATGAAAGAAACATGAACAAAAAAAGTTTTAATTAACCAACCGTAAATTAATTTCACTTTATTATTTTTTTATTTCAATGTTCTTACCTCAACCTACACATAATTGATTTTTTTTTTTTTTTAATTATTTATTTTCCTTCAATTAATTAAAAATGTTTTTATTTTTATATAAACCTCGCGCGTAGATTAATTGAATTTATTTTATTTTTTATTCAGTCAAGGTTGTGTCAATTTTGGCAATTCGTTGCTATGGTTATTTTATTATTTTTTTTTTTTTTTGATGGGAAAACAATGATTGCTTTGTTGTCAAACTTTATCTCATTTATTTATTTAAATTTTTTAAGTCACTTTTGTTAAGTTTTATTTAAACAATTCTATTTTCTGTTTATTAGCCATTTGTCTGGTTTTTTTTTTGCAATAATTATATAACTTTTAATACAATTATTATTTTTTTTTTTTTTTTTGTATTAATTGTTGACATTGTAATTGTTCCTTTGCATGTTTTTCGTTAATTTTATGTTTTCCATATAACAATTGATTTTTTTTTTACTCTCCGTACTTTTAATAACAGGAATTAAGTCATTAAAAATGAAAAAAATTGAATAACAACAAAAAAAAAATGCTATTTTTTATAATTAAAACTGCACAATTTTTGATGCATTATTATTAAATAATTTTAATTTGTTAATGAAAAATCCCGAAAATCCAAACTTAAACGATGAATGAATAGTAATTTTTTTTTTTTTTTTTGTAACCAAATCAAAATAATTCGTGTATAGATTGATTCGTGAATAAATATTAATAAAAATATGAAAAGAATTATTGTTTCTTGTCATTTTTTTATATAAATTTTATTTTTTTTCGCTGTTTATTATTTTTAATAAAATTTGTTTTGCTTTAAAGGCAAAGCCAAGGTAAAAATATTATTTATAAAAAAAAAAACAAAAAAAAAAAAATAGCATAAAACCGCTATAAATGGTTAAATGTCATGATTGTGTTTTGTATTTTTTTGATTTTATATTTCATATTTTTTTTTATTATTATTTGCATGTTTTTATTGTCTTATATTTACATTTATTAATATATTTCTTATAGTTAACAGTGGAATTAGCATATATTTTTGTTATTTGTGTTAATTCATATGCGGAGAAATATTTTTATCGTTTTTTTTTTTTTTTTATTTAATCGAATATTATTTAACAGATAAAATAAATTTAAATGACTTACAAAAAAAGTTCGATTATTTATGGAATATCAATTTATATTAAAACAATTACAAAAACATTTTACGTGACCTTAATGACAACGAATGTCAAAGAAATGACTTTAATAATTAAACTATAACCAGTGCATGGTAACATTAAAAAGTTTTCTTTTCTTTTTTTTTTCTTTTTTTTTTTCAATTAAATAATTAAAACGAAAATAACTTTATTATATCATTTTTCTTTTGCCTAACTTCTTAGCGCTATTTTATGAGCAAAACATTTTTTATTGCGAATTTAATTGTAACCGGAAATCAAAACTTATAACCAAATATTAAAATTTAATGTACAACAACAAAAAAAAAAAACGTTTTTAAAGTTTATTTGATTGAATCAAATTAAGACTATTAAGCTTTTTAAAAGACATTTTAACGTTTAAACGTTTTTTTTTTTTTGGTTGTCTTCTCTCTTTCTGGTTTGCATATAAAATGTTTGGCTGAAAGTATCGAAATTAGCTAAATAGCGTTTTTCTATTTATATTAAATATTTAATTTAAAATAAGCTTCCTGTTATTTATGGTTGCAAATAAGAATACTATTTTTATGATAATTATTTTTTTACCTTAGCAATATTAAGTAAATTAGCAAAACCATTTGTATAAATTAAAAATAATTTTTTATTTAGATTAGAAGTCAGAGTTTTTTACGTTAAGCTTATTGTTTTATTTGTTAAATCGTAGATTTTACTCTTTTTTATCAATTACATATTTAGCTGTACAGATAGCTTTTAAAAATGTATTTAAAATTCATAAAACTTTGCTAAACAATGGGTTAAACTAAAATTAAAATAAATTTCCAATAAAGCACTTTATGCTTTATTTTTTTTTTTTTTTTTTTGGTATATTTCTTTTCTTAATATTCAAATGCAATTTAAACGAATAATTACGTGCTTGCATACAATTTTCTTTCTTTCACTTTAAACTTTTATTTATGCAATTTAAATATTAATAATAATAATAAAAAAAATTGTTTGTTTTTTTTTTTTTTATCTAAAAATTATACAAAAGCAAACTTTAAATAAACAAAAAGCAAAAAAAAAGCTTATAATAATATTTACAAAACACTTATTCGCCCTAAATTTCTTTCGTGCTTTTAACAGTACAGAAATATAATTAAATAGAAATAAAAAAAAAATAAAAAAATTATAATTGAACTTTTCTTCCAATTCTTTCATTTACTTTTTTGTTTATTATAATTATTTTTGTATTATAATTACATTACAATTACGTCATAAATGTTATTTGGTCACGGTAACGAAAATAAAAATATATATATATGTATATACTTAAGACATAAAGTAAGAGAGAACAAATCTTTTTTTTTCTGTTTTATTTTTTTTTTTCGTTTTATGCAAATTATTTATTTTTAAAGTATTTTAAGAGTTTCCTTAAAAAATAAGTGACTAGCTTAAGAAAATATATTTATATATATATTCTTTTTGTAAGTAAATAAATAAAGAAAATAACTGTATAAACACGTGCTCACTTACTTAAGTAGCATCAATAGTCTACTTTGTTTTGTCAGTTTGTTATTGCTTAAGTTTCTATACAATAATCACAATAAAAATAATAATAATAATAATACCAAGACGACTACAACCAAAGATAAATGTAGAAGAATCACTTTTATTTCACCATAACCATCTCTTATTATATTTAAATTATTATAATTATTTAGTTGTACTGAATTCAAAACACTTTAAAAATTAAAAAAAAAAAAAACATAAATATAAATATATATATAATACAGGAAATTCATTTAATATTTTAATTAACACATTAATTATCTAATTAAATTGATTTTCTTTTATTAACTAATTAAGGTGAAATGGGATATAAATGAAAAAAAAAATAATAAAAAAAAATAAATTGATTTATTAAGAAAGTTTAACATTTAAATTAATTATCGCATTATTTAAGGTGAAATTATTGCAAAATATTTTAATAAAAAAAAAATTGAATAAAATTACAAAATAAAAAATTATAATCAGGTTCGTCGTCGTCGTCGTTTTTTTTTTTTTTTTTTCAAGTCTTTTATATTAAAGCCACCCATTATTCAAGATCAATGTTTTCTCATTTTTCTTTTTTTTTTGCTCTATCTTTTTTATATGTAAATACATATGTTGCTGGTGTTTTTTTTTTTACTTTATTAATTTTTTCTTTATTTATTATAAAGATTGGCTGTGTAAACTGTGAAGAAACACATCGCTGATGAGGATTTGTTGCATTTTTCTAGTAATATCAGTGGTTAACAACGGGTGATACGCTGTTATTATAATTATTAAAAAGAAAATTACATATGATTTTATTAATTTAACATTATTTTCTATGAATAGAAAGGGAATAGATTATTATTATTTTTATTTATACACCATTTAATGGCTTAATGGGTGGTTTTTATTTTGATATAAATTATATTTAATAATAAAAAAAAAATGTATTTTATTTAATCGTAATACATTTACAAACCACTGAATTTTTCTTGTATATATCAAAAAAAAAAAAAAGAAAAAAAAATTCTACAACTATTATAACAGAGAATAAACAATAAGATTACGTTGATAAAATTCTTTAACAATGTGTAAACACATAATTTTTACATCATATAATAATAATTTAACATTTAATCAATTTGCAAACAATATTTTTAGCAATTTTGCTTACATTATTAATATGACGATTTTTGATTCTAACTTGTTGTATTTGTTTATTGTTTTAACATAATTTATATTTGTTTTGTCTTGTTCACCTTAGCAGTTATAACAGTTATAATTTTTCTCTTTTTTTTTTTTTTTAATCTTTTTATTAATAATAGATAGAGTTTTTACGATGATGTCAATTATTGATTATAAGAATTAGTCATTGGTGATTTTCTCTTATAGCTATAATTGCATTTTATTACATTTTTTTTTTTTTTCGAGCTCATAATTGAGCTAATTAATTTTTTATATCATTTCTAAAAAAAAAAGTAACAGAAAAAAGCATTTTTTAGAGCATTAACCTTGCAATTTTGATTAATTATTTACTTTTTTTTTTTTTTTTTGTCGTTGTGCTTTGACGTTTCCATATTCAGTTTCCTTACAAGGTTTTGGTTTTTTCTTTTTTTTTTTTTATTAATTTATTTTTTGTTTTCTAATTAATTACAATAATTAATTTGACCATCATTAGATCCGCAACGCCTAGTTTTAGAGTTTTTTTTTTTTTTTTTTTTTTTCTATTTGAATTCGAAGAATAGAAATTTTACTGATTTATTGTGGTTGGTTTTTTTTTTTTTTTAATTTTTGTTATTAAATTTATTTATTTTCAAGAGAATTGTCTTTTTATTGAGAGAATCTTGTTTGATTTTGTATTTTTTAATGTGTGCTTTAAAGATGAAATGAAATCGTATGCGTAGGGAATTTACAAGATAAATGCCACTTAGTGGAAGATTTTTATACAGGTTTTAAGGTAAAGTTTTTTTTTTTTTTTTTTTGAGTAATTTGTTTCTAATTATGTATCAGCAGACAAATTACTGCTTACTACAGCAATTAAGTAATTCGTAGAAATGTCCTCGTGGACAACTGGTAAAACTTGTAAAAGCTCTTTACCACTAAGCTACGCACACTTCAATTAAATCCTACAACGTTTAAACCTTTAATAATAATTTTTCAAAAAATTAATTGAATTGATAAATTAATTACTAAATAAACTGTGTTGTAAAATTATATTATCCAATAAAACTAAAAACGTAGTCATTATAAAATTGGCACAGATATAAATTTGTAATAATAGTGCTGGACATTTTTGTTCTTTCTATGCAATGTGGGTAGTTCATGTTTCTACAAGTAAATAACATCGACATTGTAATGTTTCGTTTGAAAATTGTGCAATTAAAGAGCAATCGTTTCTTATCTGTATGTTTTTTTTTTCTATTTTTTGTATTTGTTAACCGTTAAAAGCTTTTGTCTTAACTAATAACAAGGTTAAGCTTATTGTTTGTTACTCTTTAGTGTTGTGTAATGTTTATTTATTTATTTTTATTTTTATAGACTAAATTGACATTGTTAAATTATTTCACCTGACTTCTGTGCACCTGCCTATATATTTCGAATTGTTTTATCATTACAAAAAAAAATTTCTATGTTTGATCAGTTTGATTCAGTTTCTTCTATTTTTAGGTTTTTTTTTTTTTTTTGTATTTAATTTACATTTTCCTTTATTCTATATTATTCAATTAAAGTTTTTCTGTTTTTTTTTTTTTTTTTATTTACTTTTAATTTAACCGCCCAATCTAATTGTATCATCAATTGTTCAGTTTGTTGTTCCGTCGTTTTTATTATTATTTTAGATGGTTTCTTTTTTTTTTATTATGTGTTTCATTTATTAACAGTTATTTACTTAATTTAATTTATTTTGCAATAATAAAATACCTTTAATGATTCATTTATTTATTTGCACATTTGCGGTATTTGCGTTGTTTTATTTTCTTTTCGCTGAATGAAATAAATTACACCATTTATGGGGTTTTTTTTTTTTTTTGTTGTAAAAAGTAACAAAAAATATTGAGTTTTTTGACATCAGGATGTTTTCTTTTGATTTTATTAATTTATTTTGAAAGGACAACCAGTGATATGTACTTGGTTGTTGTGTATATTTTTTAAAAACTCGTTAAAAATTCTATATTCGGTTTCAACAAGGCTTTAATCATAAAAATATCCTTATCTACGAGTAGTTTTAACTTCCTACCAACCAAAAGCAATATTTTCAACATTTAGGTCAGAAAAAACACTTTACAAATAAAATAAAATTAATTAATTAAGTAAAATCCTTATATGGAAAATAAAAATACATTTAGCAAGAACAAGAAAGAAAAAAAAAAGCTCATTCACGATATTTCATAAAACAGAAAACAGAAATAAAAGCATAAAGAAACTACATGAAACAAAAACTCACAAACCTAATTAAATTAATGAAAAAAAAAAAATTTTAATTGCAATGAAAAATAATTTCATTTTGAATAAAATAAACAAAAAAAATTTTTATTACATTTTTTGCTTTTCCATTAATTTTTTTTTTTTTTTTTTTTTTTTCGTTATAATTAAAACATTTATCAAAATTAATTCGTCGCTACTGTGTTTTTGTAAAAGTTTTTGTTTTATTCTTGTAAATTCAGAAGAACATTTATTAATCCAAAAATCAAGAAACAAATAAAATGCGATGAAAATTATTCTTTTACATATTTTACAATTTAAAAGTTCGCAATGTAAGTAATAATAATAAAAAATTTAACCAAAAAACCACGATTTATGTGTAAAACGAAAATTTTTTTGTTTGTGGTAATAAAAAATTTATTTAATTCAGAAAAACAATAAAAACTCCAAAAAAAAATATTATAATTCACAGTGATTTAAAGCCTTAAACCTACAAAACTGCAATTAATGTGAGACTGACATAATTTTTTTTTTTTTTTTTTTTTTTGATAATAAAAAATAATTACCTTGGCTACAGATTTTAAGTTTTGTTTAGTTTAGCCTACGAATCTTTATCTTATTTGAAACTATTGACAGAAAAAAAAAAAAAAAAAACTAATTAATTGATGCAAAATGGAATAAGCCGTTACTCACTATTCTTATTTACCAACATTATTTATTGCTTTTTAATTAAATTTCGCGTTTTTAGCTATAATTTCTTTCTTTATGGATTATTTCGGTAGTTTCGAAATGTATCTTTTATGATTTTTTTTAAAATAAGAATTTTTTTAGTGGCAGTAAAAATGTTTACAGCACATAGGCTGGCGTCAGGTTATTGTGTTTTATGTTTTTTTTTTTTTGGAAATGAATGATAATTAATAAAAACTTATTTTTAAAATCCATTATAGCTAATAAAATGTTCCATGGAGAAACTGTTCGAATCATTGATTAATATTAGTGAGAAATTACATTTTTTTCTCTTTTTTTTTAATCATTTAATGACATTGAATTGCATCTCTAATTACATTAATAATAATATTATTATTTTTATTATTTTCCATTAAAGAAATACATATCTTATATCATTTGTAATATTATATTTTTTAATTAAAAATTATAAATTGTATAAAAATGATAAAGAAAGAAGCTAAACAGAATTTTAATTTTTTTTTGCAGACATTACGCACGTATCTGATGTAAATAAAATGATTAAATATTAACGAAAACTAAATGTAATAAAAATAAATAACCAGGCAATAAGAAAAACAACAAGAACAGCAACAACACCAATTGCAGGTATGTAACAATGAATTGATAAGAAAGAAAACGAAAAAAAAAAAAATTAAATAAACGAAGCAACAACAAAAAACAAAATGTTTTTTTTTTTTTTTTTTTCGTTGTACTTTATGATTTTTTACTTTATTTATTATAAATTGTTTTTTCTGGTTAAAATTGTTGCTGCTATTACATTTTATTGTTACGTTATTTAAGGATGTGGCCGGATTTGTACTATTTTATTATGTTACTAATAACATTTTATTACTTAACAGTAAATAAATGTAATGAAAAAAAGAATTAAAAATATAAAAATCGTTTTTGTGTTAACCTCGGTTATGCAAACAACAATTTTAGTGGAATTCATTTAGTCAATATTTGTTTGTTTATTATTTTTTTTTTTGTATAATTTTGATTAAAGCTCTATTATAGCAAAGCTTTCACTTGCAGTTAAATAATTTATTATGCTGTCTTTTTAACATTTTATTTTTATTCGTTTTAAATAAATTAATGTAATTTTGATTGTTTTTAATTCATGATAATAAAACATTTTCTATATAAAAATGAAGAAAAAAAAAACTCAGAAAAACTATTTATTACTATTAAATAATTCATTAAATGTGTGTGGGTGCTTCGACACTATAATATTTTCTTGATTTTTAATTGCAAATACCAAATGTTTACAATCCTTAAATTTTTGTTCTGTATTCAGATGAATTATTGATTTTTAATTAAATAACAATCATGATGAAAATATATTGAAAATTCCTTTGCCAACGTTACATTTTAAGAATGGAAAAAACGTACAAACATAAACATATTTAATGAGAGAAAAACCGAAAAAAAAACTACAGAAGAGAACGTAAAAATGTTAAAATAAAATCTATAAATAATGCCGAAGCATTTTTCCTCCTTTAAACAAGAAAAACTTTGACTTAAAATTTTCTTTAAACTCTCTTTTAATTTAACAAGACAACAAAAAAGCGTAAACTTTATGTTAGAAGGAACTTAACGCAATAAAACGAAGACGATTATCTTATTCGCGTACTCCCTAATACTACTGTAACCAAAATGTTATTAAAATATAATATAAATACAAACACAGGAAAAATGTACGAAAAGCAACAGAAAACCGCAAATTATTAACTAAAAATAATAATAATAATAATAATGAAAAATAAGCACAAAAATGAATGTAATTATATAGAACGATAAATTTGTTTAACAAGAGAGAATTAAATAACAACAGCAACAAAAAAAAAATTTATTTAATAATAAAATAGAAGGATAAACAAAGCCGCGACCGATTAAATAAGGTGAAGAAAAAAAAAATTATTTATTTTACGCAGAGTGAAATTTTCTGTTTGTTTGTTTTTTTCTTTTTAATTTTTTCTTTTCAAATTACAAGGAAAACTATTTCCTTTTCTTGTGTTTACGTTGGTTTTGCCTTTTTTTTTTTGTTTTGTTTTGTTTTTACTTTAAAAATTTTATTGACGTTACAAAATAGCAAACAGCAATAACAACGAAAAAACGAGAGAAAATAGGAATTTTGTGTTGTCTCTATGTTTGTTATTTTTAAAGATGACATCATTAGTGCAAATAATTGTTATTCTTATTAAATTTTTTTTTTCTCCTTATTATTAGCTTATTGTGTTATTGAGTTTTGCTTTAGTTTAATTTTTTTTATTAAGTGACTAGAACAGGGTGCTTTCTAGATTAATTTTGTCTTTTTTTTTTTAAATAACTTTTCTGTCTAGACTAAGCAAAGTAAATGTTTGTTAATAATAACACTTTCGTTGCAGGTATTTATTGCAGAGTCACAATACAAATTAACGAATTTAACACCCACATCAAGGACGTTTAATTTT
The DNA here is from genome assembly GCA_961205885.1 of Ptychoptera albimana. Classification (NCBI taxonomy): domain Eukaryota; kingdom Metazoa; phylum Arthropoda; class Insecta; order Diptera; family Ptychopteridae; genus Ptychoptera; species Ptychoptera albimana. Next base: position 9,197,311 of record OY540802.1, on the reverse strand, counting down.
GTGTGAAACACTTTTCAATTGTTCTTAATATTATATATGAAACACCCTATTTTAATATTTATTTCTAGATAGAAAATAAAATTTAAAAAATTCATCTAAAAACGTCAATTAACTGTCTAAGCGAGGCTTTGTTATTACCTAAACGTAAAACATTCTTTAACATAGAAAATTTCTCTCAATAATTCTTGCTTAAAACTATAAAAATAATAATAATAATAATAGTGAACAAAATAAAAATGTAACTTTATATAAATTTTCTTAACATTTTATCTTATTAAGTCTGCTATCACGATTTTTATTTTCATTTAAAAGAAAAGAAAAGAAAAAAGAAACGTTTTTCATCTATAAATTTCAAGCAACAATGGTTTATGTCTTTGCTGAATGGAATTTAACATATCTGTGTGTAAACAACAGAAAATAATTTTAAAAAACACTTTTTTTTATTTTTTTGTGTAAGCGATATAGAGCTAAGGAATGTTACTTAAGAGAGTAAAGTTTATATAACAACAGAAATATGTTTTTTTTTTTTTTTTAATTATTTTTAATATCAAAAAACTATGACCACAATCAATGGGTGGTATTTTGTAGTTGGCAGTGATGTAGGTAAATTAATACTAATTTTAGTGACAAATTTTTTATAGTTTGGCAAATAAATAAATGACGTATTGTTTTGCCTTTTGATGTCACTTTTGATTTAATAATAAAAAAAAAAAAAAAAAATTATGATGAAGCAGCAATAATAAAGGTGCGGGCGTTGTTATGTAATTTTATTTTGTTTTGTATAACAGTTCAGTTTAATGTTTTTGGCCATGAGTTTAATTTAAATAATTAAGTTAATACAGTATATGAAAAAAAAAAAAAGACAATTAAATCATCTTTTTTTATTTTTTTTTTTTTTTTTAATTAATAAAGAATGTTCGATCGATAGCAACCGAATTATAATTGCACGCCAATGTAAACAGGTGTAGTAACAATGCAACAAGTATTAAACTCACTTAACCATAACAATCACTAAGCAAAAAAAAAAAATTATAATGTACGGCTATTAGAATTGAACATTAAAAAAAAAAAAAATAAACAATAAACAAAATATTTTAATTTTTATTTAAATATTACGAAATGATTTTACTTCTTTTTTTTTTTTTTTGGTTTTCTAATAAATGTTTTAAACAAAACAAAACTTATCATTGTTTCGTTAATTGAATTTCATGTATATTTGTTTATATTATTTAATTATTCTTCCAAAAAAAAAAAGCTTAATGAAATAACAATATTACTTAATTGTCAAACAAAATAAAAAATTAATGAAAATTAATAAAATTGCAATAAATTTGGTTAGGACACATTATATGTGGGAAATTAAGAAAACAATTTTGTATTTGCTAAGCATAGACTCAGTGTTTATCTAGGACAAAATTTGCAAGAAAAACACTGTGTATAAAAAAATGAAGCAACATGTAGCCGATGCGATGAAACAATACAAAAAAAAAATTTATCTGTTGAATAAGATTAAGAAATTTGAATAATAAAATTTTTTTTTTTATTTTAATTATATAATAAATATTTTACAGATTAAAATTTAAATAAAACAAAAGGCGTTAATAAATTTAATTAAAAGAAAATATTTTCACTGTGAACAGACGTCACTTATAACGTAAAATTTAGGTGAAACGATGTTCTCTTTTAATTTTTTAAATGAGAATAAAGTCATTCTGTTATATTTAAACTCATATAAAGTTAAGTAAATTTATTTATAAATATTCTTAAAAGAATAATAATTAACACACGAAAAAGTATTAAAATTGTTTTAATGACATTGATGTGAAAAGTGTGAAAATGAATAATTTATAAAGAAACAAAGGATGACACCAAAGTAATTATATTTTTTGATAAATAATTAACAAAACACGATAAAATCTCTTTGTTATACCTATCCAAAGTAAAGTCATTGCGCTTAATTTAACATTTTTGTATATTTAAGAAAATCATTCAGATGAACTCATCCATAAATAAATCAGTAATCAATAAAAAACCAGTGGTTTTACGTACAAAAATTAGCATCAACGTTAAATTAAAACTAAGAAAATCTAAATAAAAACTTAATTAACAAAAAAAAATAAAAATTTGCCAAAGCAACTATTAACTTAATTAATTCAAATTCAAATTCAAAAACAACAAAAAAAATCCAAAAACTAATACAGAAAATAAATGAATACAAATCAAAAGCGCGAGAATAATAATAATAATAAATTCACGGTCGTCATGACCTTGACTTATCATCTGTTACAAACTTAAGTAATAATCATTTTTATTTTCGTTTGTTTCTTTAAAGCCTAATAATAAATTTAACAGAAGAAGAAAAAAAAAACTAAAATAATCGACATAATAAAATTATAAACAAAATGTAACCACAGCGAATCTAATTTTCTTGTCCAATGAAGACGACGTTTAAAGCAGTTTAAGTGTAAATTATAGTTCTACGAAACAAAAAGAAAAAATAATAATAAATAAACAAAAGCGAGAAAAACAGTCGACTTAAATTTATTTCTTTGATTTATTTTTATCTATTTTTTTTTCTTGTTGTTAACGAATTCATGTATTATTCGCGTTGTTATTATTATTTTTGAGTCTTTATTAAGTCTTCTTAGTTTTTTTTTTTTGTTTATACAATAAACTCCCGATGGCACAATTACCCATATTTTGTGTTTTTTTTTTTTTTTTTATTCACAGTCTACCTCATTAGGTTGTTGAATCATTGAGTTACACAGATTTCTGTTCACATTACAATGCAAAACAAACAAAACATTCAAGATAATTGTTAAAAATCGGCAAATTAAGCCCTCACACATTCAATTTTTATTTTTTGTTTGTTTTCGTCTCCGTTTCCCATAATTTTTTTTTTTTTACTAAATAATTGTAATTGAACTTTGCTGGTTGTTTAGCTGTTTTTAGCTGTTGTTGCTGGTTGAGACCAGAAAATAGGGAATAGTTTTTGTGTTTTAACCTGTTTGTTTGTTTGTTTAATTTTTTTTTTAATTTTAAATTACTTTATATAAATCAAGAGAAGTAGAAAGAAAGAAAAAAAAAAAACAGATTAAAAGAGAAGAAATAAATAAACGAAACAATTGTAAATTATTCTGACATTGAAGATGATCTTTATTTTGCTTCTTGTTTGTTTAATTTCATTTTTATTTTTTTTTTTTATTAATACTTTTCTTGTTTTAAGTAAGCATTTTGCGATATTTATTTAAACAATTTTTTATGGGAAGTTTGCGGTTGAAAGTAATTTGTTTTTGTTTTTTTTGTTACGTTAATTGATAAAAGACGATTAAAGTCTTATAGAAAATTTTATTATGTACATTGTACTTGTGTACAGAGTACCTTGTTAGATAGTTTTTTCTTTTCTTTTTTTTTTTTTTTTAGGACAATTATATGAAAGAAAGAAGAACACAATTACATAGTTTTTATTTATTGTTTCGAGTGAGTGCTAGTTTTATTTTATTTGTTAACATGTTTTCACTATTTCTCAACATGATAATAATATTTAATTATAGTTTTATTCAATTAAATGGATTGCATAAGTTAGTTTCATTTTAAACGAACTTGCAGGAGATACTTTACGCATTTCCTACATACTCAAGGTAAAATCTAAGCTTATCGTGTGCAAATACAACGTAAAAACAAAGAATAATCACAGAATTACCAAACAATTATCTTTTTCTTTTCATTTTTTTATTCATAAATAATTAATTAATATTAATTAATTTTTTTCGTGATTTATTAGAATTTTTTTTTTTTTTTTTATTCCACCGCTTATAATAATTAATAATAATTTTAAGCAATGTAACGAAGACAAATAACTTTAAAATTAGTTAAGTAAAATAAAATTAATCGGTTTTTTTTTTTTGAATATTTATTTAATTATATTTATCGATTAATAAGATTTTAATTTTTAATTTAAATTCCCAAATGTGCTGATTAGATAGAGAATAAAAATTTTTAATTTTGTTTTTTTTTTAAATGCCTCTCTCCAATTTAATTTTATTTTTGTTTTTATTTTGATTAAACAGACAGAATAGACATAAAATTATTGTTATTGAATTAATTAAATTATTTATTTTATTTTCTAAATATTACTTTAAGCCTATTATTATTATTAAATTAATTTTTCGGTTTTATTTTAATTTTAATTATTTTTTTTATATATACTATAAATGGTATAATTGCTTTGTAATTTTTTTCGCTCTTTCAACTTCGCGTTTATTTGTTTGCTAATTTTTTATTATTAATTTTTTTTTTCTTTATTACGTTTATTGAATTATTCTTTGTTTTTGTTTTTTATTTTTAATATGTAAATCAATGACAAAACGTTAATTATATTATTTTATTTTATTTTATTTTTCATTTACAATTTGTATGTCAATGATATTAATGTGAATCTGGATTTACAATAGAAAATTGTTTTATTTTATTTTTTTTATTTTTATGTTTTGTTCTTAAACAATTTCGCTTAGATCATTTTTGTTATAATTTTATTTTACAAACAAGAACATTGTGGTTTTTATAAAAGAATTATTAACATTTTAATTAGTATTTTTAATTAAAAAAATAAAAAATTCTATGTTTTATGGAATAAAGAGAAAAAAAATTAAACATTAAATAGCTCAAAATCAATAAAAATCTGTAAGTTGCAACAAAAAAAAAAAAAAAAAAAAAAAAAAATTGACAAAGAGCTTTTTTTTTTCTAAAATACAATTTTTTTTTGTTTTTTATGGGTTTAAAGAACTGAAGGTAGAAAAGAAAATTAAATAAATAAATAAATAAAAAACCGTAAAAATGATTTAATTTTTTACTTTTGAATTATTTCATTTTTAATTCGTTTGCAAAAACCTGAATTGAATTTTAAATTAGGAGCTTTTTGATGTGTTTTTATTAATGTTTTTTTTTTTTTATATATATATTTCGCTATTTCTATCACTAAATCAAGTTAAGGATTGATTTTTACTTAGTTAACCAGAGAGCTTGTTTTAACTTTGTTAAAAAATAATTTTTTTTTTAATAATTTAATAAATGCTACAGACAATTTAATTAATTTTTTTTTTTTTACTTTTTATTGGTGTTAATTAAGTCACACAATTATCCTTGTAAAATAAATAAATATTAATTTTTAAATTATATGTTGCTGCCATACATTAATTAATGATCAATACAATTCAAGACAAGAAAAATAAAAAAATGAATTAAACGAAACCGAATTAAAACATAAAATGACATCACTGGATTATTTTAATTTAAAAAAAAAAAAATAAATATAAACTAATCAATCTATGACGTCATAAATAACTTATTTTTATTTATTTTTTAATTAATTCAATAATTTTTACCTTTAACTCGCCTACAGAATTCAAAACAGTTAAAGGTGTTTTTTTCAGTTTTTATAGTTTATACAAAAAATTAAATTTTTTTATTTAAAAGTAACGAATTAAAACAAGTTTTTGTTTAAAAAAAAAATGTATATATCTAAACAAGATACTTAAAGCTTCTTAAGAGCTTTTTTTCTGATTTAATTTAATTACGTAAAAATAAAAAAAAAATAAATAAATAAAAATTATTAACAAACAAATAAACGAGATGATGGAAAGAAAACCAAACAAAAAAAATTACTTTTAGAAGAAATACAAAAATAAAAATTAATTAAAATTCAACTCACCATTAATCGTTTTGTTTTTTTTTTTGTTTTTATTAAATTCTTTTCCTCCTTGTCAAGTGTTTGTTTTCGGGAAAACAAATTTATGTTAGTTTTATCTCCTTGTTTTTTTTTTTTATTTTTTTATGATGTTTTTTTTTTTTATAAACACTTAAATCGCACACAAACAAATAAAAAATTAACATAAGAACATCAGCAACAAGTTTAAATGTCGTCTTGTTAATTTTTATGTTAAGTAGAGTTGAGTTCGTTCTTTTTTTCGTTAGTTATATTTTAATTGTTGTCGTTAGCAAAAAAAAAAAAAATAAAAAAAATTAAATCTTTAATCAAAAAAATGGAAACTTGTTTAAAGAAGATTCGTTGTTTGATTATATTATAAAATAAGTAATTTAAGCGAGGTTGTCCAAGTAAAATCCCCAAAATTTTATTTATTGTTGCAAATTTTGAATGTATCTTCTTTTTGTTTTTTTATTATTTAAATTCCACTTTCACAGTTTTATGTAGTTACATTAAAAAACAAGAAAAAAAAAACACTTTTATGATACACAAATTTTCATTTGAATTTTTCTTCAATTAGTAAAGGAAAAATGGCACAATAAATAAATAAACACAAATAGTTAAAACAAATAGATTAGTAATTAACATTCATAACAATAATAATAATAATAACAATAATAATAATAATAATAATAGACGAGAGTAGTATTCGTTATTCTTTGTAAAACAATTTTATAATAAATTTAACGTCTTCGCGCAACCGCGATTCGTTCGCGACTGCGCAATCATATAAAAAAATTAAAACAAAATACCTTTGCGCAGTCGCATTTTGATATAGTTTTATATATATATATATATATTTAACTTGTATTTAAGCTGCGGCGCAATGTAGCTTTTTACGTTTTATTTTTCGCGAATTTATTTTAGTTTCGCTTGACTTATGTCGTCATCATTTTTTATTTTTTATTATTTCTTATACAGTGAAGAAGAAGAATATAATAAAAATAAAAGAAGACGAAGTAGAAGAAAAATTCTTTTCTTATTTTATTACTTTAAAATTAATAAATAATCAACAACAACAACAAAAAAAAAATATTTTTTTTTTCTGTATAAAAATGATGACTATGACGACAGAATTTAATTTTTTTTTTTTTTGGTTAATTTATTTGATTTTATTACCTTACCACTGTTATTTATTTTATTTTTTTTTCAGAGATTTTTAATAAACAAAAAAAAAATTGTTTGTTGTTTTTGGATATAATCAGATGCAAAAAAGAATGAAAGAAAAGTTTATTAAAAACAGGTGGGCGAGATGATGTAATGCGACATTATTATTATTTTTTTTTTGTTTTATTATATTTTCTTATCGATGTATTTGCTAATAGATTAAGAAAATATTAAGAGAAAAATAAAAAAAAAAAATTTAACACTAAAGGAAAAAATAATAATTATTGGGAAAATAGAGTTAAATTGCTATAGGCGCCGCAGACTTACCGTTTTCTTTTCTTTTGCTTGCAAATTATTACCTGTTTATACTTTTGTTTCCAATACATTGAACAAATGAATCATGAGCATTCGCACTAGATTTTAAGAAGAGGCGTTTAGACCGGATAGTTGTTACGTATCGTTTCATTTCTTTTTATTTTGTTATTATCTTACATATTTGGGTGTTAAAGAAGTATTATATTTTAAACAAAAATTACCATGAGCAGCAACAATATTTTTTTTTTTTAAAAGATAAAAGATTAAAGATTAATAATGAGAACACCCTGTATGCGATACCTGTATCGTAAAATGTATACAGGTGAGATACACTGTTAAATTTATCTTCTTTTTAATACACTTTTCATTTTTTGTCTAATTAATTTATTTTAAGCATTCTTTTAAATGGTTTTTAATTATAAAATTAATTTGTATTTATACTTTTCTATCGTGATTTGGTTATTTATATTAATATCACTTAATTTAAGTACTTTGTATAGTAAACAAATTTGAAGGTTGATTAGTAATAATAATAATAAAAAAATAATAATCACCAAATAGAGCCTTATTCCCTAATTGTATGTTAAAGTTTCTTGCAATTAACGTGTGAATTATATTTTGTTTACAAATGCTTTCTGATTGGATTTTTCAATAATTTATTATTAACATCGACGATGTATAAGCTTAATTTCGATTACTTGTTAGCTTTATGAAAATAAAATTTTTATCGATCTAATAACGTATTAATGTTATCAATTGGAAAACCTCTATTTTCTACTTTATTTATCATAATATAAAATATTCATGTAAGAAAATAGATAGAAGAATCAGTAACTAATTTAAAAAGCTACGACACATGTTTAATTTATTAAACAACACTTATTATAATTAAATTGATCATCACGTGTTGATTAGTTAATGTTTGATTGACTATGTGACAACGTGTGGAGTCTTTTATCGAATTTTTTATTTTTATTTTATTTATTTACTATTTTATAATAATTTTTTGTTATTATTATTATTTATGCTCTTGTTGATTGCTGTGTTTGCTTTAGCACGTAATTTAAAAACATGAATTAAAATTAAAAATCCATGAACGAAAATAAAAAGAAAATAAATTCAATAATAATTTTTATCGAAATAATCGATTAAAAAAAGGTTTTTCTTTTTTTTTATAAATATACATACATATATAATTAAACCTTTTGCCTATTACCCTTTTTTTTATTAATAATTATAGCTTTAAAAATAAATTCTTTCTATTATTTGTTGTTATGTAATAAATTAACTAATTAGCAACATAAGTTGTTTTAGTAAATTTAACCGCAGAATAAATATTTTTAACCAGATCAGTCAATGTGGAAATTTTTGTTGTAAAATTTATCTACTATTCAGTTGTATTTAATAACAGTGAATTAAACTTAAATTCACGATGATTAACACTGTCTATAAGGTTGGATCAATAATTCCACTTTACTGCATTTTCAATTTAACAACCAGTTAAATCACCAAAAATTAACAACTTTCCTGCTTACTTTTTTTTTTATTATTTAAATTATCTCCTAGTAAACATCTTTATTAAGTCAAAAAAAACACAAAAAAAAAAATTAAAGTTTTAATACGTAAGCTTTTTTTAAATAGAAATTCATAGTGCCTGCTGTGCCTAGATAATTTTTCTTATCGCAAAAATTTTTTTATTCAATAATAACAAACAAAAGTTTAACAAATAAATGAAAAAATGCTATAAAAATACCAAAAACAGTATGTAAAAAAAAGCTTTAATAATAGAGAGAAGGAAAACTGCAACAATGACGTCATGAGTTGTATTAAAAATATTAAAATTACGTCTTATACGGTGAATATGAAATGGCAGCAAGGTAAATGAAATAAAATAAAAGAAACAACCACGTTTAGAAAGTCTTAAGCTAATGCCGTTGTTATTATTTGTATTTAAACTAAACTTAAAGCTTAACTTAAATGTGAGATCATGGTTTTGCTTGCTTGCTTACTTACTTAATGCGGTGATTGTTGTTGTGTTTTTTATTTATTTATTTTTTTACTTTATTTATTTTTTTGTTACGCGATGTTGATCTTTTTTCGCAAATACAAATGAATTATAAACATTTTCTAAATTCAAACAACTTTAAATAAATTAAAGAAAGAAAGAAAGAAAAAAAAAAAGTTCAAGTTCTTCCTTGTTTTATGCTTGTTGCACATTTTTTATGTTTTTTTTTTTTTTTTTATTAATTTATTTAATTCACAAATTTACGGATTTTTTATTTTAAATTTATTATTCGCATAATAAATCCAACCTGTAACCTGTGTGCTGTTTGTGCTTTTTTTTAAAAAAAACTAAGAAAATAATTTCATTTCAATGAGAAATTGTAATGAAATTATAAATTAGCCACAAGTAAATATCAATAATTTATGAGAATAATAAAAAAAAAATTATTTAGGCCATGAAAAGGCTGCGTTTTTTGTGTCTCTCTCTCTGTACATAAACATAATGCAGAAATATAATCAATAATACAGATGAAGAAAAAGAAAACACACAATCACGGTGAACAGTTAATTTATGTCATTAGTAATGTTTCAGTTTTATTTAATCATGTCGTTACAAACAAACAAACAAAAAGAAAAATTAAAAAGAAATGAAAGAGTTACGTCACTTTTGGCAAGGTCCTTACAAGGAAGTCAACAACAAAAAAACATCATTTATAATTTAATAATATTATAAAAAATAAAATAAAAAAGCAATTATGTTACACCTCTCACATTTATTGAATTTTTATTATTTATTTATTTATTTAAAAAAAAAGAAAAAAAATCATTTCCAGTAGTTTAGCAGTTTTACAATTGATTTTTCTTATTTATTTAGACTAAATTTCCGCGCAATTTATTTCCAATAAAATTTATTAATGTAAAAGGAAACACTGTGAATTTTAATAAAGAAATTGATTTGCTTCTGTAACACAAGATTATTGATTACTGGTTTGTTGCTCTATTTTAAATTGTGGTTTTATCTAAATCGCTTTGTTTTTTTTTTTTTTTTTTTTAATAATGACAATTTTGAGTGTTTGAACTAATTTGATAAATATTTATTTTTTTCTCTCTTGTTTACTGTTTTAAAATGATTAAAATCTAGATGATTAGAACAATACTGTGTCGATTGAATTTTTTGTCTTTCTAGGTATCACGATTTAAACGTTTATGATTTAGCAGAGACACTTTGTTGTAAATTTTATTCATTGATTGAAATCATAAAGTAATTGGAAAGCTGATCTAGCTGAAAGTTAACAACAAAAACTAGAAAACAATGAAACGACTTAACTAACATGTGTATAGTTAAATATATTTATAAATATATAAAACATAACTGGTGTGACTATGAATATTCGTGTATAAATAAAATGATTTGAATTGAATTTGTTTATACTGTGTGTTATGCGTTGTTTTCTACTTGTTGTCGTTTCTCTTGTAATTTTTTTTTTTTATTTATTTGCTATTTGATCTGAACAGATCTATGTACACAGATGCTGAATTCAATGCATTAAATTTCAATGTTAATTCTTAGTTAATAATAAAACAAACAAAATCTCTTTCAATAGAATTTTTTTTTGTTGTTTGTTTTTGTATTTTACTATAAAAATCGCACATAGCAGCACTATGTTTAGATGAAGTTTTCGAGTTATAATAACTTAATGTGTGGGTGGCTAAAAATCTTTTCTTTTTTTTTTTTTTATTAAGTTTTAATATTTTATTAAGTAGGCGAAAATTTATTTTTTTTTTGCTTACTTAAATTTTGCTTTCTTCTAAAAATGACCAAAACCATTGATGATTTTTTTTTTTCTTTTCAACAATATTTGTTGGTTTATTGGTATTACGTTACTTTGTAGTACTCAGGATTAGAATCAAGTTGAAATATAAACATTTTTTCTTCTTTGCATTTTTTTTTTTAGATTATAGAGCTATGAATTTGGGGATTATTTCCATGTAGAGTTGTTTCTTCACTTCTAATTATTTTTTTTTAAGAGAACAAACTTGATTTATCGTTGTTAGTGTCATGTTATTTACAAGTTTTGACAGCTTTAAACATTACTGTATAAACATCCCAGTGAACGTAGATTTCAATAAATTAATTCTTGAAGAAATGGAAACGTCCATTTAGTTACAAATCCCAATAAAACATTAAGCTACTGTACAGGTAAAAACGCTTCCTTTAATTTATTAACTTTTTAATTTAAAATCAATTAGATTTTGAAAAAAAACAAACAACAAATCTGCTTCCTTTCTATCATCAAACTTTGTAATTTTCATCGATTACATAAATAGTAAAGAATTGAATTTCTCACTTATTCAATAACTCTATAGTAAAACAATTAACTTATTCCCTTAAGACTTGTATAACTTGGGGGCAATTTATTTTTTTTTTTTTTGTTTTTCTGTTTCTAGAATACATTTCTATAATTATTTCTTTATTTTTTATTAAACTAAAAATAAAACTCAGTTAGGAAAAAAACAATTTCATTATTAATGTTTCCTTGTTTTGTATTTTTTTTTTTTTTTTGTTTTTTTGAAAAAAAAAGTTCATTCTAACTTTCCCATATCATATTCGTTTTGTTTTATATAATTTTTTTTTATTCCATTACTTTGATTTGTAAAGCAAATTAAAGTAACAAAAAAAAAACGAAGGAATAATATAGAGTTGGTAAGAAAACAGAAATCTTTAATGTAAACCAAAGTAAAAACAAGTACAATATGTTTAGAGTTTGACAGAAATACCCTTTGACGCTGTTTATGTTTCTGTGTCTTTCTTTTATATATATATATATATATACTTGTTGTGTTCTGATGTTGCTACCTTCACCTGTACAAAATGAAATAAATACGTATTAAAAAACGCTTTAAAGATGAACATCTACTGTGCAACCAACATGGTTATAATTTTATTGTTGTTGTTGGTTCTTTTTTTTTTTTTTTTTCTTACTTTGATTATTTAGTTGTTGTTCCTTGTTTTTTGTAATTCCGTCATTTTCACAGGGATTTACAGCAGTTTTATAATACCTATGCAACATTGTTATTAGATTTTCTGTTAAACCATGAATTTATGCAGTAAAGTTAAGGAAGGAATAAAAAATAATTTTTTTTTTTTTTTTTTAATATCGCTGACATCATCAACGTTATTAAAAACAAGATAATTATATGCATTTAAATTTTTATTTTATTTACTTTTATTTGATATAAATAATAAAGTTTATAATGGATGGGATTATCTTCATGTAAATTCATTAACTCTTAAGCGTCTTTGGCATATAAAAAAAATAGGAAAAAAATGTTGATAAAGAAATTAGCCAACTTTACGGTAACCTTATAAATATATATTTATATATGAATTAATATAAATATTATTATTAGGTACTTTATAATATCATATTTACATTTAAGCTGGTGTCATGCTGTGTTTTATTTCTACCTATGTAATTTCATTTCTTTTTTTTTTTTTTTTTTTTAATAATTTCTCATATATACTTTACGAAAAGTATTCTTATTATTGCTTTTAATATTCTTTTAATGAACAATATTTCTCTTCCTCTTCTTGGACATGTTTTTTCATATTTTTTTTTTTTAATTTAAGTATTATTATTATTCGTTATTTATTTATTTGACCAGAAGAACAAATCTTCTGAAGATTAAAAAGTCATCATCAGGCATTTTATTTATTTATTTATTTATTAAATGACTCATTCAATTCTTTATTGTTACCTGTTTGATGGTAATATTTTCCTCTATTATTTAGTTATTTATGTATTTAATTTAATTTAAAAAAGATGAATTTGCTAGAATTAAATAAATTTAATAAGTTTTTTATTCGATCGTAATGACAATGTTTTAATGTTTTCTTTACCGTTGTACGGTGATTTAGGCAGTGTGTTAATAATAATTATTTTTTCTTTTGTAAAATACTGTGGTATTTCCAATACCTTTAACACTGCAACTGGTATTGTCAATAAAACGCACATGTTAATTGTTTTAAACAAAAAAAAAAAAACAAGTTTTTCCATCCTACATTAAGCATTGGTTATATGTAGGACGTTTTTGATTAATAAAATCCACAAAAACAAAAAATTATTCTCTAAAACAGTAGCCACTTTGAAATCAATAAACTAATCCATAAATTGTTTTAAACAAAAAAAAAAACGTTTGTTACATTGATTGTGCCGTTTCGGTTGTTTAATAGTTTTCAATGTAATACGATTTTATTTTTTTAAGTATCGAATGTTGTGGGTTTCTGTAAGTAATAATTTATTCTTAAAAATTATATTACAATTGTGTAAAATTCTAGAGTAGACTTTAACGTACACTTAACAATAAATAATTATAGTTGATATATGATGCTTTAGTATTATTGCTCTTCACAACCTGTAGAAAATATGAATTATTGAGATTTACATATAACAATTTATTTATTTTTTTTTTTTTCGTAGAGTACGAAAGATGCGTGTGGTGCAGTATCCTGAAAAGAAATAGAAAAAAATTTTGCTTTCAAATATTTTATTAGGTGGGAAATAAAAAAGTGTGTCTTTGCTAAAAAAGAGGGAAATTTTAATTATGACGTGTAAACGATTACCTTTATTAGCACAACGTCTTAGAAATCGTTTTGTCGATTTTTTGCAAGTTAATTAATTTAATTAGCTTCATGAGGATGCTAGAAAAATAACAATAATAATAATAATAATGGTAATGTCACTTATAACATTGACAGGTTAAATAATGATTTTATTTTTCACCCATTTTCATTTTGTTTTAATACAAAAATTATGTAAAATTTTATGCAATTAACAAAACCGTAGGTTCAAAAAAAAAAAAAAAAAAAAAATTCTTATAAATTCCGTCATTTATTTATTATTTTCTATGTAAAAAAAAAAAAAAATGTTAATTCTTTTAATGTTTTATAATTTATTATAGTTAGTTTGTTGGTAATTATTCTCAGTCACAGGTCTCACCTTAAATATTTTGTTTTTAGTTTAGTTTTATTATTTAATAAATAATTAATAATACTAATCTAGCCTTAAATAAGGTATTAAAAACATTTCTTGATTTAATGTCATTTAAAATTTTTAAAATGAAATGAAATACTGTTAAAGTCACGTGCAGATTACGTGTTGGTGGTGTCAATTGAATCCAACAATAAAAAAAAAAAAAAAAAAAAACGAGCAGCAGCAGCAGCAACAGTAACAATAAATAAGAAGAGAGGCAACTTTATTTCAATGTTTAGTTCATGTGAATTTAATTCATTAATTGTACTTTATGCGTGGTAAATCGCTTTAATCATATGTCAACAATAAATAATATGCGTGAACTTTTACAAACAAACCAAAAAAAAAAAAAAAGCCTTTTAATAAAAATGTAATTTCATTACATCTGCACAAATAATAAATTATTTAGTCATTTCTCTTAATTTTTTTTTTTTTTTTGGTTTTAAAAAAAATTGATTTCGCTGAATAAAACACGCAATTTACGTATTCAGTTTTAAAAACGGTTGTTTTATGCATGTACGTAGTTTCCGGTTATTTATTTATGCAAAAAAATAACAAAAAAACAAAACGAATCATCTTTATTGCTTAACAGCAAACCAAAAAAAAAAAAAAAAACGTCAATAAAGATGCTGCCTAAATTTATAAGATTATTCTCTTACTATAAAAGCTCATTTTTATGGCATTTATAAAAATAAACAAAAAAAAAAAGAAAAACATTTTTCGAAGAACTGTATAAGCGGTAAAACAATATTTATTTATTTTTTTTTTTTTAATACAAATTTGATAGATGATTATTACATTCGTGATTGTGTTTATTTAGTTACCAAGAATTAAAAAAAAAAGAAAAACCCTTTTTATAATCGTAATACAATAATTAGTTCATTAAAACTGCGATTTACACGTCTTACTTGCACAAAGAATAAAAAAAAAAAATTTAAATCACGTTTTATGTGTTTTAACTAACAATCTAAATTAAATTAAAACGAATGATGTGCGATAATTTGATCGATTTTTTACTATAATTATTACTACAAATATTTAAAAAAAAAAATTATAATTTTTATTTAATCCAATTATTGTGTAATTTGTTTTGCCTTTCCTCACCACATACTTAAAAAAAAAAAAAACAAAAAAACAAATTTATTTGGCATACTTTTATCCTGATTTATAAAGCATTCGTAATTAAGCCTTATGATAAACTGACTTTATCATAAAATTTAACAAGGTTTACCTTGATAATCAGTTTTTTTTTTTTTTTGTTTTATTGCCTTAAAACTTTGTGCAACAAGATTTATATTTTATATTTTATATTTCGCGTCCTTAATTAAAGCAACCCTGCAATTTATTTGATTTTATATTTTTTTTTGTATCAAAAAAGTTTTCTTCCTTTTTTTTTTATTGTTTATTTATTAAATCGTCTCTTCTTCATTAGTTTTTTTGTATTTTTTATTTCCATTCATATACTGACATCGACATGTATAATCGTCTTGTTTATTATTCCCTTAACGCAATATTCGTGTCTTTATATTTTATTTTTAATAAAATGTAACTGAAATGTATAAAAAAAAATTTTTTTTTTCAACGATTAATAATTTATGATCATCGCTTTTAAGTTAAGTTAAGTTTAGTAAAGTTTTGTTTTCGTTCGTTTCAATTTTTTTGTGGCTTAGTTGTCTTAAAAATTTCGGTACGTGTTTCATTTGTTAAAAAAAAAAAAATTTATTTTCGAAAGCAAAACAAAACAAAAGAAAAAACCCAAAGCTTACTTAAATTTAAACTTTATATTCTTATTGTCTTAACGTTAAGACTTTGTTGTAAATGGATTAAATTGTGACGTCATTGAGTTTTAAGACACTTATTTTTAAATTATTATTACTTCGTGTTTCAGCGTTTTTTTGTTTTTTTTTTATTGTTAAATGTCAGGTAAATACAAAATTTATTTTATTTTCGCTGCTTCGCTATATATTTTTCATTCATCAAAAGCATAATAAATAGAAGAAGAAAAAGATAATGAAGTAAAATCAACAAAATACGTGGGAGATTTAACTAAGAGAAATTAAATATTAAGGAAAGCAAATAAAAAATCAAAAAAAAAACGCGATTAATTAAAATTAAAATAAATTTCAATATTTTTATATTACTTATGGTGTTTATGTGTGGGTGATGGACATTGTATTGAACAAACCATGTAGTAGAAACGAGGACAATAATTTAATTATCCAGCATCCGTTCATTACATTAACGATAAATCTATAAATAAACTTGAAATTGCATTTGAGAAGGTAAAAGCAATTTATAGGAAAATCAACATTCGACCTAATTATTATAAATGTAACGCAGGCGTAATGCATGCAAAAAGAAATTTCATTGATATTTTACCGAAGCAACAAAACGAGAAACTGGGAATTATTTTACATCATGAATGTTATTCCTAAAACACATGCGATTTTTCCCCTTGTGCTTTTGACGTCACACTGTTAGAAAAACAGCAGGCAGCGAAACGATGAACTTTTACAAAGTGGAGAAACGTTTCTATGTGTCAGTTTTCTTTCTTTTCATTATTGTTTTTCAAAAATACCAGGCAACTCCATCACATAGGTAATAAGTTTAGTTTTTTAGTTTTATATGTTTACAGGGTGATTTTTGGAATTTTCTTTTTTAATTATTTAAAATCAACAAGTAATTAAATGTTTGATTAAAAATTAAAAATTCATTCCACCATATTATATATAGAATCATAATCACAACAAATATCTTTTTCCTTGTCATTTTCATCATACAGCTTATTTATGCTACCCTTGAAAATCTTCACCCTTTATACATAACAAATATATATATTATTGGCATGAATGTATTTTGATTAAATTACTTTATGAAATAGAAATATTTATTTCTATACATATATATAGAAAAATATAATTTTCTCTCATTTTCAATAAAGCAAATAAAGCAAATTTCAACAAATACACTTTCATCCCCTATGTATAAAACAACAACAAATAATAAAAATATAAAACGGAATTTGTGCTAGTTTATAAATAAAATAAAAAAGGAGAAAAAAGTAAAAATAACAAAAAAAAAAAAAAAAACAGTGACGTGACGACGACATCATCAGTTCATACAGTGAATATATAGACGATAGATATGCAAAAAATATTTCATTAATGTGCTTTAAATAACACACAAAAAAGTAGATTTTCGCGTTTTATATTTTTTTTTTTTAAATACAATTTTATTTCCACCAAAATTTTACCAAAACTAATTTATTTAAAACAAAGTGTCAATTAATATTTTTATTTTGTGACAACAATAAATAAAAATTGAAAACAATCCAAAGAATAATTAAATTAAGCGAAAACAATAAAATATGCAATAACAAAATCAATATATACAATTCTATTTATTTTAGTTAAAAGAAAAATAATTGATAAATTTATAATTATGATGAATAATTAAAAAACAGATTAACAATAAATTGTAATTCTAGTGATAAGTGAAAACAAATAATAAAAAATTAATAAGTGCTGTGAAAATAAATAAAAAACAAAAAAAATAAATAAAAATTGATTAGTAGTAAGGATATATAAAACAGATAAAAATCATGTCAATAATCAAATGTTGCTTTGAGCCTGTGGAATTGCCAGAATTCATTGAGTCAATGGTCCAAAAATGTACAGATCCTGGTTGTAAGTTTCTTTTTCATTTTTTTTTTTTAATTCTTTTCATCATTTATTATTTATTCATTTTTTTATTAATGAATAAAATTCTCATTTATTTAAATTAATTTATTTTTAAAATGTGTATTTATATGTGATTTCAAATTGGTCGATTGTACAAATTTTTTATTACAATTCATAATTGGACATTTATATGGACGTTCACCTGTATGTATACGCATATGTGTACGTAAATTAAAATCTAATGAAAATTTTTTATTACAACCAACATAAATACATTTAAATGGTTTTTCACCTGTATGCACTAATTGATGACGTTTTAATTTTGTATTTTCTAAAAAACTTTTACCACATTCAGCACATACATATATACGTGGTCCGTGCCGATGTAAATGTTTTCGCATACTTGGCATTGTCGAAAAATATTTATCACAATTTTGATTTGTACATTTTATCGTTTTTAATTTATTTTTATTCTTTTTATTTGTGTTGTCGTATTGTTGATTTTGTGATTGATACTGATGCTGAAGCTGATGCGTATGCTGTTTTACGAGTTTTTGATTGTTATCCTCGTAATCAAGTTTTAATTGGTTGTTATTTAAATCCTGATATGGATAGTGATCGTCCACGGTATCTAATAGTGATTTGTCCCAATCGTATACCCACATTGGTACAGAGAATTCACCTTCTAGTGTTTTTATAAATTTTGTCTCCTGTATCCAACGTCTTGACGGTATTGTCTCAATTGGTTTCGTGGTTTCATTTTGTTTTTCTTCATTTTCTTCAACCTTAATCGCTTTAGGAGCCACTTCAGTATATTTTTTGTTTAACTTTTTCTCATTTTCTTCTTTTAGTGTTAGTTCGGTTTGACGACGTTGCTCTTCCCGTTGTTGCTCCAATTTTCGTTCTTCCAATTGTTCCTCCAGATCAATTGGATCTTCCTCTTTTATATCAAATAACAACATATCTTCATTACTTGTCATCAATATAATATCATTACTATTAAAATAATCATTTTTATCATTAAGCAGAAAATTCCTATCACATTCATCTTGACTTGTTTTTATTACTATTTCATTTATACTTGTATCATTAAAATCATAAATTACGTTATTTTTTGTATCATTATAAACTAAAACGTTTTTAAATGATAGATGATCCATTATTTTCTAAATGAAAAAAAAATAATCAGAATATTTAAAAAAAAAAAGTATCAAGAAAAGAAAATGGCTACCAGGAAAATACTTAACTGTTAACAACTCGTGTTGGTCTTTGACTAAAATTTCAAAAAAAATTAACTTATTTCTTTAGTATTACAAAGCTAAATTATAAATTATTTAAATTCTAATAATTAATTATTAATTAATTTTATAATTTTTATTCTTCTCAGTATTTATCGCTTCTTATTTTAATTTTTTTTTCCTAATTATTGTTTTGTTATCCAAATAGGTAACAATCCAAATTTAACAAAAACAAGAAAAGAAAATACTATGAATATATATAGTATTGCATACTTCAGTTCAATTGCTTGCGCAATTTTAGTGTATATTTTATTATTTGGTTGTCGTATTTGTTGCTGTCAGATTTCTTATAGAAAAAAAAATATGACGTTTCTCTTCTTTTTTTTATCCAAAATAATAAAAAAAAAATTTTCGTTTCTGTAAAATGTTGCGAGTTTAAAATTTATTAATTTCTTTTTTTTGTTTTTCTAATGTATATAGTCTTCATAAGTGACAAATATTGCTAAAAAAAATATTAAATATGTTTGGTAATTAATAAATTAAATTTTTTATAATTATTAGAAGTGATATTGTGAAACATTGCAAGAGTTTATTGAAAAAAATAAATATGCCTTTTGAATTAGGTTGCTGTGGGTGTTGTTCGGCATTACGTCCCCGTTATAAACGTCTTGTGGATAATATTTTTCCGGTGAATCCAGAGGATGGACTAGTTAAATCTAATATGGAAAAGTTGACGTTCTATTCACTAAGTTCACCGGAGAAATTAGACCGAATTGGTGAATATTTATATCAGCGTGCGACCAAAGATATAAATCGGAAGAGATATAAGTAATTAAAATTTTACAGTTAATTTATTATTGTAATAAAGTTACATAATTTTATTTGTTTTATTTTGTAGGTTAGTAGAAATTGCCATGGAAGCTATGGATTTACTTTTAATGGCATGTCATGCACAAACTTTGAATTTGTTTGTTGAGTCATTCTTACGTATGGTCCAAAAATTACTTGAAGACACTAACCCAACCCTGCAAATATTAGCTACAAATTCTGTAAGTTTATCTATTAACCTAATTAATTTTATTTTAATTTATTTTTTTTATAACATTAAAGTTTGTTCGGTTTGCAAATATTGAAGAAGACACCCCATCCTACCATCGTCGTTATGACTTTTTCATATCAAAATTTTCATCTATGTGTCATGGAAATCATGATAGTGTTGAGTTGCGTGACAACATTCGTATGGCTGGAATAAAAGGATTACAAGGCGTTATACGTAAAACTGTTTCCGATGATTTAGTTGAAAATATATGGGAGAAACAACACATGGAAAAAATAGTTCCTTCATTATTATTTAATATGCAATCTGGGCCTCTAACAACAACAGAGGAGGCAACTCCTTCGTCACCACCAGTTTTAGCCGAGTCTGTATTACGTGAACTTGTTAGTCGTGCATCGTTTGGTCACATACGTTCCGTTTTGAAACCACTGTTAACGTAAATTCATTTTTTAAATACATTTATGTTATAATTGTCGTTTTAATTAGTTTTTTTTATTTGTAGACACTTGGATCGTCATGAGTTATGGGTGCCAAATCAGTTTGCAATTCATACGTTTCGTATTGTTATGATTTCAATTCAGCCACAATATTCTTATACTGTTGTTGAAACGTTGATGCAACATTTAGACCAAAATTTAAAATCATCCCCAAAAACTCGAACATCTTTAGCGGTTGTGTTATCGAAAATTATTGCAATTGCAGCTGGTGAAAGTGTAGGTCCATCAGCGTTAGACATAATAAATAATTTATTAACACATTTGAGGACAAGCGTTAGCACGCAAAATGAACCAACTCAGGATGAGGCACAATATCAAGAAGCATTAATAAATGCATTAGGTGAATTTGCCAATCATCATCCAGATTATCAAAAGATTGAAATAATGTTATTCATTATGAATACGGTGCCCGATTTATCAAAAATGATGAATAAAAGCGATCAAATGTTACAAAATATTTTACTAAAGAGTTTATTAAAAGTTGGAACACAATATAGGACGACATCGTTTGAGAAAGCATTTCCAGCTGCATTTTTGCAACCTTTGCTACGTATGGCCAGAGCACCACACGTTCCGACACGTATTATTGTAATGCAAATCTTCCAAGTATTATTAGATCGTCATCAGAATCAAGCAATCTTAAGTATTGTCAGCATAAATAATTACACAGCACTATCCTTGGAGAATTCCTCAAGGTCTGATATAATATTCACACACAAATATGGAGGTCATATAATGCAGGCATTATTTGATGGAATGTCATTAGATGATAGCGAAAATGCGTTAATATCTAGCTATAATACTGCAGCACTAATGATTGTTGAAATGGCGTGCGCTGAAACAATTCAAGAATTTTTATTATTTATTTTGGGTATACAAGACGCGGCCAATCAAGCAGATTTATCATTTTCCCATAGATGTAATTTAAATGCAATTGCAATCAGCCTGTTGGCATTGCTGGCACGTTCCACAGGTGTTAACAGCTTGATGGAATATTGTGAAAAAATTATTGAATCTCGTATGGAGGAGGCAACACACTTATTGCCACCAATGATGGAAACCGGACAAAATGGGCAAAAACCGAATTTAAATTTACCACATCTAATGATTGACAAAGTTTGTTCATTCAATGTTCTTTATGTATCAAATATTTTTATTTTCTTAATTAAAATTTCTAGTTGGCACTATCCGAATGTTTACAAAATGCTGGTATGGACAATAATCGTGTACAAAGTGGAGCTCCATACAGTTTGAATTCAATTGAAAACACTTCGCATCGCCATTCATGGGTTGATACAGGTATTTCAACACGAGGAAGTATTGCCGATATTACATCGTACACAAATGAAATTGATAGCGTTAATAGTTCACCGGGTGTCCAACGAGTTAGTTCCTAGTTCCTTAATTTTAAATAAATTTATAAAAATGTTATTTCTTTTTTTTTTTTAAATAGAAAATTTTGGTGAATGACCTTAATTTTGATGCAATGAAACGTGTTCTGGGCGAACCAACAGAAACAACAAAACGGGAATTACGTGAAAAACAATTACAGATAACGAAAACATTTCGTGATAGTAATTTTGATGATTTATTAAGACGTACCGAACCGAAACACGATGTTATACAAAATAAATTAAACGAATTATTCAATTCATTAGCGAATGAACGGCAAATTAATCAAATTGAATTAAAGGCGCAACAGGTATTATTGTCAGCAGCGGCAAACAATAATCACAATCATCATAATCACAATAATGTCAATAGCAATAATAATATAATAAATCCCTCGAAACCAATTTATGAGAATAATTTCCCAGAATTATTCTTTTATTAAATCACGTAAATTATGAATTCAACAGGTTAAGGGTGATGCGTCAGTTGTTGTTTGTCGTAACTTTTTTGTTTTATATTATCATTATTATATTTGTTTTATTGTTATTGAACACAGAGAAATTATTTATATATAGATATATTTTTTTACATATATTATATTAATTTATTTTATTCGTTATTATATCATTATAATTGTTAATAGAAAAAGAAAAAAAAAATACAAAACACATTCAAATAAAAGTTTAATTAGATTAGACTTTATAATAATTTTTAATTCCAATATTATGTTAATTGTTAATCAATAATCTATTCAATATAAATAAATCTATAACACACATATACATAGGAAAAATTTAAATTCAATAAAATTGAAGTGTTTATGCGGGAATGCTTTTAAAAAAAAAATGCTTTTTTTTTTTGATTCTTTTCTTACAGTGACTTTGATTTTTTTTTTTTGTTAATTTATCAATTGAATAAATATTTATTAATTAAATAAAATTTAGCAAACAGTATTTCTACAATTGTACTGTAAATTGCGGCTATCAATATTTTATGTTTCATCATTGTTGTGTCATCAGCTTTATTTATTATCATTTTACCAAAAAGCTTTTATAATTAATAAAGGATAATACACCTTATAACAGCAAAACTTTAGCCTTTTTAGACAGTCAATCCAATTCATCTTTGCTAACATAAAAAAAATAAATAAAAAATTTCAACAAACTAAAACTATAAAAATAATTTAATTAAAATATTTATAATTTATATTTCAGTAGTTAAATAAATAAATTAATTATTTTTTTTTTACATTTAAATAACAAAATACAATATAAAAATAAAAAATTGATTAAAATGCAAATATAATTAAATTAAAAATTCAAAGTAATAATGTTGTGTTTGTGAAAGGAGGATAATAAGGTTTTGGTAAGGTGGTGGTCGGTTTGTTGAATAAATCATTCAAAGCAAATTATTTTTATTAATTTTAATTCATTTCTTTAATTTATTTATTTATTATTTTTTCTTTTTATTAATTTAATTTTAATATAATTTCCATTTAATTGTTATTTTAATAAGAAAACAGACAGACAGACATATATAAAAAAAAATGAAACAAAAATAAAAAAAAAAAAAACTGTGACACATTAAAAACATAAGGAAATCATAAATTTACATTTTTTTTTTTTTTTTTTTTCTTAATTAATTAAATAATTATCTTTAAATTTAACTATTTATTTCATTATCTTTATTATTTAATTAATATTTATTTATTTATTTTGTATATAAATTTTCAAATAGAATTTGCTGTTCAGTTTTTATTTAAATATATTTTAATTAAAAGAAAAAAAGGCAAAAAGAGAGAATTTTGCGGATCTATATATCTTTTAGGTTATATTAAAGACTTTTGTAAAAGAATGATTTTAGTTTTGATTGATTTTACTTTAGTGTATTTCTAGAGTTAATTAATTAGTAAAAAAAAAAACATTTTTTATTATTAAATATTAATTTGTTCATCAGGAAGTTCTCTCCGTTTATTGGTTGCTTTTCCGGTTGTTCATTATTTGGTTAATTTGTATTATTTATCTTGCATGTTGTGGCTGTGGTTTGGTTTTTTTTTTGTTTTCTTTTTCTTGTGTGGTGACAGCCAAACAAATTATTCTACTCTGATGAGTTCAACATCAAATTTAAGTGTTGCATTTGGTGGGATAACACCTGGATGTCCTCTGCTACCGTATGCGTAATCCGGTGAGCATACCAACATAGCACGTTGTCCGACAGACATTTGTGGTACACCCTCGTCCCAGCCGCGAATAACCTCACCTTGACCGACAGTGAATCGGAAAGGTTTGCCACGGGTTCTTGAGGAATCAAACACCTCACCATTAGCTAATGTGCCAGTGTAATGAACAACAGCTGTCTGTCCAGCCTTTGGGAATGTGCTTCCTATAAATAAATTCACAATTAATTATCAAAAAATAAATAATTTTTTATTTTTTTTTTTCATCAAAATATAATAATTTTGCTTGGTTTAATCATTTTTTTTTTTTTAAGAATTCTATTTATAGATATTTTTAAATAAATTTCTTTTCAACACATAATTTTTTTTTATTGGAAATTTGATCTTTGATACATTTTCATTTTGCAACG
Organism: Ptychoptera albimana; assembly: GCA_961205885.1. NCBI lineage: Eukaryota > Metazoa > Arthropoda > Insecta > Diptera > Ptychopteridae > Ptychoptera > Ptychoptera albimana. The sequence continues at coordinate 9,172,638 of OY540802.1, read as the reverse complement.
AAATTTTTAAATAAATAAAATAACAATAAAATCACAAATTACCATCTCCAGGTGAAATTGGAACTACGTTAACACCCATTTTATTTAATTAATTTTTTTATTTAAATTAATAATTAAAAATCACTTTTAACAATAAATGTTAATTAAATCCAATTATTGATTCCTTAGCGCACGAGTTTTTTCAAAATGCCGGACTGCGTCTTTTTTCTAACACTTTTCTCCTTTTCTTAACAATTTATTTCTACACTGTAAAAACAAGTATAAATAAATATCGGTTTACCGGTTCAAATATACTATATAATAAAAAAAAATTTTTTTAGGTAAATATTGTAATAAGGTAATTATTTTATTTCTTTTCAACGTGAAATAAATAATTGAATTATTTATAAAAATGTAAAATCATTAATAAATCAAAATTAATTTTGAATGTCTCCACCCAGTCTTACCAGATATCATATATTTAAAACTGCCGGTTTTTCGATATTACTAGTCATGAAATTTATATTTATCCAATGCAGAAACCATAAACAAGCGTACAAAAAGGTTCCCGAGAATATTATACATGACCTGTTTTTATATAAAATAAATTGACAATTTTTCTGTCTCATATTTATTACGTTTACCTTTTTCTAACGCATGTAGATTTCATTTTTATTAGTTTTCTTTCTCAATTATTCATATGACGTAATCATTTTTTTTATACTTTACCCTATTCATTCTCTCTTAAACGAATATGGCGTCTGTTCGAAAATAAAATTAGAAAAAATAATACGCAAAGTGGCACCCGTTAGTTATTTATTATTAAAAAAAAAGGAAAACAAACATTTTAATTAACTTAAAAAGTGATAGAAATAAACAAAAGGGATATTTAAGTGTTTTGCTAATAATTAAGCAAAGATTAATTAAAAAAGAAAAGGTGTTTTACTTGTTTAGATTTTATGTTTTGATTTTTTTTATATGCAAGTATTGTGCTGGGATTAAAACGTGAAATTGAGTGTCAAAAAAAAAAAAAAAAACAATATAGAAAAGGAAGAAAACCAATTTTCCTGATACGACATAAAACAATTTATTGATAATTAATTGTTTAGAGCAGGTAAAAGTCATTAGAAATTGAATTAACATATTTATTTATAAGTAATCAGTGGTGAATTGTATTTGTTTACGTATTGCAAAGTGCCCTGCCCTGCCCATTATTTTATTTTAACATTTGTCAGTATTTTTCTTCTTTTTTTTTAATTTTTATTTTGGATAAAAGGTGAATAAGAAGAAAATGTCTAGAAACAAAATAACAAAAAAAAAATTGTTATTTTTTTTAACGGTGTGCGTGTGTAATCATTTTGTACGTGGTCTAAATGAGTATGTAGGTAAAATGTATGCCGCTGCTCCCCAAAAATAATACTCAACTGGTTTTATTTCTATCTCTTTCTATCATCAGTATCATTTTATTAAATCCCCATAAATGATTTTCAACTTTTTTTTTTTTATTTTGTTTTAAATATTTATTTTATAATCATGATTGGGCAGCTGCTATCTGACGCTACTGTTTTTCTTTTTGTAAAATTTATTTAAAAAAGAAAATAAAATATTTGTATTGTCCATCTTAAAATTCTTGTCAGAATTTCTGGTTCTGGTTTATGTTCCACATTTCAGTTATTTTTCTGTTGGTCAAGCAAATATAAACAAGAAAAATAATTTTCGTCCTCAATTTCAATCTAGTTTGATTCTGTTTTATTTTTTTAACACGCATTCAATACGTATTGGTTTTTTTGAATTTTTATGTTTGATGATTGTACTAAAATAAAATTTTCATTATACAATTCAGTTCTAATTCAGTCCTCTAGGTGTACAATAATAGTAAAGTAGGAATTTAATTTTTTTTTTTTTCGTTTTTTGTTTAGTAAAAGAAAAAAGTTTGACATTTCCTTATAGGGAAGTAATATAACGAAAAGGAAGAAAATTTGTGTTTTTTATAAAAGTGATAAAAAAACAGTGTCTCCAATAATTAATAGAAAAATAAAATTTAGGAATATTGTGTGTTTATGGTTTTTGTTATTTTTTTTAAAAATTGTATATCTTAATTTTTTTTTTCCTACCACTAATTAGTGCTTTGTTTTTGCCACTATAAATAAGGTTAGTTTTTTTGTTACCTGTTTTTTTTTTTTTTTTTTTGTTATTTATTAATTAAGAAAAAAAATTAAATTTTGACCAATGAATATAAAATAAAAAAATAAAACGAAAAAAAAATTAATTAAGGTTTTTGTTTGCATTTGATTATGTTTCGTGTGAAAGTTAAAGATACAATATAAGAAAATAAGCTTTAAAAAAAAAAAAAAAAAAAACTTTTGGGGCCATAAAAAAATTCTTTAAAAAAAAAAAAAAAGATTTAATTTTTCAACAAAACTTGTTTCAAAATGTGTTGCTTCTTATGTTGTGCTTCGTATGTATGCTCTCTACTCTACATTAAGAAGTTTTTGTCTTAACGACAAAACTAGTTTTTAATATATAATTATTTAATCACGGCCTAAAATGTATTAAAAATTAAAAAAAAAATAAATAAGAAATAAATAAATAAATGATCATAGACCCAATATTATTATAAAAACTATCCTCCTCCTCCTCCAATTAAAATAAATCGACGGTCGCTACAAACAAAAAATTATTTTTCGTTTACTGTTTAATATTTTAATTCTTTATTTGGAAGTTTTTTTTTTTATTGTTTATGCACTTTTACCTGTTCAGTTTTATTATTTAATTTCTTATTCAGGTTGTGTATGAAACGTTTTTCTGTTAATTTTTATAATTGTCGATAGATATTTATGTCTCTGATGTAATTTAATTAACTCTGATACCATAAACTTATTACAAATGGCAAAAAGAAATGATTTGATTATCTTAAACAAAAAAAATATATATATATATATCTAAAATCAAGGAAAAAATGTCTAAATTAACAAGCAATAAAGTAAAAACTGAAAAAAAAAAAATAAAAATCTCTAGACAATATTTCTAAAAATAAAATTATTCGTTCTTATAAAATTAGTGACGTAATGTTAATAAATATTTTATTTCGTACACAACCTTGATTTAACTATAAAACCAACCAAATATATACAACAACAATAACAATATACATAAAAACCCAACAAAATGAAACAAAATCTCGATAAAATTATATAAATTGAATTAAATTTGAATAAATTTTAACGAATATTCACTAAATAATCAAAAAGGTAAATGATTGCATTTAAAAGGTTTTAGAATGGTTGTTGTTTCTTTTTGCTTAAAATTTGTTGCATTTGTTTGGTTTGTTCGCCTTGTTGATTCTGAGTATCTTGTTGTAAATAAATTAAAAAAAAATTGTTTATGCAACTAATGGGGAATCATTGTAATGTTTGGTTCTTATGTAAATTACTTAGTAAATGAGTAGAACATTTAAGAAGATCAAGGGAAATATTTTGGTACCAAAGAAACTTATTGTCGGCACCGACTTGATACCGACTTTTTATTTTTATTAATTTAAACTGAGAAAGTTTAGGTTTTGTCGCCCAATATTGTTTTTATCGCGGATTTTAATTATACTTAAATTTAATTTAACTTTAACATCGATGATTCATTACTGATAATTAGTTTTCTCTTAATAATGAAAATAGTGAATAAAAGTTCACGATTTTAGTATAGTTATTACCGTGTTTGTCGTTGTCGTATTTTCTATGTTAAAATGTCATTAAGGTTTTATTTTTCTACCTGTGTAATTAACTGTTTTAATGCACATTCTTGATGAAGTTTTTATTTGTTTTCTTTCTTTAATTTTGTTGCGTTATTCAAAATTTCTTTATCGGTTTAATTATGTTTTTATTTCCGATGTACAGGTATTAATTTCCTGGATCTATAATTGATGCGTTATTAGCAAAGTTTTCTTTATTTATAATCAAGATGAACACAGTTGTTTAGTACAATTTTGACATTTAGATAGGTACAAAACACTTGCAAAAAAAAAAAAAAATTTATGAACTAAAAATAACGAATTTTTGTGTATGTAAAAAAATCTCGTCATTGTTTTTTACCGTTTGCATATGCAAATACCATATTATTATTATTATTATTAGTTTTTCTGTTATTTAATGTAATGGAAAGGTAGTGTATAATAATAATAAAAAAATAATAATGTTATTATAATAATCATAATACATAATAAAGAAAATAAAAGAAAAAAAAAAAAAAAAACAACAAACTGTTTGCCCTAGTTTTTATTTTTCTTTTCCTTTATATATAATTATTTTTTTTTTAGTTTATTTAAATTTTTTTTTGTTATAATAGCAGAAAAAAAAAATGAAATAAAAAGGTAAATAAAAATAATAATTATAATAACAAGAACAAGAAAAAGTTTTTTAATTTAATTTATTTAAATGAAAAAAAAAATTAATTATTTATTTTATCTTGAAGAATTTTTCTTTTTTTTTTTTTTTGTATTAATTCAAGACACGCAATTTATTTTTTTTTTTCTTGTTTTTAATGCATTTTGCATTGTTTTCTGATTTAATAATACAATTAATAATTTAATATACAAATGACGAAAGTATGTTTTTTTTTTTGAACATGTAATAATACTACATGAACTTTTATCTGTGACTATTGTTATTTTTTAAGTTAAAGTTGATGACGGTTAATGTTTAGAAAATGCTTTTTTCCGTATAACAAATTCAACAGATTGGGAAGATGAAATTTACTTTTGTTCTATGACAACGCTAAAGGTTTTACATAAATTTTATAGAGATAAAAGTGAAAAGTTTATTTAGTTTGCTATAATATTCACAAGTGGCAAATTACATTCTAATAAATTCCAGTTTTGTATTTTTTCCAGTGTATACATTTTATTTCTAATTCTATAAATTTTTCTGATAGCGTAAGAATTACTTTCACATACATTTTTCTTGGTGACACATTATTTATGCTGCTTTATGTGTAATAAAGAATTTTTTTTTCATTTCTTTTTGAAATGGTAAAAAACGAATAAAAGAAGAAAATTTTCATTTTTTTTGTTGTTGTTGTAATTTCCTAGGTTTAGTTTAGTTTGAGTAAAGTAGGTTGAGGAAATTCATATTTGGCAAGCGTTCAAGTAATATTTCGTTACAAATTTTAATTGATTTTTCGAATAGAAATGAAAAAGGCAAACATTATTATTTTTTTTTAATTATTTAATAATTAATATGTCAGCATATTGTTGTGTTGTATAGGGTTAATTAAAAGCCATGACTAAATAAAACTAAGAAATGCATAAGAAATGATGTCATTTTATTATTAAACAGTCGTCTCTCCTATGACGACATATTATTATTATTATTATTATTATTATTGCATTTTTAATATAATTATTAATGTAAAAATCACGTAATTAACATTTAATTAAACTTGATATTTGATTATTATTTTGTTAATGAATTTTTTTTTTTGTTTTGTTTTTTTTACTTTTTATTAATAATATTACTAACAGTGGTAAAAATAAAATAAATGTAGAAGGAGAAGAAGAAAAAAAAAATTTTTTAATTAATTATTCAACTTTCAAGTGTTTTTATGAATAATAATTTTTTTTTTTTTTTTTTTTTTTATATAATAAATTTCCTTTCAATTGATTTTAGATTGGTCATTTTTAAATATATAGCAATATAGAAATGCGAAATGAAAAAGAATACGCAGAGATAGATAGATACACTCAATACACTCATATAAAATTGAATTAAAATAGATTTATTAAAACATTAATTTTTTTTTTTTTGTTTGTGTTTTTCAAATTTTCCTATGAATTATGAAAAAAAAAAATTGCTTATAAATATTTTCTAATCTTATCTTTTTATTAATAAAAGTAAAGCGAATAAAATTGCTTTACAAAAAAAAAAACAAAAAACGAAAAACCTTTAAAAAAAAGCCTCGAGAATGTGAGTGTTTTTTTAGTTGGAAAATATAGATTAAATAACCGCTAGAGACGGAAAGAATTATTTTTTTTTTAATTTTATTAAAAATTTAAAGAAGAAATAAAACAGCGAAAATACCATATGTATGTGCGTCGCGATGCTGTAGAAAATGTTTTCTCTCTGATTAATCTTTTGCTTTTTAACGTTACTCGCTTTTTCCTGTGTTACAGATTTTTATAACATTTTTCATTACAGAATGTAAATGTTTTTTTTTTTTTCTTGTTAATTTAATTAAAAGAAAAAGTTTTTGCTTGTAGTTTTGGGTTTCAAAAATGATTTAAATGTTTAACAAAAAAAAAAATGTAATAAATGCATCGTCAGGATGAAAAATAAAACTGGCACCAAGCTTCCTCCCTGTGGTTGTTGTTAATTGTTGTTGTCGTCACTCGGTGATAAAATCAATTTGGTTTACGTCTCTTTTTTTTTTTTCGTGTACTTTTAATTGGTATGAAAAAGGTGGTAGACATAGTAAAGTAACTGAGTTTTTTTTTTTTTTTACTTAAATTAATTTAAACAGTCATTGGAGAGTGGTAATGCGGGTGTCGTTAGTACAGTGTTGGAATAATTAATTGATGTTTGCTTTAAATAGTGTTCGTCAGCCTAAAACGTTTAAATTAATTTATTTGTTAACACTTTCAATTTTTCTTCAGTTTCTTTTCTTTCTGATTAAATTAATTTTTGTGTCTTTTACTTTTAATGAAAAGTGGTGCTTTGCTTATTTTTTTTTTGTTTAATTAAATGAATTTATCTGTTGTCTTAATTATTATTACCATAAAGCTTTTGTTCCATTGTTGTTCACTTTTTGGAAAATCGTTTTTATTTTCTCTTCGTCGTTGTGTTTTGATTGATTGAATACGCGATAAGAAGAACGACGCGACCAAACTGAATTTTATTTTAAGAATATATTATTTTTAATATTTTAATTAATTTCTAAATTTGTTTAATTTTAATTAAATCACGTATACATATTTTGTTTATCATCCTGGTGAAAGTATTTCGATTTTTTATTTTTTTTATTAAGAAAACAAAAAAACTTTTAGCGAAATCTGTAAAATCGATTTGAAAATTAAATTTATATTTATCGTCTGCTGCTAGTAAACACAATTATTTTGCTCAACTGAATTCTCAATGTGTGTAAATCGTATCGAGAACAGCTAACAACCCTTTCACGTTGATATATTAAAATTTATTTCCTTTTTCTGATTATGACGTTTAGTTCATGTGGAAATTACCTACACGCCTCATACGTGATTTTTTTTGTTCCTTTATTACTTTTTTTTGCCTGCCTCTGTTTCCCATACAACTTTAATAATTTTATGAATTTTATTTTTTAATTAAACATCGATGAATTATCGCAGCCATAACGTCGTCTGTGTTTATTTGTTTTATTTTAATTTTCATTTAATTTTTTTTCTTTCTCGTAGAAACTTTTACTGTCGCCATCATTCTGTGTGTTCTGATTTTAGTGAATTTTTTTTTTTTTCATTGTTTTTTTAACTGCAAAGCGAACTACATTGGAAACGTGCACAATTTTTTGTTGTTGGTACTGTATTGTTTATTAGGTTTGTTAAGTGTTTTTAGGGCGGTAGTTTGTTTTTCTTTCTTTCTTTATTTATTTATTTGGGTGGTAAATTTAAATATAGTTTCATAATATTTTATTACTCAATACATTCTTTGTTTTTACATTTGATTAATAATGTGGTTTTCGAGTGAATTTTATGTCAATAGAATTTTTTTTTGTTAATTTCATATCTCAAGGCTGCAAGATGTTTTGAATTCATTTTTGTTTTATTTGTTTATCTTAATTAATGGGAGAAATATGTTTCATTTAGCTCTGTTGTAGGCTTTTTTTTTTTTTTCGTTATCTAATTTAATATTAGTAAATAAATTTGTGAAACACTTGTCGAATGTATGTTACAATTTTACTTATTTTCATTACATTATAAACAAAATGCTATTAAATAATTAAAAAGTATTCTCTGTTCCTCCTTGTAGAAAATGTTTTTATAAAATAATAGCAAAAATGATCCATATTCGTGATAATACTTTATTTTTTTAGTGTGTGCTTTTTTATTTATTAAATGTGTTTAACGCGTTTTATTATTATTATTATTATTATAAGAATAATTTTTTATTTTTTTTTATTATACATAAATTTGCCTTTTAGTTGGAATTAAAACGAAAAATGACGTAATCCCTACACACTTTGTACTTAAATTAAATATATAAATATATATATATTTTTTAATATACTAAAATTATGTTTAATTTAACTTTTAGAGAATAAAAATGACTAAATAAAAAATTTAATTATTAATTTGTATGGGTTTTTGGTTGTTACTTTACGGTTTTGATGTTGGAAGTATATTGTTATGATAGAATCATGTCGTCCTCTCTTAGACAGTAGTGTGTTTTGTTGCCGTTTTGTTTGTTTTTAAACTAAACCTTATTAAGCTTAGAAGTCACTTAATTAATTCAATTGTAACATATGCATATAAACTATATTTTATATAATAATTATATAAAAATAAAATTACTTTTTAATTACAATGAAAAATTGTTTATTTTTTTTTTTTAAATTGCATTAGCGAGTGAAACTAAAATACGAGTACAAGTAGTAAAGCGTAATTTTCTATAGAAGTTTCATTTAAATAAAATTTTATTTTTTTTTAATTAATTAATTAAATTCTACGATAATTTGTTTACAAAAGCGGCGTACCAGAATGTCTCAGCTGTTTTATATAATTTTTTTTTTTTTTTTTTTTTTTGTTCGTGAAAAAGTTTGTTTTTCTTTATTAAATTGTAATTATGTTTGTTTGTTTTTTGTTTTATTATGCTTCTGATTATGATTTGTATTTAATTGCGACATTTAAACATTAAGTATCAGTTTTTTTTGCTATACGTTTTTTGGTTTGATGTTAATGTAAATGGTTCTTGAATGACGTAAATGAAAATAAACATTTTTTTTTTTCTAAATTAGAAGATGAAAATCCATCCAACTATATGGATTCTTTAAAAAAAAATTATTTTTCTTTTTTATTTTTATTTTAATTTTAATTTTTTATATGAACTTCACCAAAAATTTCGTTTTAAATTATTTATTTCATAAAAATGTAATAAATATAGGTTGAACAATATATAAATAAACAAAAATACGGAAAGTTGTTATCGGTTTTAAATATGTAAATTTTTATTTTGATTTTTAATAAAAGGTGTCAGATAGAATCTGTGTTACACCTGATGCTTATTATTCTTTCTCTAGCTATGTGTGTTGTACGTTTTTAACAGCTAATTCTGCAATCACGTTTTATATTTGGTTTTTTTTCTTCTTCTTCTTCTTCTTCTAATGTTTATGTTTTATGATTGATTTTGAATTTTTTATTTATTTAAAAAAAAAAAAAAAGTATTTTTTTTGTAAACGGAAATTATCGAAACGATTATTAATTCTTTAAATATTTTTGTAACGTCATTGTGTGGGTTGTATACATCAAATTTACATAATAAAACATTTCTTTTTTTTTAATTTAGATTATTGAATAGGCACTGTGAGTATTTTTATAAATGTTTTCAGAGAAAAGTTTTCCTTAAAATAGTTTTTTAAGACAATTTTTCTGCTATTGGTGGTGTAAATGCTACGAAAGTAAATTAATAAATTAGCTTCATGATATGAAAAAATATTTTTTATTCTTTAATTTTAATTAAAACAAACATTTTTTTTTTTTTATTTTTATTAAATTAATTCATTAGCACATGGTGTTTGTGTGTTTTTTCTTTTCTTTTTTGTTTTATTTATTTTATTTGCTATTTTCGTTTTCACGATGTTTTATTTTTACTTTTTGTTTTTTTCTTTGAAAGTTTTTAGCTGAAATTTTAGTTTCTTTATTAATTCTTTTTTACTTTTATTTTTATTCTGCTTGTGTAAAATAAAGATAAAAAAATTTACTACAAGACGACGATTTATTTTTTTCTGTTTTGTAAATAAATGAAAAATACTCGAGAAGCTTAGCGAATTTTTTTTTTTTTTTTTTTGGTTGTTCTCGTGCACTGCAGATGAACGGAAATGTGTAACAAGTGTTTCGATATTATTTGTTAGCATTCTCTGATGTCTTGGAAAAATACACTGCAGACACTTATGTAGAAAATAATAAAATATATTTTATTGATGGTGGTTGAGTTTGTCATTAAATTTAATTCATTTAACACTTTTTTTCTTCTGTTGTTCACTGTGTTAAATGAATTAACATTTATTTACTTTAGAAATATTTTTTACTCTAATATTTATTACTGACGAATATTTCTTTTTAAGATGGAAAACATTTTTATTTTTCTTTTTAAAATGTAAATTTTCGGTAAAGTATTTTTGGTGGAATTTGTGCTTTTTGTTCACGAATAAATTTCAATTCAAATTTTTTGTTGTTGAGGTATGTGAAAAATCATAAAAGTGTTAAAATCAACGTTGTTTTGTGATTTGATTTTTAATTTTTATTTATTTTTTGTTTTTAATAATTATTTAAATGGATGTTTTTCTGATTGTTTTGTGTTGATGCTTTAAATGCTTTTGACGGTTTGTTTACATTGTTGTGACAGCGAACAAGCATTATTTTCCATGTTTCGTCATAATAATAATAATAATAAATTGTCGCTATTTTATTTGTTTTCAATTTTCTACTGCAATAAATTGGTTTTTAGTGTTTGAGTTTTTTTTTTTTCTGATATTTAAAAGTATTTCAAAAAAAAAAAATAAAAAAAATGTGACAGAACACAGACAGGCAATTAGTAACGTCAATTATTAATTAATTAAAATTCTATTTAGTTTTTTTTAATTTATTTTTTTTCAATTTGTTTTTCTTTTTCTTTTGGGTGGATTTTATTTACGTTAGTTTTTCTTAAAGCTATTCTACAGTTATTTTGCGATAATAGTTTGGTTTTTATGTTTGTTAATTAATTAATTTTTCTCCTTTTTTTTTTTTTTTCAAAATAGTTTATTTAGATGAGAATTTGGTTGTGTTGTGTTGAGAAATAATAGGAATTCCTGAGTAGAATAATAAAACGTTTAATAATAAACTAAACACACCAGAACAGTGTGTGTAGTGTTTTTGCTTAACATTTTATTTAATTTAATTATTATTAAAGGAATTTTTTTTTTCTTTTCTGTTTCTGTACTAATTAATATTATTATTAAAATTAATATTTAAAAAAAAAAAAACATATTAAAATAAACATAAATTTTAATTAACTGTTAAAATGTTTAGTTTTTCATTTTTTTAAACATAAATTCGTTTATTATTTCTGTTTTTCTCCTCTCTCCTACATTCGATTATATTTTAATCTTTTACATAATATAAATTTATTTATTTTCTATTCCCTCTAGCAACAAAATTAAAATTTTTAAATAATATTATAGAATTTCTTCAGCATAGTTTTTGTTTCTTTTCTTTTTTATGTTGTAATATATGTTGCTCTTGTGTTGTTTATTGTGTATTTAGAAAGATGTGTGTATGCTGTATGATTTTTTATTATTATTTTTTTTCTTCTATGTGAGACGATATTTAATGAATTCGTCATACTTTAATATATTTATATATTTTTTATTATTATTATTATTAAATTTGTATTGTGGTGAATATATAGAGTTTTGTTTTTTTAGTTTGTGTTGTCGTTTAATAATTTTTTTTTTATATAAATTTTCTAATGGGCGCGGTTCTTATATCTTTTTATTTTTTTATAAAATTTTTATTAAATTATTATAAGCGAAAATGGAACATTTTTTACTTTTTTTTTAATTTTTATTTTAATTGATTATTTGAGCTAAATTTTTATTTAATTTTTTTTTTTTATATATATTTAAATGTGTCGCATATAATGATTTATAATCCGGTAAAGGATTATTTTTTACTATATGTAGGTGATGTTTAAAGAAATAAATCATTAATCGTTTACAATATGCATTACCTTTGACTTTTGTAGGAGGAAATGTGAGATTACTATTTAGTAATAGATAAAATATGGTAATAAAAATAAAAATGGAATGCATAAACTACTTTATGTGGTTTTCCTTTAAATATATTTACCGTATTGTAGTAATACCTTGATAATTGGTATTTTAGTGAAATTTTGTAAAATGCAACACAGGTACATAAATATTTATTTTTAATATGGATACTGGTTAATAATTATTTTTTGCTAAAATGCTGGCTTTAAACAATGGAGAGAATGTTTAATTTACCTTGGCAATATTACTTATATATGTCGTAATTGTTTAAAATTTATATATGATAGACACTTGTTAAAATGTGTTAAATAAAATTATATACTTGTGGTTGGCAGGCAGTGCAATGATTATAATGTTATTTATGCAAAAAAAAAAAAAAAAAAAAAAAAATTATTATAATAAATTCACATAGGAAATACAATACTGTGGCTTGATTTTAGCGGTTATTCGCTTTTATTATTGTTCCGTTTTGTTGATATCTATATTTTATTTTATTACTATTATTCCAACCAACAACCAACCAACAATATCTAATATAGTAATTCGTTATTATTATTATTATTATTATTATTATTATTATTTTATCATAATTTATTTATTTTTTTTAATAATATTAAATAAACACCAGTGTTTTGGTTAATTCAAATATAAATAAATAATAAGCGAAGCAAAAAAAAAAAAATATTTATATATGTTTGTGTTTGTATTTCTTATCAATAAATTGCATTTATTTTCCCCATTGATTATTATATTATTTGTAGCTTTCATAAAAAAAAAAAATTCAATTTTCTTATCAAAAATGTTTATACAACAAAATGTATAAAACAACAACAATGGGCAAACCACTTTGCTCATATTTCGTCATAATCAGTTTTATTTAATTTTTAATTTCGTGTAGGAGTTTTCTTTTTTTTTTTTATTAAAATTCTGATATCAGGAATGTTTTTTTTTTTTTTTTTTTAATTTTTTTATTTACTTAGTTTATTTTACGTTCTGGTTCTTCGTTTTATGCATTTTTAATTTCAATGTCAACATTTGTGTACATTATTTTTTTAATTGTTTTGGCATAATTAGCCGGTTATTAGTCATTTTCTTGTTTTCATTTAATATTTTTCTTAACGATGATTTAATAAAAAAATTTTTTTTTATGTTTTAGTTTCTTGTTTATAATAATAATATTTTGAATAAATAAACTGGTGCCAGGTAAATCAGTTATCGTTATTTCTTTTAATTTATTTATAAATATTACATATTTATTGCGTATTTGATTGTCAAAACATATATACATATATATGTATATTACGATTTACTTTACTTAATTATTGTAAAAATTGAATAGTGGTTTTATCTACATCCAATATAAGGATTATAAAATGCTTTTATATAAATATAAATGTCGATCATTAAATAATCATAAATTGTTTGTGTTTTATTTTGATGTGTTTTGATTTGAGTATTTCTTAACTACTACTACTTGACCACAACTACTACCGTATATGGTATAAATTAAATTGCAAGAAAAAAAAAAAAAAATCATAAATAAATATTAAAAAATTGTATCACGTTTTCAATTAGTTGAATTTTTATTATCTAAATGAATTAAATGAATTTTCTTTTATTATTATTAATAGAATTTTTAGTTTTATTTTTATTATTAAAATATCAATAAAATAATTGATTAGTTTATATAAATCTTGTTACATGGTGGTTTGTATTATTTATATTAATTATTTAAGTTAATTTTTTTTTTTTCGTGTTTGTGATTTGTTGCGCTTGAATTTTATTAAAGTATCAAATGTAATTGAATTTAAATGAATAAAAAACTATCACTGGTATATTGTATGACAATACAATTATGTACAATATGCATGAATTATGTAAATTAATGTTATTTGAAAAAAAAAAAAAATAAAAATGAATTGTGTATGGCGGTGGTTATATTATCTTATTTTATTTATAAATAGATTTGCCGTCAGATTAATAATTATATAAATGTAAAAAGAAGGTTAATTACATTATTATAATTAAGTAAAGGAAATTAATTAATTAATTATAATATAGTATGTGCATAAAAAAACTTGTTCTTGCGTTTATAAATAAATTGTTGTCACTGGTATTACTGCATAATTACACAGAAAAGTGTTATTGAATTATACTGTGTTGATGTTAATAAATAATATAAAAAGTTTACGTTTATGTACTTTATCGGTGTTGAAAGTAACCTTGCGACTTTTAATTATATAATGAAAAAAAAAAAAAAAAAAGGAATAAAAAAGGTTTTATGCATTAGCTACCACCGCGCTTTCAAGATACTTAACGTTGATATTGTTTAAAACGAATGAACTGTAAAAAGTTAATTAAAAAATATGAAGTAACGAAGAGTTTTTTTTTTTTTTTTTTACTAACTGTTCTATAAATTGGAAAGAAGATTTGATAAAGTGAAAGATAAATAAATAAATAAATCAATTATTAAATAAATGACCTACTCTCTCGCCACCTAATATTTCCATTTATAATATTTAATTAAATATTTATTTAATCGTGACTTTTGGGTGGTAACACTGAGGCATTGCAACAATTTTTAATTTTTTTTATAGTTTTAATGTTTAGATGGAATTGGATTCGTTATTTTATTATTTTTATTTTTGTATCTATTATAGAATTTATTACATCATCATCAGATTGTGCTTATTATTTTAGATTAATATTTATGTGTTTATGTGGCTCCCAAGTATTTTATTTTATTTCTTCTTACTGAATTTTTTTTTTTTTTTTTTTTGCTACAAAACACACCAGACAAATGATTTAAATATTAATTAATTTTACTCGATTTATTTGCTATTTTTTATGTATTACTATATTTTCGTACTTAGTTTTGTTAAAATTATTATTCATTAAATTTATGTTTCAATAATTCATACCGCAAATAATTTTATTAAATCATACCGAAATCAAAGTAAATAATTTTAATAAATACCTATTATTATTATTTTTTTTTTTTTGATTTAATTTAATTTAATTAAAATAAAGGTTATTACGTTGTGAAAAAAAAAAATAAATAAAAACATTTCGCACAGAAATTAATTATAGAAAATTACTGAAAAAATATTTAATTTTTCTTCTACTTTGTTTTAAAATTATATTTTGAGTATTTTGATATATCATCCACAAAATTTAATTATATTTTATTATTAAGTTTGAGTAACACTGGAATTAAAGTGTTTATTCATTTTATTCTGTTTGTTGTGTTTGTTGCTGTATTTGGTGAGTTAACAAAATAGGTTAAAAAATAATAAATGAAAAATAGAAAATAAATAAATAGAAAAAATGAAACTTTTATAGCTATAAAAATAAATAATAATATTTTTAAATTGATGATTGATGAATTGTAAAAATAATGTGATGTTGTTTGATGATGATGATTGTTACTCATCAACATGCTATTTTCATTATTTTATCATAAAAATGTTTTAAAAAAAATTGTGAAACTAAACAATAAACATTAAATAATGATAATTTCATCTCATATCAGTGATAAAGCAATAGATACATTTTTTTTAACCAGTCGAAAGAGTAATAATAATAAAAGCTTGACATGAAAATCGACCTTAAATTTATGGAGTTTTTTCTTTTTCTTTTCTTTTGATGCTTGTGCTGTTAATGAATGATGTAGTTTGTTTGTTTGTTTTATTTATTTAATTATTTATTGCTTTATTTTTATTATTTTTTTTTTTTTTTAATTTTACTTTAGTTTGCACTCTATATAATTTTTGTTTGCTTGTTTGTTTTTCCTATGATTAAACACTTTTTGTGGTTGAAAAAGAAATGAAATGAATAATATTTACTTTAAGCAATTAAAAATAATTAT
The DNA here is from genome assembly GCA_961205885.1 of Ptychoptera albimana. Classification (NCBI taxonomy): domain Eukaryota; kingdom Metazoa; phylum Arthropoda; class Insecta; order Diptera; family Ptychopteridae; genus Ptychoptera; species Ptychoptera albimana. Next base: position 9,156,809 of record OY540802.1, on the reverse strand, counting down.
TATATTTGAAATAAATAGAATTTTTATTTTATTACCATCATTAAAAAAATAAATAAATAAATAAATAACAAAAAAAAATTCTTTGTTAAATTTGAAGTTTTGTCGTTTTAATTAATTTATTAGTTATGTCGAATTGAATGAATTAAATTTGAATATAAAAAATTTTTTGGGCAATTAGTTTTTTTTTTTTTTTTTTTTTAATTTATTTATTTAGTGTATGTCAAAAATGACTTAATTTGAATTTATTGGAAAATTATGGATTATTAAAAGAAATAATAAAAGCGCACCTATTATAAGACGTTGGTTGTTTGTGGTTTTTGCTGGTAATTTGTTTGTTTTTTTGAAGTTAAAATCTTATTTGGAATATACATTTGTGTTCAACCACACTCCAACCCTAGAGGTTAATTTCTTTAAACAATTCAGTGTTGATTACGTTAAAATTATTTTATTACTGTACGATGATTAAGCGTTAATCTGTTTTCAGTATTTTCCTCTTAATAATTTTATATTTTCGATTATTTTTCTCTCCCCTTATCAAAGTATAAAAGTTTTCTTTTCCTTTCTTTTTTTTTTTTTTTTTTTGTAAAAAGTTTTTATTTCTGTTTTTGTGAAACTTTCCAACGGAAATAACTATGACACATTCATTTGGATTGATATACATAAAATGTAGATAGCATATCCTTCCTTTATTCTTATTAGAAGACAAAGTAGTATTTTTATGTATTTTTTTTTTTTTTTGCTTTATGATAAAACAAAACAGTTTTTTTTTTATCGGTTATCTTAAATTCAAACCAAAACAAATTTCATAATAAGAATTAACAAAAAATCCATACAAAATTTTCTTTTTCCTTTTTTTTTCTATAGTTTTCTCATAGTTTTTTTTTTGTTTCTTAGAGATTTTTGTTTTGTTTTTAATGTTAGTTATTACATATTTATAAATAAAAATGAAATACAGCATAAATTATGAATGTTTATTAGTTTCAAGGTCTTTCAATTTTATTGCTGAATTTATCATTGAACATTATTATTATTCGCGTGTTTATCTTTATTTACTTTTGCTAGTTTATTTATTTTACTTTTTTGTTACATATTTTATTCCCTTGTTTTTTTTTTTTTTTTTTTTTGGGTTTTTAATTACAGATTTTGTTGTAATTAAATATTGTGGTTAGGTTAAATAATTTATTATAAAATACCAAAGAGATTAATGCTATAAAATAAGACGTTGTGTGTTTGTGATTTTTTTTTTTCTACAAATAAGTCGGATTTTTTTTTGTTTAAATTTCATGAAATTTGCCGTTTTATAATCAACACGGACACATGGTGTCAATCTGTGTTTTTATTTATCTAAATTTGTTATTTTTAATCATTTTAAATTGTTTCAATTCATTCATATTATATTATGATCTAATCATTTGAAACATAATTTAGTCGTCTTCTCCTTTGTTTCTTTAAATTTTCTTCTTTTTGTAAATTTTATTTATATTGTTTTTGCTTAGCTTTTAGCGTTTCTATAAAATGTTTTGTGAAAATTAAAAGCAAAATGACATTAAATTAATAAAAAAGTCGAAAAATGAAAAATAAACAGGAGAGAAACTCCTCCTTGTAAGTTTATTTTCTTTCCTTTATGATTTTTAATGGCAATTTTCTTTTGATAAGAAAAAAAGAAATTCAAATTAAATCATAAAGCTATAAAAAGCGTTAATACTTTTTTGTTTTTGCTTTTATAACGTTCAGAATTAGTCATCATCATCTAATATGGCATATATTGTAATATTGATTTTTAATGAAATATAAATGAATTAAATTATGCTTCTATCAACATCAACATTATTATTATTTTTATTTTTTTGCTGTGTTTCTGATGGTTTTATTTATTATATTTATTTATATTGTGTTGTTGTGTGTATTTGGTTGGTTGGTTGGTCTTTTTTAATTAAATGTGACTCATTGGCCTGGCGGCTCCAGTTAAACTATAAAAAAAAAATGCTTCAACCTTCATTTGCAGAAGAATATTAAATAATAGAATCGCTAAAAGCAACACCATACTTGCTGTGTTTCTCATACACGCAAATATATAATAAAAAAAAAGAAAAGAAAAGAAGAAAATTATAATAATTTATCTAGTCGGAAAATCGGAACTAGAACAAAAAATAAACAAAAATGTAGAGAAATTTTATTTACGTTTTTATTATTTTTTGTTTGACATTTAAGTTTGTTTTTTTTTTTTTTTTTTCTTGTTTCCTCTGTGACGAAAATGTAATACCGCAAAAGCTTCTTTTTGTGTGTGTGTGTTTGTTATTTATTATTTTTTGCTAATTCATAAAACTTAATTTTTACCAACCTTTAGTTTTAATTATAAATGTGTTTATTTTAGTAGAGTTTTAGTTGTTTTATGATTTGTTTTATTACTTTAGTTTCGCGCGCGTGTGTACCGTTGACTGATGACACTTGGCTCTGTTGTACTCAATTTATGTTGTATTTATGTATTTTGTACTCACTTTATTTATTAGAATTAAAGTGGTATTAAAAGTAACACACACTTGGATTGTATTTTTATGGAAAACTTTAAGCACATTTTGCATTGTGCTTTTAAGTCTAAAAGTTTAGTGAAATTATAATTTAAAGATAAGATTTATTACAGTTTTTGTTTTTTCTGCTTTTTTTATTTTGCCAAGCGAACATTTATCTGCTTTTTTTTTTATTTTGCGGTAAAGCTACTTTGCATTAAAGCCACTTTAAATTGAATAATATTTCTGAAAATCTGTCGTTTCGATAAACTTCAAAAAAATTTAAAAAACGGTAAAACTTCATTTAACATTTTTTTTATGTGCTTTCCACTAATCATCACTTAAATGCTAAGTAAGGTTTTATACAAAAATATTGTTTTGTTTTTTTCTTCTATAATTCTATGATAACAGAATTTAATTGAATAAACTTTATTTGGCTTAATTTTAATTTGAATTTTTTTTTTGTTTTTTTTTTTTTATTATTTAACAGGAAGGAAATTTATTATTATTATTATTATTTTTTTTTTTTTTGTATATTATCTGATAATTTATTTTATTTTCAATTATTTAAATTATTTGCTTTAAAAAATGTTCAAAATTGAGGTTTTTAATGAGTTGTTGTAACATTTATCAATGTCATTATTATGTTGGCTTTTTTTTATTATATATTTGTATGCGTTTTGTGTGTGGTTTGATTTTCTTTTTTTTTATTGGTTAACCTTTAATAGTTCAATGTGAAATATAATCATCTGTCTTACGTATAGCTTCTAATGTTATAACAATAATAATGATATTTTAAGTTACTTACATCACCCATTAATCATAATTCAATTATCCAAGAGAGTGTTGCATGAGTTTACAATTTATATTTATTAATTTAAAATTAATTGAAAATGTTAAACCTACTTTATGTCAAGAAATGTCAATTCTCTACTGTGGATATATAATATAAAATTTTCAATTTAACGAGTCAATAGTCTTTTAATTGAAGAATGCCTGCAAATGAGTAAATTATTTTTTGTACCTGTGTAGTAGCTTTAAGCGATAATTTTTTTGTTTATTTTTAGTTGTATTTCATTCAATATTTAAAGTTTTTTCTTATTGGTATGTTGACGATTTGCGGTGTCGTTGATTAGTTAGGGTTTTCTGATTAGAAAACGTTTTAAATAAAATTCGGCGAAGTAATAAAAAATATTATTTCGGTTTATTAGGGCCAAATTGCATGACAACACTTTTTTCAATGTTAATTGCCTCGAAAAATTAAGTAATTGCTCTTCAAACCTATATTTATGTTTGTTTACACTTTGGAAACATTGAAATATTAATTTTTGTTGTATTTTTTTTTGTATCTGAAAGTAATAAAAGTAGCAAACAAGAAGATGATTAACGAAAATATATAAACGTGAGATTTTTATATAATAAAAGGAAGATAAAAAAAAAAACAACAAAATCATTACTATGTCACGTTTTATTTGCTAAATTTATTGTCTCCCCGATAACAATCCACCCACCTATTCACCTTTTATACGTGTTTGTTACTTTATTATATTTTGCTGTGTATCTTTATTTTCAATTATATCTTAACTTTGCTGTATTGACAGTATTTCAAATATTTTTATTACCCGGCCCGGCCTAAGTGAAATTTTAATGCAAATATAATTTTCTTCTGCATTCATTTTAGAATTTTTTTTTATTAGATTAATTAATAAATTTTTTATTTTATATACTGTGTTGGCTTCGTATTAAGACAGGAAATAAAAATTCATTAATGTTGTGTTGTGTGTCCTTATAGGTACGATGGTTAACCAATAAAAGAGTTATAATAGAAAGGAAGGAAGTATTCGTATTGGAGTAAAATTTGCTTCTTTTTGTTATTTGTTTAAATTAACTTACTTTTTACACGCACAATCCAATCTTCTACGGCTTCACATAATAATCATTCTTCACTGTTTTTTTCTGGACGTGAAATTATTTGTGGTTTCTACATTGTTACTAATAATAAGAATTTAAAATATAATTTGTGTGTCTGCATCATTCTCACAATCACAAACAGACAAATTTATTAAATTTGCATAAATTATTTATTTTTGGTATAAAATTAGCAAAAGAAATTAAATTCACGTTTTATAATTTTACTAAAGAAAATTAAAATAAGTTGTTTGTTGTTACTGCTGTTGCTGCTTATTTGTTGAAAATAAATTAATTTAACCAACTGACCTTGAGTTTGACTAACAAAACATGACCAAAAAGCAGCGAAATTTTATTTTTTGTTTATTAATTTACCAAAATGTTGTCATTTTATTTATATTAATTTAGAAGAATTTTTTTTTTCTGCTTGTTATTATTTCGCTGTTGAGCGAGCAATGTTGTCATGTCGATAAATTCTCATAAAATGTTTTTTTTTTTAAATTTATTTTTCTTTTTCTGTGCAAATTAAATGAAATAATTTTATTAAATGCATTTTAAAGATAAGGAATACAACAACAGTAATTATTTTTAATTTTGTTTATTCTTTATGCTTGAATAAAAATGAGAGAAAAGCTAAAAAAAAAATTTATAATTTGTCGTACTTGATGTGATTACTGTTTGTAATAATGATAAATCATGTAACAAAAAAAAAAAAAAGAAAAGAAAATGTTTTAAAAATTTGTCACAATTTAATTTAATTATATTTAATTTAATTAATTGACACCCTAACCCCATGCTCTGTTTTATTATTTTTAATTTTGTCATTTCATCGTTTTCGTTATTTTTATTTATTTTTCTTTTTGCTTTGATAAATTAATTTTTATTAAAAATCACAGAATATACACATTGTGAAGGAAAATTTTTTAAATTAAATTTCATTTAAATATTTTTCAAAGAGTTAAACTACTTATGCAGTCACTGTATTACTTTTAGCTTAAATACATCACACAAACCGTAGTATAACAGTGACGAATTAATTGAATAATCGAAACATTCTAAGAAAATTAATAATTTTATAGAGACAAGTCATCTTAAACACAAATGTGATTAATCATTTAATTTTTATAAATAAAAATTACAAATAATTTATTATAGAAATGAATGAATGAATGAATAACGGATTTGAATTTATTGAATGAAATAACAATTGTCAGTGTTAGTATTGTATTTGATTAAAGATAAAGATAAGATAGATTATTATTATGGATTGCATCTAATCAAATTTAAAAATTTTTATTTTGTTACAATGTAAAAACAAAAATCGAAACACATTGTTTGTGTTTAATATTTATTTTTAACTGTAAATTGACGTGTAATTATATAAATAAATATATATTTAAAAGAATAAAACCGAAAATGAGTCACAAAATTTAAATAAATTTTTCGGTTGGTTCTCATGTGCACATTTTAAATGTTTAACTTAATTAATTACGTAATGATTTTATGCTGCATAATATTTAATTCTTAAATACTGGTTATTATTGTACCGCATACTTATTATCATCATTTTTATTTAATTATTTATTACAAATTAAATCATTTTTTTTTCTTTTTTATTAATTCTCAATGTCGTTGTAAAAAAAATAAATTTGATAAATTTTTTTCAATTAAATTTAATTTTTTTTTTTTTTTTTATTAAATTAAATGATGACGACCACACCTAATTTTTGTAATGTAAAATAAAATAAATTTTTATTGAAAATAAAATACGAATTAAACTATTGTTGGCGCTGGGAAATTATTGTTGTGGTGGTGATGTTATTTGTTGAATTTTGTTTGAACTAACTGAAAGTTTTTCCTTATTAAATTATTATCACATGAAAATAGAAATGAAAGAGGAATAAAATACGGAAAGTTACGATTAAATTATGAAGTTTTTATTATTATTATTATTATTATTATTATTATTATTATTATAACTATCGCAAACAGAGGCAGGTAAAAGCTTCAAATTTTTTTTTTCTATTTTTATTTTTTGTTCGACATTCTTCTAAATGTATTTTCATTTTTTTAAGGGTTGGCATAATGATATTGATTTTATTTGTTATTTATTTATTGAAATTATTATTGTTGTTTGTGATTCCATTTGAATAGATACGATAAGTAAAATTATTCTTATCAGTTATAGAAAATGAAGTAAATTATTGTTTATTTTATTATGATTTTATTTAATATAAATAGAATTCTGATAAAAAAAAAAATTGTTTTCCTCTCTATCTATAACGTTTTATATGCAATAAGTGCAAAATTTATTTTATTGATTTTTAATTAAAAATTATAATAATTAAAAAGAAGAAGAATTATTTTGTTTCTCTTAATACATTTTTTGCATCTGACCTAAATTGTTGATTATATGGCGAAAGCCAGCAAGTAACAAAATATAATTATATTTTCTGCAGTAAATGATTTTTAATTTCTTTCTTTTTTTCTTTTTTTTCTTTTTTTTTACTCCAATTACTATTTTCGTTGTTAATTACATTTTAAATTTCCATTATAAATTTTATTAAGTATTTTTATGACACAAGAATTTACATTTTTAATTATAAACAAACTGAATAAAAACAAAAAAAAAACAAAAAATTAAAAACGGAAAACACTTAAACAACATTGTATCAGTTTTTTTAAAACTTCAAATATAAAATGACAAATAATCGATGAAAAATTTACATTAAATGCTAATTAAAATGACTAGACACAACCCTGATGTTTGTTTTTTATTTTATTTATAGCAATCTGTAGATTTAAAATTGATTTTATTTTTTATTATTATTAAAACTTTTATAAAAACACTTAAATGCAGATGCTCAAATCAGCAGCAGCAGCAGCACCAATGTTAATATTTCAACTTAATGCAAAAAAAAAAAAAAAAATTAAATTAAAAACAAACATATTTTTCATTAAAATAAACAAAATTAAATGAGTTCACCTTTTTTTTTTATAACATAAATAATTAAATTTTATTTTTATTTCATTTTTGTATTATATGTATTATATTATATGTATATTTTTTTGACTTGATGATGTAAAAAAAAAAAAAAAAAATACAGAAAAACAACGAATAATAGCAGTGGTGGTGACACATTCATTCAAAGTAAAAAAAAAAATAATAATATTTTTTTGTGAAGTTTTATTTAATTTTGTGTAGTTTAAATTTTTTTTTTTCACTCGTCATAAAGGTGTTTTCTTTTTCTTGTTTTTGTTTATAAATTTGATGTAATGAGATTGTTAATGAAATGAGAGCATCGTAATAAGTAGGAAATAAACATTAAAAGGCTCTCGGACAAGAGAAATAAAAAGCAAAAAATAAAAAAATAAAAATTGTATCGTAAAAAATGGTTAATGAAAAGAAAAGATAATAAAGAAAAAGAAAAGACGCGCAATCACCTGTTGAACGGTAAAAACAATTGTTAAGAATCAAAAGCATTGCAACAGATTCAGTTAGTTTTTCTTTCATTTTTTTTTTTTTACTTTTAAATGTAGAAGTGTGTCGCGTCGGTTATTTTTATTTATTTATTTTTTTTGCTTTGTTTTTACTTTAACCATACTTATGATGTAATTATTATTTTTATTATTATTCCTATTTTTAATAGAAATTTGTTTTGTTTTTCCCATTTAATTATAGAACGTGTATAAATTGTCATAAATGTCCGTACTAATTATATTATTAACATCGTTTAGTTTTATTTCTTAAAGTTTGTGTAAATTAATTATTTGCAAATAGGTCAAAGACTACCGATAACTTTATAAATATTTTTAAATGAGAAGATGGATTATTTAGACAGTGCTGCGATTGTTTTTCTTTTTATTTTTCTTGTTTTTAGAAAGGTTGCATTGTGATTTTGTGTAAATAACATTTATTACTGCTTCTCTGATTGTTGCTAATGGGCTTATTTTGTTGTTTTCCGTTTTATAATGGTAATTGGTAATTTTATTGTTTTACCGATAAAAATTATGCAGAATTAAATGCTGTCTAATTCGTTTATTTTTAAGATTTCTACACACCTTTAACACAAATGCAAAGAAAAAATGTTTTTTTTTTTTTTATTTTATTCCGTAATTACAGTTTGATGACGTTTAAATGTTTGAATTTGATTTATTGAATGATGTTCATTCGTCTAGCTAGGCTATTTACGTTATTTTTTCTATTTCATAGTTTAAATTGTGAAATTTTTTTTTTTTTTGTTTTAGTTTTCTTTTTATTTTTCCATTACAAAATTTTCTTGTTTTCTAAATAGAAAAATATCATCATCATGATTTTGTTTTTTCTTTGACTGCGAAAACACTGTCTCGTCAAAGTTTTTTTTTTCTTTTTTTTTTATTTATAAAAATTAATTTTCATAAAGCTTTTTATGAATTTTTAAAGAAAACGTTTTTTTTTTTTTACTAACATTTTAAGATGGTCCGATCAACATTGAACAGATAGTCTTGGGAAGTATTTTCTTTAAAAAGTTTTTTTGTTTTCCGTTTTCTTTTTATTGTTTTTGGTGTAAGTTTAAGTATCATAAACTGACACAGGTGATTTTTATTTTTAATTATTTGAGGTGAATGTGACTCTAAAACTCATAAAATAACAATGATTTTGTGTTTTTTTTTTTTATGGTTTTATGTGATTACTTAGATAAAATTCGAAATGACAGCTTTTAATGTGAAATAGCTTAAATCATATTATAAAGAATCTTCACATTTATTATATTTCATCTAAGAACATTAATTTGTAATTTAGCTAACAAATATAATTTATTTTTTTTTGTTATATTTCAAAAACGAAACACATATTGCCAAACCACAATTGAGTTTATAAAGGTGTTTTAAAAATGTTTAGCATTGTTAAATGTAACTAATAATGTTAACTTGTTGTTGGAAATTAATAATAATAAAGATTTAAATTTAGTTTTATCGCAATGACACAATCGTCGTAATGATGGTAACATAAGCAACACAATATAAATGCATGTTTATAGCTTTTTGTTTCGTTCATTTTAAAAAGTTATTCTTCATCTTATTTCTAGAAAGAAGAGAAAAAAAAAAACGTTAATTTGTGCGAGAAATTTCTTTGAATTACAAACAATCGTTTAAAGAATAAGAAAAAAAAGAAAAGAAAAGAAATAAAGAAACGTTTATGCGCATGGCAATGTTACTTAATTTTATTTTTATTTTTATTTTTTTACTTTATGAATGATCCCTATGTAATATTTAAAATTAAAAATTGTAATATCGATGACACGACATTAAATTATATAAAAAAAAAAAAACAATTTCTTTCTTTTAATGAAATTTAATTTTGGCAAATTATCAAAAAAATTATCACGCGAAAAGAAATTTAATTCGGTTGTGTTGCGGTTGTTGTTCTGTCGCTACGTTTGTTTGTAATTTTTTTTTTCTTTTTTCTTTTTGTAAGTGAATAGATAAAATAAATGTTAAAGAGAATATTATGTTTAAGTGCAATACACATTATGTACTTGTGTTTATAAAGAGTAATGACTTTTTAACTTTTGAACACCTGAATAAATTGAAATGTATACAAAATGATGATCATTTCGTTCTTTCTTTATTTCTTTCTTTGTTGCTGTTAATTTTTCTTTCATTATTTTATTCTTTTAATAATAATTATAATAATAATTGTTGTTTCGTCTTATTTAGATACATTTATGGTAGAAAAAACCTTTTTATTTAGTAACTTTTGTACTTTTTTTTTTTTTTTATTGACAAATGTTAACACCACAGGAAATAAGCATTAGATGCTTAATAAAAAGTTCCAATTTCTTTTATTTATTAATATTTTATTACAAATAAAAGTAATTTTTCATTTATGAAAGAATACAAATTTATGATTATTTATTCTTTTATATTATAACGTTTATAACATATATATATTATATATAAATTATTTTTCTCTTTGAAGTTGTTGTTGCTTAGATATTTAAAGAAAAAAGCTTATTTAAAAGCACAAATAATAAAGTTCATGTGTACTCGGCACAGTTATACAGTGTCGTAGTAAAATGTTTCGTTTGTTTAAAAAAAAAAAAAAAAAACTTGTTTTTATTTTCGTTTACTTAGTGTTTGCATGCACAGTGGATTGTTACTTTATTTTTTTTTTGTTTGTTTGTTGCTATTGCTGTTGTTGTTGTTTTGTTATTTTCAAATAAAAATTCGTTTAAAAACATTTAGAAAACTTTAACAGAGTTGGTTATGGTTAAACATAACGGTGGCATCGCGCCTTTCATTGAACCATAACGAATTGTATGTTTTTTTTTTTTTTTTATTTTTATTCCAACTTATTAAAGGTTTACTTTTATTTTATGTTTTGTTTACAGTGTTGTAGTTTTTTTTTTTTTTGTTTAATTTTTTTTAATTAAAATTCGATTCTTGTTGAGAGAGAAATACAGAAAAAAAATAAAATAATAAAAAAAACGCAAGCGTGATTATATTTTTTTTTTTGTTTGAGTATATCGCACGTTTCTTCTATATTTTTTATTACCATTGTTGCCAGTTGGTTTTGTTTTATTACATTATGATGTCATTTTATAATTTTTTTTTTTTTTTTTTTTTTTTGTTAATAGTATGTTATGTTTTCTTCTTTATAATTGAAAAATTTATTGTATACGGTATTTAATGAATATAATTATATGTAGCAAGCAAGTACAGTGTAATGACATTTTGCTTGTTATAAACTCAGTAAAAAAAAAACTTTTGTTTGATTTGGATGAATTATCTGTTATGAAATATTTGATTATGATTATTGAATAAAAATTTTATTTATTGTTTATTATAAATTATGGATAATTATTCGTATTTATAATTATATATAAAATTAGCTATATTTTGGTTTCGAAAATTTATTTATTATTAGATTATTTAAATAAAAATATATATTTTAAAGTTGATTATCATAAATCGTAAATTAAATTTTTGTTTATGAATTTAAAGTCGGATTTTATTACCTACAGGGGCCAAAATAGATAATAATTCATAAAGTTGATTTTTTTTTATTAATTTTTACTATCATTTATGTTATTATTTATTTTATTTTTTTTTATTAATGAATTTTTTTATTATTATTTTGTTTGTTTTGTAATAAAATAAAGCAGAATGCCCTTAGATTTTGATAGTAAAAATCACCCGCAGCTAGCTAACCCCTTTTTCATTAATTTTTTTTTTTTGTATAATTCTACAATAAATTTATAAACAAAGTAGTAAATGGAATTGTTGCTGCGGTTATTGAAGCTTAATTCCTTTAGGCAGGCATTTTTTTTGTTGTTTTGTTTTGTTTTTTGACTTGACTTAAGCTTTATTTATTTTTTTTACGATAGGAATTTCCTTGCCTTTTATTTCATTTTAATGAATTTTTACTTATATACATGGAATAGGTTTTTTTTTTATGTCATTGTTTTATATTTATTGTTATTGATAAAACTATGTTGATTGACTTTCTTCCGGTATCCTGGTAAAAATCATTCCCCACATATTTATATTTATTTGTTATAAAAGTGTTTTTCGTTTCTTTTTTTTCTTTTCTTTTTTTTTTGATGATAATATAATATCCTTTTACCTATCATTTCCTGTTTATCTATAAAAATGTTGAAAGAAAATTATATAAAAAATTTGGGGCAATAGTATCCAACATATGCGTGTATATTAAATAACAGCAGAAAAAGCAAAACGGAGAGTCTGCTGATTTTTGTTTGTCATAATAGAAACGACCGTGGCCTGGTTATTTTATGCTTTTGTAATGGTTTTGGGGTTATTTGGGGCCACAAAATTATATTATCGATGAAAAAAAAAAATTAATAAATGTTTTCAAATAAAAACTACGTGACGTTCTGAAACAAGCAACCAAGCCTTTATGTAAATAAAGAGCTCACTTTACATACCGGAGGAAAATTGATTTTTTTTTTGTAATTTAAATCCGTAACTTGGTGCACACAAATTATAACTTTGCTGCACACTTGTTTGTCGTAAAAAGAGAAGAAAAAAAAACGTAGGAAAATAACGCAATGTTTTAAAAATTTATTCTTAAAGATGGGGGAATTTAGAGGGGTGTTTTGTTCCAAAGTCTATAAACTTAGAATAACGAAACGAGCGCAGAGTGTCCTATAAAATAAAAATATACACTTACTGCCTTAGCATCAATATTTTATTTGTTTGTTTTGTTGGTTTTTGCGTGAGATCAACCCAGAAATAGACTAAGATATTACTTTTTTTTTTAGTACTTTTCGCTGTTTTGTAACATTTTTGTATTTTATTTAGTTTTCATGTTTGTGCTATTAAAGCGCAAAAATAAAAGAAGAAATTTTTGGGGGTTTTTTTCTTTCATATTATTTTATTTTATTTTTCTGTAAAAGGAGCAACAAATAGTAAAACTGTACTAAAATATATATCAAGGTATTTCCTTGTTATTTGAATAAAAAGGAAGTTAAGAAGTATCAGGTGTTTTATTTTTTTGCTTGTTAAAATTTTATTTTCTCTCGTTGTTTTGGTTTCCTTCATTCATATTCGTCTAATTTTATTTTTCAAATATGTTTTTTTTTTTCGTTCTTCTACCATTTAATGAAGTCATTTTGAATAAATTAATTCAGTTAAACAAATTTTTATTTCACTTTTCTTTGCCTAATTTAATTTAATTTGTTTATTATTATTTTTTTTTTTTTTTTATTTTGTTCATTAATTATGTTGGAGTAAATTCGGAAATTAGATTTATTTATTTATTTTTTTCTGTTTCTATTTCTATTAAGTAATTTACTTACATTTGTTTATTTAAAATGTTTTTTTTTTGTTACTTGTGTTATTAGTGTAAAGTTCGTGTATTTTTCTTTTCTTTATTGTGTTAATGACATAATATAAGGTTGATTAAAGGGATTTTAGGATGAGTTTTTTTTTTTTTTTTTGGTTTTATTGATTTTCTTTAAATAATTACATTGTTTTATTCTGCACGCAATATAATCACAGATAAAAATCACCATGACTGGTACAATTTTATTTATGTTTTCCATTTGAATTATGAGGAAATTGATAAACGTAGAAAATCCAATGAAAATTATTTCTTTTTTTTTTTTTTAAATAAAAAATGAATTAAATGAACTATAATAATAAATGTCTAGTCTAAAGGGCGCCAAATAAATATAAAATTGCCCTTAATGTGCGTGTCTTCCTTTATTATTATTTTATATAAACCAACGAATCAAAAAAAAAAGGGGGAGACTTTCATTTTTCTCGATAAAGGAAAAATATTTTGGTAGTTGGTGTATGTTCTGTCGCCAATATGTCGAGAAAAAATTTTTATTACCCTTTTTCTTGTTTGTTTAAACTCTATTTTCTACTTGTTTCTTTATATTATTACTCATAGAAATGATATGTGATGAAAGTAAAGTGAAATTTTATTTAGAATTTTTGGAATTATTATTTTAATGTTTTGTTAAATAAGTTGTTATGGGAATTAATTTGCTGTATTTACTTCCCTTATAATGTTGCTGGTTTTTTTTTTCAATTTTGTACTTGTGTCGGCTACGGGTCGGGTGTGACATTAATTATTCATTTGTAACCAAAATGATAAAATACAACACATTTGTGAGGGGAAATAATTTTTTTTTTTCTTGAAATACAACAAACATCAAGTGTTGTAGTTGCCTGCCGACTGCATGTAATTTTTATGACAAATTTTATCCTGAAAATTGTTTAATGAATTTTATTATTATTGGTGTTAAATTATAAACAGAAGGTTGCATTACTTTATTGCATATCATTTAGTTATTGATGCTTGTTTTTTTTAAACTTGTTGATCTGATCAGTATTTTCTCTAGTTTTATCATTTAAGAAAAAAAAAAAAATGTCAATAATCGTATAAATAATAAATCACTTATATTTAAGCGTAAAAGGTAACTAGAATGTGTGACTTTACCTGCAGTATTTTTTTTTATGTTGTTGGCTTATTCATTAAAGATTTATCGATAACAAGATATAAAATTATTATAATCGTTTTGAAAAAGTGTAAAAGAGGAGCAGGATAAGTTAAGAATAAATAATGAAATAATAAACTAGTTATAAAAATTGTTTCTTTGTTAAAAAAAAAAAAGAAGAAATTAATCAATCAATCAACATGTTTAATGATTACCAGGCTTTTATATCGATGTTTCAGTAATTTCTTCTTTACTGTTTGCTACGAGATTAGGTTGTGCATTTCTTCTGATTATTTATTTAATTTATTTTTTTTTCGTTTCTTCCTACTCGTTTTATTTTTATATTTTCTTGTCTTCTGTTTTATTTATGTATGAATTTAATTCAATTTATTTAACGTAATTTCCCTTTGCTTTTATCGTTCTCTCTCATCTCTTATTTATTTTTTGATTTTAATGATTGTAGTTTGTAGGTTTTTTTTTTGAATTTAATTAAATTATTTAATAAAATGTTTTTATTTTATTAACTCTTTATGCTTTCAATTTTATTTTTTATACTTAAGATAATTGTGAAGGAGTTATTGTTGTTGTTATTTTTGTCTTCATTTATTGCATTTATTTATAATTTTTTTTTTATTACTTAATATATATTTAACGGTTTGTTAACCAAATTTTATCGTTTATTTTTCTAAGTAAAAATTAATTTTTGAACTTTTAATAAGTAATGGTGGTGGGGTTTTTATTTTATTTCAGTGGAAAATATAAATTATTGTTAGTTTAGTCTTGTTTGTAATTGGTGTACTTTGAATATGCTTAGAATTAAATAAAATAATAAATTACACTATTGGGAATATGAGATACGCATGAAAATTGGATTTTCTCCGTTGATATTATTAAATTCATTAATTTATTTTTTACTTCATTGTTATCGCATTGTTTTGTCTATATTCTTGTCCGACTTCCCTCTTTAATACTATTTTAGAATGCGAATAGTTTTGCGGTAAATAAAATAAGTTATTTATTATATAAGAAAAAATAAAATGCCCTTTTTTGATATTTGTTTGTCATCACCATACTGACAATAATATGAAATAACATCTTAATCTTCATTCTCTTCTTATATCTTATTATGATTATTATCTCTAACCACGATGCCTTCTACACAGTAATGCGAATTTTTTTGCTGTTGCTGTTGCTGCTTCTGCTACATCAAGTTAAATTCTATATTTAGAAGAAACAACTATAATTGTGTGAAGTCGTCTTGTATTTTTTTTTCTAAAGTAATAATTGTCCAGAGTTTTAGTATTTTGCATTGAAATTTATTATCATGTCTTTTAAGTCGCAGTTTTTTATATATTTTATTGTTGTTAATAGCAGCAGCATTGATATAATTATGTTATCGTTTTGTTCATAAAAATAATAAACATTTTACAACTGATGATGTTTTTATTCGTTTATTTTCTTAGTACTAAATTAAATCTTAAGAGCTTCCTTATTAGGAAATGTATTTGATTTTTTTTTTATTTTTTATTTTTATAAAACTTTTTATTCTTGTTTGGTTAATAATTATTTTAATTTCTATATTCTATCTTCACTATATTTCTAATAAGTTTAATTAGCAATTAATCACGAATTTCCTGCTAATTATAACAAAGAATAATCTTTGTTCCTTAGTAATTTCCTATGTCTACATTAATTAATTGTATAATTTTTATTTTATCATTATAGAATTTGGGCACATAATGCCGGGTGAAGCAACTAAAACTGGTGCTGCATCACCAGCAGCCGCTGAGACCACACCTAAAAAGAAAATAGTTGCAACTTCTGGTAAAGCAGCTATTGCTAAAGTGACATTGTTAGATGGTTCAATACTTGAAGTAACAATTGATGTAAGTTTATTATAAGCGATTAATTGTTAAATAAATTATTTAAATATGTTGTTACTGTACCAAATTAAATATTAAATTTATTTTTTATTTTATTATTTATAGCGTAAAGCAAAAGGACGTGACTTGTTAAATTCAATATGTGCTGGATTAAATATAATAGAAAAAGATTATTTTGGTCTTATTTACACGACACCGGTTGATCCACGTTGTTGGTTAGAATTAGATCGTCCAGTAGCGAAATTCTTTAAAAATGATCCATGGATATTGCAATTTGCTGTTAAATTTTATCCACCAGAACCAGCACAATTGCAAGAAGATATTACTAGATACCATCTATGCCTTCAGGTAATTAAATTTATTTATAATTATAGTTTTAGCTATTATTTAAATGAATTTATATTATTATTAAAGGTACGCAATGATATATTAGAAGGACGTTTATCATGTTCATTTGTCACCCATGCATTATTGGGTTCATATCTGGTACAATCAGAACTTGGTGATTATGATCCACAAGAAATGAAAGATCGTGTTTACTTAAAAGACTTTAAGTTGGCACCAAATCAGACAGCAGATCTTGAGGAGAAAGTTATGGATTTACATAAAACACATAAAGGACAAACTCCTGCTGAAGCTGAACTTCATTATTTGGAAAATGCTAAAAAATTAGCATTATACGGTGTTGATTTGCATCCAGCTAAAGATTCTGAGGGTGTTGATATTATGGTTGGTGTGTGTGCCTCTGGTATTCTTGTGTACAAAGAAAAGTACGTTTAATTTTTCCCATTCCTGAAATATTTTCATAATTAATATTTTATTGACGATAATCAATTATTATTACAGACTACGAATTAATCGTTTTGCCTGGCCAAAAATACTAAAGATATCATATAAACGTAATAATTTTTATATAAAAATTCGTCCAGGTGAATTTGAACAGTATGAATCAACAATTGGTTTCAAATTAGCAAATCATCGTGCTGCTAAAAAATTATGGAAAGCTTGTGTTGAACATCATACATTCTTTAGATTAATGACTCCAGAACCAGTACAAAAGCCTGGCTTATTCCCAAGATTTGGTTCTAAATATCGTTATGCCGGACGTACAATGTATGAATCAAGAAAAACACCTGTTGATCGTCCAGCACCAAACTTCGAAAGAAGTTTAACTGGTAAACGTTTATCAAGTCGTAGTATGGATGGTAAGTTATAATTAATTTTAATAATGAAGATCAAAGTTTTATATAAATAAAATATTTTTAGCTCTAGCACTAGAAAAGGATCAAGCTAAAGATAAGGATGGCAACAAACGCCATACAATGTCACATCCACCAGATCATATTCCTGATTTAGATTCTCCACGACAATCAAGAAGTCCACTGAAAAAGGATAAAAAAGAAAAGGTAAGATCTGATATTCTTTACTCAACTTGGAATATATATGTTTTTTTTTAACTTTTTTTTTTGATTTCTTTAATAAAAATTTAACAAATTAATTTTAGTTTATGTTATTTGATTTTTATTGTTTATTTTCTTTTTAATTAACATTGGATCTAATTTATTTATTAATATATTTATAGAAAAATGCACTCTAATTATTATTTATATTTACTAATTTTTAATTATGTTTTGTTTATAAATTATTTCTTAACATTAATTAACAAATTTTACTAATGACAACTAATCCTGTTAATGCATTAATAACACATAGCTGAAGCGAGAATCAAGTACCGGTACAGCTTCAGCATCGTCACAGAGTTCAATTGAAGGCGAATATGAAATGGCAACTGGAGATAACGTTAATGATCAGGTTAACAAAGATAATAACACGAAAAAAATATTAATTAATTAATTAATTAAATTAAAATGCGATTAAATTTTCACCAAAAAAAAAAAAATTATTTGTGTGTTTAAAAAAAAAAAATTTTTTTTCTACCCTAGAAAGGGATGAAAAAAGATAAAACGCTTTCCGAATTTGCTTACGAAATTGTATTTTTTATAAATTCTTTTTTTTTATTATTATTATTTATTTGTTTGTTATTGTTTATCAAAGTTTATTAATTTTTTTTTTTATGTTTTTGATTTTTTCTTTCAAAACTATTAATCTGATCAAAAATTAATAAATATAAAAAAAAAAATGACACAGGAAGCTTTTTATCATTCGATTTTATATGAAGCTTTAAACTGATTTGATTTGATTTTTTTTATTTGCCTTTTTTTGTTTTCTTTTTTATTATTTTTACTTTTATTTCTCGACAAATATTATCCTTTATTACTTAATTTTATTATTAATTAATTTGGATAAAAAAAAAATTAGTAAAATTCTGTAAATAACAAAAAAAAAAATTAAAATTAAAATTAAATCTCACAATATTTATTTTTTATGTTATGTTTTGTTGTCTAGCTCTAGATAATTCTTTTTTTTTTTATCTATGTTCAGTTTGTTTGTGTGACTTATTTAATTTTATTTGTATATATTATCATATAAATATTAATCTTGTTTGTGGGTTTGTTTTTTTTTTGTTGATTTATTTCTTTTTAATAATTTGTTTGATTACCAAATAATTGACAAACAATCTGTTAAGTTTTTTATTTATTTTCCGATTAGAATTTTAATTAATTAATGATTTTTAATGATTATTCCTTAATGCATTATATAAAGAGTTGTCATAAACTAATATCAATGGATAATATGATCTTTGTTACCTTTAATTACTCTAGTTTTTTATTTTTCTTTTTGTATTTCTTGCATACATATATACATATTGATTAATTTTTAATTAAATTATTATATAAAGTCGCTTATCAAAAGTAAATAATAAAAAGTAAAAATTATTTATCAGCAAAAATAAATCGTAAAAATCCAAAACCATAAACAACAATAACTAGGAAATCATTTTCGTTTTGTTTTGTTAATTTTTTTTAATCTGCATGTTTTTTTTTTTTATTTATTTAATTTATGTAATTTGCTTAGTTTTTACTTCTTTTTTTTTAATTTAATTTTATTTTTAATAAAATTATTTTTTCATTGCTTAATTTTATGATTTTATTTTATTTTATTTTTGTTTAAATTTTAGAAACCTGTTGGTGGTGTATCTGTATTACCAGTTATTGGCAAAAAGGGTAATAAAGATAAGGAAGGAAAAGACAATGAAGGTCTTAATGGTAAATTTCTTTATTATTAGATATGAAATTAGATTATTTATTTATTTATATATTTTTTGTTGTTAATTTATTATTAATCAAGGAAACGATACAGATCCTAATGACTCGACATTGAATACATCCGATGAGAAATCACCAACAAGTAAACGAAGGGTAAGTGAATAATAATTTTCTAGACTTTTATTTAGAGAAGAAAATTTTCTTTTTTATTAATAATTTTATTAAATTCTTGAGTGAAATATTTTATTGAATTTATTAAAAATTTTTTGTAAAATAATTAGCGCGTTTTTATCGTTGTATTTTCTTTATAAGTAAAGTAAATTTCCTGTTTTTTTTTTTAAGTAAATCATTCGTTTATATTACGTTACGTTTTTCACTTATTGCTGCATGAGTTTCGTTATTTATTTATTTTTTAAAAATATTTATTTATAATTTAAGAATGTTTATTATAATTTTATATTTTTTTTGATTTTTAATTTATTTATATTTCTTTTTTCGTTTTCGTTTTTTTTTTCTTCATTTTTTTTTTTCTTTTTTAAATTTAAAAATAAAATTGTTATTTTTGCTGTAACATAATTATAAAAATAATAAATAAAAACATGAAAAACAAAAAGGGTTTCCTGTTTTCGTCTGGAAGAAAATCACCAAAAGATAAAACACCAAAAGAAAAGGAAACAAAGGTTAAAGAGAAATCACCAACAAAAGATGGTAAAAAAGTTCCACTTGTTATTACTGATTTATCTGATAAAGATAAGAGTGGCAAAGATAAGGATAAGAAACAAGGACAGCAACCAACTGCTGGTTTTACAAAACCTTATGAATATTCTGAAACAGATCCGAATAAAAGTCCATCGAAATCGAAAAATTATGCACCAGGAGGCTTCCGTTACGATGAGGATCCTCATAAAGTACAGACACGCGGTTCGGATGATGCTCAACTAAGCCCGAATTCGCAACAAAAACGTGCAACCGGTTTAGCATTCAATTATGCTCCAGGTGAGGAAAATAAACTAAAAGAAACCGCTGAAAAGAGGAAAACTGGTGAACTATCGCCCAGAACAAGAGAAAAATTGGCTAAGGGTGAATTATCACCAAAAACTCGTCAAAAGTTATTACAAGATGGAAATTTGTCTCCAAAAACGAAACAAAAATTGTTAGGAGCTGCTGGAGAAAGAGATACCAGTCCAGTGAAAATTGGAGCAGGAAAATCGTATGCACCAAACAGCGGTCGTCCAGTACAATCACCCGGAACACCAGGCACATATAGAGCAATTGGTGATGATGGTAATAGAGCTGCCAATGATTTTAACAAAGCTTTCTTGGATGGTGAGCGTTATGAACGTGAAACACCATACGTCGGGCTTGGTGCTGGTACAGATATGCCAGTAGGTGCTGTTGATGAAGAACCGAAAAAGAAACGTGTTAAGATTATGGTTATTGTATCTAAATTCGATCCAAAAACTAAAAAGATTGATACTTCAAAGGGTGAAGTAGATCATTCAACTGGAATTCTTGATACAGACAGTGGATTGATTGAATCAAAATATGGTGTCATTGATCCTCAGAAAGCAACAGTTGTATTACTTGATCCACGTAGTGGTAAAAATGAAACCTTCCAAGGGCAAGTTGATCCTAAAACTGGATATATTCATTCAACATCGGGTGTCATTGATCCAGCAACTGGTCGTATTGATGATTCATTGGGCCAAGTTATTTGCATTGCACCACAAGATAACCCAGTGGTTGAAATAACCACAATTACCGGTAAAATTGATCCAAATACTGTTAAAGTAGACACAGTTAATGGAGAAATAGAAAGAACACGTGGATTTTTGAATCTTAAAACTGGTTTTATTCATACAAAATATGGTCAAATCAATCCAAAAACTGGTGAAGTTAAATTGCTCGATCCTAAAACGGGTAAACTTGTAAACAAAAAAGGAAATCTTGATCCTACTACTGGTCAAATTACAGTTATTGGTGTTGTTGATCCAAAAACTGGAAAAATGGATCCTACTCTTGGTCATTTAATAGCTGTTGGAGCACAAATTGAACCTGTTGTTGAAGTAACAACGGTTTCTGGTAAATTAGATTCGAAGAAAGGTACTGTCGATCCAAAAACAGCGTCAGTCGAAACTTCAATTGGTCAACTGGACCCTGACACTGGAAAGATCGACACAAAATATGGACAATTCGATTTGGTGAAACATACAATCACATTAATTGATCCAAAAACAGGAAAAACTGAAGTGAAAGAAACTAAAGTAGATCCATTAACTGGACAGGTTATGTTGAAGAACCAAATTAATCCAAAAACAGGAAAACCAGAAAAAGATTTTGGTCGTATTATTTCACTTAGAATTGTTCACAATCGTATTGATCCAGTAAGCGGTAAAATTGTTTCAGATACAGACACTAAGGATGTTGTTGTTGATCCTAAAACAAATCAAATTTGGATTCCTGGAGGAAAAGATCTAGCCACTGGTGAAACGATTTATTCATCTGGCCAAGTCGATCCAAAGACTGGCTACGTTATCACAATTTATGGCTATTTGAATCCGAAAACAAATGAAATCGAAAAACAAACGAAACTTGATCCAAATTTAACAAAAGTTGACCCAAGCACTGGACAAATATACAGTGCAACAGGTCAAGTCGATGAAATAAGTGGTGAGCCACTGTTTGCAGCTTCACAAATTGATCCAGAATCTGGGGAAGTTTATACAAAAGTTGGTAAAATTGATCCAAAAACAGGACGATTGGTTATTGTTAAGATTATTTTATTAACGAAAAGAGATGAGCGTGGCCATCCAAAGGAGGTCGATCCAACCAAATGTGACATCGATCCAGTCACTGGAAGAATTAGCAATATTATCAATAAAACTGTTTACGTTTACAATATGGTAGATCCGATAACAGGTGAGATAATTCAAGTAGATCCAAATGATCCTCGCGTAGCTGGTGCCCGCACAACCGTTACCCAAACAATGACATTATCCGGTGAAATAGATCCAGTAACTGGAAGAATAAAAACAGAATACGGTGATATTGATCCAAATACTGGTGATATTGATCCCGCGACGGCTATTAAAGATCCAGTAACCGGTAAACTTATACTCAACTATGCACAAATTGATCCCAGTCATTTTGGTAAACAAGTAACTGTCACAAAAGAAACTGTCCCAATAACGCGAGAACAATTTTTCGAAGGAATCAAGCATTTAGATAAAAATGTTATAAGACGTGACTCAGAGGCATCATCTGACGATGATATGGATCAATATGGAACCGATAATGCTAAGAATATGTCAGGACAAACAAATGGTACACCGAGTGGCCAAAAGTCAACAAGTAAATATATAAGTACACCAACTGTTGTTAAAACAACCACCAAACAAGTATTGACAAAGAACGAAGAGGGTGTCACACATAACGTTGAAGAAGAGGTCAGAAATTTAGGAACTGGTGAAGTCACCTATTCCACACAGGAACACAAGGTACACAATAAAAAAAAAAAAAATTAAAACCAAAAAATCATTTTATCATTTAATTTCTATTATTCTATTCTGATTTCCAAACAAATTTATCACTTAATTATTGGATAAGAGTTACATTTACACAAAATCAAAATTCATTTATCTCATTAGTTAATTAAGTTTTTTTCTCTCTCTTTATTTAATTAAGAATATAATTAAAATGGGAATCTTGTTGGTTTTTTTTTTTATGATTATTGTCTTTAAATGATAATAAAACGATGGGATAGGGTTTAAAAAAAAAGAATTCATCGTTGGTTGATAATTTGCTAATATTTCGGAGATGCGGAGTATTTTTATTGGCTATTATATGTATAGTTGAGAAAATTTATTTATTTGTCTTTAAAGATTCAAGTAAAAAATGTCAGATGGAAACTAATTTTTTAATTTATTTATTGATTATTATTTATTTATTAATTTTTTTCTTAGTTTTATCTTGTAAACGCATTATTAATTATTGTTGTTAGATAATTAAAATTTTTTTTTTATTATTAAATTAGACAAAAATGTAGTTACGCTTGTTAATTATTTATTATTTTATTACACCGTTCTATATTAATATTAGTTTTTTTTTTTTTTTTTATTATCATTTTTGTGTTCGTAAGTATTTTAATTTAATAAAAAAAAATTCTTTTAAAACTATAAAGCTAAATGCACGTTAAAAAATATTTAACAAAACTAAAATAATATTTTTTTTCTTTTTTAAAAATGAATTTGAGCATGTTTCTTGTTTGCATTACATAGTTATATAACATAATTAATTAAGCATGGTTGCATTATTAGTTTTATTTTTATTTCTTTTTAATTTAATTAACTTTTTTTATTTTTTTTTTTTTGAATTCTTAGATTAACAATAGTTTTTTTTTTTTTTTATTATTAAATTATTAAATTATCTTTTCTTTTCATAAACGCATATTATTATTTTATTAAATTAGGGTCAAATTAATTTAAAATATTATTTTTTTATTATCAATTTTTAAAGAATTTGTCATGTTTTTGGTTGTTGCTTAACGAAATTATTTTTCTAACATTTGCAGTGTTTTTATTTTTTAAACACTGCAAATGCATAAAAAAAAAATTGACAAATTCTTTCATCTCTTAGTTTTCTTTCCTTTAATTTTTATTATTTTGTGATTTTTATTTGCCTTTTATTAATTTTTAATATTTCACAAAAATAAATTTTATTAAAACAAAAAAAAAAAAAATAAAATAAAATTTGAAAAATAAAGGCTGAAGGACCAGACTCGATCAGTGGTGGTGATGCAAATGCTGCTGGACGTTATGTAACAGCGACGGCTGTTACAACACGTACAGCAACAACACATGAGGATTTAGGTAAAAATGCGAAAACACAACAATTAGAAGAGAAAACTGTTGCAACGACAACAACACAACATGCAAATCGTTCTGAACAACGTGTTGTTACACAGGAAGTTAAGACAACGGCAACGGTAACCAGTGGTGATAAGGTAATTGAGATTTTCCTTTATTTATTTTTTTTTTTTGTATTCTATTTTGTTATTGTTTTTGTTTGTTTTGTAACAACAGAAGAAGAAGCACGTTTTTGATTTATTAATTAAAGCATTGCTTTGTTTTTTTTTTGTTCTTGTTTTTGTTTTAATTTAATTAAATTTATTTTTTCTCTTTTTTTATTTTTTATTTATGTTTTCTTTTTATGTTTATAACATTTCTTTGTTAATTAATTTACACTGAACTTTTGTTAAAATAAAACATTAAAATCACGGTGTATTGTGAATTAAACAAAACGTTTAGTTTAATCGACGTGATAGTGTTTCATCGACAAGTTCAGGTGATTCTGGTACACCAATTGATGGACCATATGATGGTCCAGTAATTACACACACAACAGATTATCAGGTTTGTTTTTCTTTTATCATTTTTTTTTTTTTATTATTTATTTAGTTTGTAGTGAAAAAGCTTTACTTGAGATCAACTTATTTATTGTATTAGATGAAAAAAAAGTATTTTTAGTTGGCTTTTATTGAATTTTAGTTAATTTTTATAATTATTTATTGTTATTATTATTATTATTATTATTATTACTCTCGAAATTATGAAATGATTTGTGTCATTGATTGATGGGGATTGTTTTGTTACCTGTTTATATTATATAAATATATATTTTATAAATTTGTTTATTCGTCTTATCTTATGTTTAGTGTCTGATTATAATATTTGTGATTTATCAACTTTTAAATAAAATATTTAATTAATAAAATAATGTATTTGTTGTTAAATTATATAGATTGAACCGCATGTAGTTTCATCAGAAGTACCATTGGGACCAAATGTTGAACAACGTCGTGTTGTTATTGGTGAAAGTAGTCCTGGTTATTCAGCACAAGGTGAAATTATATCATCACAAACAGTTAGTAGTAAAACTAGAACCGTTGAAACAATTACAGTGAGTTTTTTTTATTTTATTAATTAAAATTTTATTAATTAATTTAAATTAATTTTTGTTTTTAGTATAAAACGGAACGTGACGGCATTGTTGAGACAAGAGTTGAACAAAAAATAACAATACAATCAGATGGTGATCCAATTGATCATGATAAAGCATTAGCTGAAGCAATTCAAGTAAATTTTTGTTTTATTTTAATTTAATTAAAATTAATTTTTATTATTTATGTGTGTAATAGATGTGTTTCTTGATAATTTATTAAAAGAAAGTGAATGAATGTCGATGATGTGAAATTTTTTATTTATGATTAATTTTCTATTAGACTTTTGAACATTTATTAATAGATTATAATTGTGAATCCTTGTGGATACCATATGCCACTTGAAAAAAATAAAAACGAAAAATAATGAATGAAGCAATATAGTGACAAGTATGAATGAATGAATGAATGATTGACCGAAATATCTCTATTTTATTTAATTAATAAAATTCATTTTCTAATATAAATTTTGCTATGTAATTGAAATTAATTTTAGGAAGCAACAGCGATGAATCCTGACATGACAGTAGAAAAAATAGAAATACAACAGCAGACACAGTAATTTGTTTCATCGCAATCATATAATTTTTTTTTTATTATTAATAATTTTATATATATAAAAAAAAAAATATTTTTACAAATTTATTATTTTTTTCTATTAATTTTAATAATTTTCTGTTTTTAATTAATTAATTAATTATTTTTTTTTTACACAAAACACATATTTGATATGATTTAATTTTTTTTCTATTGATTTTTCCGTATATTTAATTAATTATTATTATATGTAAAACCACAGTTACTTTGTTTTTTTTTTTTTTTTTAATTGAAAAAATAATTAATTAATTAATATAAATTAATTATAATATAAAATATTATAAAATAATAATTATAATAAATATAAAATGAAATTTTTTTTTTGTTTATAATTTGTCTAAAAATTAATTTATTTGTCGTCGTGTTTTTCACATTAAAATAAAATTATAATTATGTTTATATTAAAAAAATAAAAATAAATAATAATTAATTAAAAAAAAGAAGAAGAAAATTATAATGAATGAATTAAAAATAATTTATTAAGATAAAGAAAATAATTAATTAAATTGAGGGGGAAAATTAACAATTATTTTATTTTTTTCATTATTATAATGTTTGCTTAAGTATGAATAAAAATAAAAGCGGAATAATTAAACAGAATAAAATTAATATAAAAGTTTAATCTGCCTGAAATTAATTTTCTCCCTTTTATTTTATTTATTTATTTTTTTTAAGAATAATAAAATGAAATTATTTGTGCTTTATAAAGCTACGTTTTGATTTTGAAGTAAAAAACTTTTTTTTTTAAATTAAAATTAAGTCAACGCCTACTGTTTTGTAGTTAATGTCATTTTGATATGATTGTTTATTGAAGCCATTTTTATATATTGTTAACAAAAGAAAAAATGTCAACCAAGGAATAAAGCTAAAAAAAAAAGAAT
Organism: Ptychoptera albimana; assembly: GCA_961205885.1. Classification (NCBI taxonomy): domain Eukaryota; kingdom Metazoa; phylum Arthropoda; class Insecta; order Diptera; family Ptychopteridae; genus Ptychoptera; species Ptychoptera albimana. The sequence continues at coordinate 9,129,915 of OY540802.1, read as the reverse complement.
AAAATTAATAATTAGAGGGTTAAAATACGCCATTTAATTAGTTTTTTTTTTTTATTTATTAAAAGATAAATTAATTGGAAAAGAAAGTAATAAAAAAAAAACAATGTGCAGCTTTTAATATATATATTTTTTATAAAGAAAAAAAAGATTTTTTTTTTGTGTGGTAACTGAATTATTGAATAAAATTATTTTATTATTATTGATTAAATTGATTTTAAAAGCGAGAAAATATTTTTTGTTTTGTGAATTACATAACAAATTTATTAATTTTTAATTTTTTTTTTTTATTTAAACTTCCGAAAATAATTCTATCTAAGAAAACAAAGTAAAAAAAAAAAAAACCAAAGTGTTCATAATTAATTAATAACATATTAATAAATAAAACAACATAGAAGAAGAAGAAGAAGAAGAAAAAAACACACACAAACACACTAAAAAGCTTATTGTATGTAATTAAAAAAAATAATAATAATAATAATAAAAAACTTTATTAATGTAAACGTATCACACTGTATTGAACAATAAATAGCTTGCTCTAAGGCTTATAAGTTTTCTCCATTAAATTCTACTTGTGTGACACTTGTGAGCCTTAAACGATTCTTTTATTCGTTAACCACACAATCAAAGAAAATAATTAATTAAAAAAAAAAAAAAAAAACAATCAAATGTTTAGCCGGAATACAATCTAATATGTCAATAAGTAAATAACAGATTTAAATGTTTTATATAAATATATATATATATATATATATATAATTGATTACAGTGTCGCCCATTCATTTTGATAAATGATTTTTTTCTTTAATTACAGCGACAACACTAAAAATTTAACTATATATATATTGTTCTCACTTTTACCTCTACTGTTTCCTCATAATTAATGCTATTGCGCTGTTAAGTCAGTTTTAATTAATTTTGTTTTCATTTTTTATTATTAGTTTATAGCTTTTGTCAAATGTATTTAGATTTTTTATGTATAAAAAAGAAAATAATAATAATAATAAAACGATAAATAAATCGGTAAATTATCCATAGAGCAATAGCATCGATGTTAAAGAAAGTAATTGACACAATTTTTTATTTTTTTATTTTTTTTGTTAAACCAATCAAAGGGCATCATTACACATTTGTGCGTATTTTGTGAATTGAGAGAGATAGAGAGTGATCCAAAAATTATTATTTATATATACTAATTGTTCTACATAATTTTAATTTTTTTGACATTTCTATTTATATATTTGTTTAACAAAATTCAATAGCAAGAAATAAAATAAACAAAAGAAAAGAAACGAAAAGAAAAAAATAATAATACAAATTATTAAAAGTTTAATTTAATTAAATAAGAATAATAATTTAAAAAGAAAAACATCAAACATTTATTTATTTTTAACAACATTCCAATAATATTTCTTTATTATTTTATTTTTATTTTAATTGTACGTACTATATTTATTATTTATTTATTTTGGTTTACTCTCGGCGATTTAATTTGATTAAATAAAGAAAACAACAACAACAAAAAAATGAAAACGCATAGAAGGAAATGTGCCCGCCCTCGAATTAAATATAAAAAACAGTAAAAACACAATTAAAAACAGTAAAAAAAAGTTTATAATATAATTAAGTTTAAAAAAAAAAAATAATTAAACGATGAATAATGGTGAAGAAACAAACTGCATTTTATTGAAAAAAGAGATTTTTTTTTTTTTAATATAATTTTTACAAACAAAAATCAATAATATTTAAGCTAATACGAAACAAACAAACCGGATAATACAACAAATAATAAGAACAACAACAATAAAAACATCACAAAAACAACTAAAAATATTCATAAAATTATTATTTGTTTGTATTTGAATTTTATTTTATTTTTTTTCTTTTATTATTATTATTATTTCTATTTTTCTGTTTTAAATTAAAATAAATAAATAAATAAAATAAAATAAGAATATAAACTGAAGAAATAAAGAAATAAGAGAGAAAAAAAATAATGTAATACTGGATAATAAATAAAACTAAATGAACAAAAAAATATATTTAAAAAAAATAAAATAAAAAGTAAATGAAATAAATGTACGATTTAATTATATTATTAATTAATTATTTTATTGAACATAAATATGGAAAAATAAAAAAAAAAAATATATTATATTGCTTTAAAAAAAAAAAAAAAAAAAAAAGGAATTTTTGTATTATTTGTGGTGAATAAATGGTTTTGGTTGTTGCCTCCGCTAGTTTTATATTGAAAAAATCCATTTTTAATCCAGTTTCTTTGTAGAAAAAAAAAACCCTTTGTTTTAACTTATTTAGAAATCCTGTTTTAACCGCTACAAAATCATCGTGATTAAAACATTACTCTGCCAATAGACACGCGTTATTATAACGTAAATAAATTAATTAAAACTTGATTCTTTCTTATAAGATTTATTTATTGATTTAATTATTTAATAATTTTTTTTAAATTTATTTTACAAAAATATAGAGAAATTTTTTTTTTTTATTTATTCTTTAATCAATGCATCACATTTAACTTTTGTTTCTTCAATTTCATTAAAGAATTTGTTCCCTGCTTTGGATAAGTAAACGTTTTTTCGCTTCAGTTATATAATTTTCTTCGACTTCTGAATTTTTTGGAACAATAAAAAACAATAAATAGCCATCAGTAATGTAGAAGCTGTAAAAAAAAGAAAGAAAGAAACGTGAACAATTTTTTATTTTTCAATTATAAATGCGCTTTTACCCATTTTCCTCAATGACTTCCTTTAGTGACTTATTTACATCAACTTTAACACTTTCCATTTCTAGACGACTTTCGTAATAAATATTTACTTTCTCCCTTGTGTAATTTACGGAATCATGTTCGAAATTATCTAAAATTTCCTTTAAAAAGTCGAAAATTTTCACATTTTCGCTGAGCTGCTGATAGAAGTCGCTGGTACGAAATTCGGGATAACAGAGAGTAATTGGCCAATATAATGCGTTTTCGTCTTGATGAAAACTAACTGGATAATTCACTAATGGCGCCATTTTTGGACGGAGTGACTCCTCATCTTCGATTTTACCACCGGAAAATTTTAAACCACGCTCATGGAACGCCTTTGTTAAACGACTAAAACTTTCTAATTTTCGTTTATCTGTTGCATTACTTTTACGAATATCACGTTCTTTTGTCGTACGGCGATTAATGCACGTTTTCATCAGATCAATAGCCTTCTGATTTTCTGGTTCCTTAAGCAAAATTCCATTACACAATTCTATACACATATCGAATTTATCTAAATGATCGGCACATTGTGCTGCTCTCCATTTCGGTTTAGCATAGTCCGGTTTTAATTTTAATGCCTTTTGACAGTCAATCATCGATGAACGATAATTTTTTAAGAAAAAATTCGCCGTACTTCTATTATTATAAAGTGCGGCATCAATTTCATTGTTGCCACATTTCTGATTCAGTGCTTCCGTGTACGCAATTATTGCAATTCTATAATTTTTATATTTCATATTATAATTGCCGTCTTCTTTGTAACTAATTGCTAATTCTTCAGCGGTATTCTCATTCGGATCGTATTTTAACAGTTGCATGCCTTGCATTAACGGACTCAGCTCTTCACCCGGTTCAGGTGCTTTTTCCATAAAGAAAGGATGCTTACTCATTTCCTAAATACAGTTTTCGATTTTTTTTAAGTATTATTTTGTTGCGAAAGTAAATAAATAAAAATAAAAGTAACCTCTTCCCAACGATCTTCAGGCCAACCTTCGGTATAACGGCGTTTTTCTAACCCATCAATAAAATCATCTAAATCTTTATCTAACTTAGCCGCCAATTCCATTCGCTCTTCATCAGTCATCTTTTTTGGAGCTTCTTCGGTCATTTTTATAGAGCGTTTTTTAAATTATTTTATTGTTCCTCAAACCTCAGCACTCAACTTTTGAATAACCAACTAAACTTGCACGTTGTTTATATAAACGTCAATTTGACAAGTAAAGTAGATACCGCTAGCTATTCATAGCAGGGTTGTTGATTATATGACAGGAAATTTAATAATTTCCTGCAAAATTTTACGTTGGAGGGAAAACATAATACAGTAAACAAAAACAGTGAAATTACATAGAACATAAATAATTTAAAAGTATTTAATTTAATACAAATAAATAAATTACTAGGAATGGAAGTGGATGAACATTCTCAACTGTAGGCATAACATAATGGTTTTAAAATAATATAAAATAAAATGATTCATAAAAATTTTCTTATTTTTTTTTGGTTATACAATTCTAAAGATACCAGCGAACACCTGAGGATGTCAAATCTATGATAAAATATGCTAAATTAGATGAAAAAAGTTTAACAAATATAACACAGGCAATTTATTATCCAACAGTTGAGAATAATAATTTAAAATTATTAGAATTAAATAAAGATTTATTAGCGCATATTGAAAAGGGAAATGTATTATCGCTGAAAGGTGGCTTAAATGAAAAAGTTGTGCTATGCACAGACAACAAAACATACGAACTTAAGGAGGCAGAAATATCGAATAGTGTTTTGTTAATACCAGAATTTAAATTAGCACAAGCAACAAGTAAATCACCACTAAAAGTTAGTAAAGATGGTATTAATAGATCAATGGATAAAAGTTTGGAAGAAGATCATGAAGATCACGTTGAAAATATTAGTGTACAAAGAGAACTGGAGCATTGTAATGTAAAAAAGATATTTTATGATTACTATGAATGCAGAGAGATACAGCCACGTTATAGAAAACTAAATGATTTATTGCAATTAACAAGGTTCGTGCCACACAATGAATATAATCCTTCGATGAATAACAAAACTTTTTCTAGATATTCTGGACCGGAAAATGAACATTCAATTGATAGGAGACTTCTATTTACTTATAACCAGTTACACGATACATTGCAATGTAGCAGATATGAATTCGCTGAAGGGTTAAGAAAATATCGTTGCATAGAAATCGATGGCTATTATCGTGTTTTGGAATACGAGTAAGATTTTTTACCTGTTCTTTGATAACTTATTTCCTATTTATTCTATTTTTATTGCAGCTACGAATATCGTGTTGTTTCATTAATGGTGGGTTTAATAAATGAAAATTCCTGGGCTGCTGATAATATAGACCGGCAGATGACATTAGAATCTTTGGATGGGATTATTCCTTTATCAATTGTTGATGAACTTTTCAATATGTATACATCCTGCAGTGAAAATAATCCCGGAAAGTATACATATAGTGAGGAAATGGTTTGTCGTATAATTGCCCAAAATATATTGCAACAGGGATTAAAGTTTCATATCGATGAATTCCTTGTAACATGGCAGGAAGCATTACCTGACGGAATGGATATTAATGTAAATAAAAATGATTTTATATTAAATCAAATGTAGTGGTACTAAAAATTACTGTAATTATTATAGGAAAATTATTTAAAAGGAATTGGAATTATTGACAACGATGCACTGCCACCATGTGTACGTTCATTAAATGAATTAAATCTCTCATTAAATTTAAATGAACGTTTAAATGCATTATTCCGATCGAAAAATAAATGGTCATTGGATGAAATAACGCCATATATTGAATATTTTGAGACACCACAACAGAAGGTTGTCACAATCTTGGCAAAATATGCTAGATCAATGACAATCAATGGACAACGAATTTATGTTGCGAAACATGTATAAAAATAATAAATAAATCCTTGTATTGTTTTTTAATTTCATTTTATTTCTTTTTCTTCTTTAATCTTTCATTTTCATTGATTGCATTTTTCATTACATTTACAGCTTTATCTTGATTATTTTCTAAACCAATATCTGGTATCACCAATTTACCAGTACTTGTTGGATACCTATAGCTAAAACCTCTTGTAAATACTTCCATTGATAATAATTTTGTTAAATACATCCGTTTTGATTTGAGTAATTTTTTCATTTCAGCTATTTGATCAGGTTCATCAACATCGGATTGACTGTAATCAAATGTATTTAATTAGCTACATTGAACATAAAAGTTAGATCAATTAAACTTACTTATATTCATCATCGAAGATCATATCAGCTTCCTCAGCCATTTTATGTTTCCATCCCTTTTCAGCTTGAACTCGTTTTATTTTCAATTCATATACATCAATTTCACGTGCTAACTCAACACGTTCTTTGATAACCTTTAAATGAGGCTCTGATATTGGAAACAATGGTAAATCTTCATCTAGACATAATTTAAATTATTAGATTTCTTTATTGCTTTGTAATCCCGATAAAACTACTTACTTCTTCCCAGTGTACGACACATCTTAATATAATATTTAATTTCGTTTGGTTCCATTAATAAAACGGTAATTCCTTCATTATTGGCACGTGCCGTACGTCCTGATCGATGCACATAATTTTCACTTGTCCTTGGCATTTGATAATGAATTACATGTTCAACATTAGGAATATCTAAGCCACGGGCTGCCACATCGGTTGCTATTAATACACCAAAATGATTATCACGGAATCTTTCCAAATTTTTTAAACGTTGCTTTTGTATCATATTCGCATGTAATGATAGCGGCTGACAATTTAGTATTGAAAATAATTGTGTTAATCTCCGAACGCACTCGATTGAATTGCAGAAAACAATTGTTCTGCCCGGATGACGATTTAAAAAATAATATAGATAAAAGTCTTTCTGGTCTATGTTACAGACAATACGGCATTCGGTTAATGTTACAGCGGTGCAATTTTTTTGTGTGATATCAACAATTTTTGGCTTTGTTATCCCTAAATGTTCAGTTAATTGTTGTATTTTTTGGCCAGGAGTTAGCTTTAGTATTTTATTATTTTTACGAAATTTATTTTTCATCTTTAAATACTCTGGTAAATCGTGAACCATTGTTAATGTTGCTGAAAATATGAAATTTTGTCGTTTTAATTTTTTTCCCTCATCCGCATTTAGTTGCTCTAATAATCTCTGCAATTCTTCAAAGTGACCTTTTTCGACCATACGATCTGTTTCGTCAATAACTAAATAATTGATATCGTAGACCTTATTTAAGTGTCGATTTCCCGATTGTAATAATTCCCAAAGGCGACCTGGAGTAGCAACTACTATTTCAGGACACTTGCGTAACAAACGTTCTTGTTTAACTACAGCTAAACCACCAAATATTGCAATCACATCAATTCCTGTATATTTTGCAGCGGTTTTTATATGAGCGCATACTTGTACAGCTAATTCTCTGGTGGGAGTCAAAATCAAGGCATACAGCGGTTTGTCCTTATTCATTTTGTCCTCTTTATCTGTTTTTATTTTTATCTTGTCTTTTGCCTCATTGTCACTATCATCATTATCATCATCTTCGTCTTCATCAACATCTGGAAAATCTTCTAATTCCTCTGGTGGAGGTGTTAAATTTCCATCATTTGAATCATCAATAATTTCATTAGACTTTTCCTTTAATTTCATTATTCCGTACAGTATTGGAATACCAAAAGCTAATGTTTTACCACTGCCAGTTTCGGCAGCCCCAAGTATGTCTCGACGACCCATTATAGCTGAAGGTAATGTTAACGATTGGATTTGCGTTGGTGATTTAAATCCATTTTCAGCTAATGCTTTCAGAATTATATCTGGCACACCCATTCCATTCCAATCCTAAAATAGAAACAATTAATAAAATTTTTTATACAAATATATAAAATTAAATAAAAAGCGTCACTCATACTCCTAATTCTTCAATGGGAATTTGTTTATCATTATTATCAACTTCTTTTGCGTTTAATTTTTTATTCTTATTTTTCTTTTTCTTCTTTTTAACCGGTGCATTGGTCTCGTCATTTTGTGTAGGCTTTAATAACACAAATTGCCCACCAATCGATTCCTCAGGTACATTTGCAGTTAATGGTTTATTTTTATCACTTTTTTTTACTTTCTTTTTCTTCGTTTTCTTTTTAAGATTTTCTGATTCAGAATCATCATCTGTGGATTCAATTTCCTCTTCAACCTTTTTCCTTTTTAGTGATGGGTTTTTTGTTGTTTCGTTAATATTTTTAAATTTAGATTTCTATAAAATAATAAAACATTAATTAAAGATATCACAAATTAGGAATGGTTTTCATTCGTACTTTAGCATTTTTGACAACTGTATTTCCGTATTCATTGAGCACTTCTAATCCAATTAGTCCTTCCAAACCAGCACTATTGTCTTCTGTTAATACATGACCTGTTATTTTTACCGGTTTCCAATTACCCATTATTATAAATTAATTAATTATCACAAATCTACAATATTTTATTAAAAATGACAACCGAGAGAACCAAACAAAACGCACGTGTTGAATATGAAATTAAAAATGTCAAATATGCTTATTACAGTGAATAATGTCTTCTAGGCGACGTAACTGTCCTCTATACAATTTTATAAACTATCTGTTAACTACATAATTTAATATCTACGATAAGAAATTGCTAAAGTAATGACATAAACCAATATGTTAATTGAGAATGCAGGTAATTTTGGTAAATAAATATTTTTAATAAAAACATTCAACAACTCCAAATTATACAGGATTAAATTAAAAATCTGTTTTTAATGTATAGTTTAAAATATATGTGATTATTATGATAATAAAAAAATAAGAAATTGTTTTAAATTTTTATGTTTTTTTTTATTATAATATATAATATGTTTAGGTGTGTGTTGCGTGGTGATGCATGATCAAAAAATTTACAATATGCGACATTATGTTTTGTTTATCTAAAATTTACTTCTTGAATATTCTTACGAGTTGACCTTGACCATTGTAGGCATAAATTGGATCTTTAATGCTTTGTACTGGTGAATATCTGTAAAAGAATAAATATATTTTTGATTTAATTAAGCAATTAAATAATGAAAGACGATTGCGAGTATTACCTGAGTTGGGCAGTGAATCCATTGTTTCTTTTGTCAGCAGCAGTTTGCTTTGTTGAGAATCGGACACGTTGTAATGTGTTGTCTGGTGTAACAATAAAGTATTGTCCATTGGCTTGTTGTGAGACAGCATTGGAGATTGACACAGCAGTTTCTTCGTCAGTGTTAATTGGTTCAGAATCTGGATTTTGTACTTCCTCATCGTCTTGTTCTTGGCTGTCTTCTTCATCTTCTTGTGTTTCATCATCATCTTCTTCATCACTTTGTTCTTGTTCCTCTTCTTGTGCAACGTCTTCTTGTTCTACATCCTTTTCTTCGTCTTGTTCTTGTTCCCCATCTTGACCTTGCTCTGCTTCTGGTGCATCTTCTTGTTCAGCTTCTGGTTCAACTTCGTCTTCTGCTTCTTGTTCTGGTTCTTCAGCTTGTGGCTCATCATTATTTACATCTTTTGTATCTACTGCTGGTACTCCATAAGAATTAGCTGGGATTGCTGTTTCAACGATTGTTTCAACATTTGGAACACCATATTCAACTGCTGGGGCACCATATTGTACTGCGGGATTTGCTGGCGAATTATCACCGAAATCTGTTGGAGCTTGTTCTTGACGTGCGAATTGTATTCTTTGCAATTTAGCTGGACGAGCTCTCAATTGTTGTGTCTTACGGCCGGTGGTTTGTTGACGGATTTGGGCAAATTGTTGTGGACGTTGAACGAAACGTTGTTGTTGTTGTGGGAAGAATTGTTGTTGGGTGAATTGTTGCTTCTGTTGACGGAATTGTGCGGTTTTTTGTGTACGAGCTCTCAATTGTTGTCTTTTTGGCTGTTGTCTGAGTTGTTGTCTTTTTGGTTGCGGGCGAGCTCTTAATTGTTGACGTTTTTGTTGTGGTTTAGCCTTTTGGAGTTTGGCAGTCTTTTGACGACGAACTGGGGCAATCAGTTTCTGGCTACGTGTGGCTGTATTTCTGAAATTAGCACGAGCTTGTTGACGTAGACGGGCACGACCTTGTGGTGGCACAAAAGTACGATATTGATCGTTTTGATTAAAATCAGTGGGGGCGTCTTCCTTTGGCAAAGCTTGAACTCTTAATGCATCCTCTGACAATACCTAAAGTAATTAATTATATTAGTTTTACGATATATTTATTTATTTGTTTCCGAATATTTACTTCTTCGCCTTCAAGATCATCCTCTACATTATTATTTGCTGGTGGCAAATATTGATTGTTCGGTGCCTGTCTATCTTCTGGTAAATTTTCACCTAATTGTCCAGCATATTCTAAATTTTCTTCACTAATTTCAATTTCAGTTGCACTTGTGTCTGTCGGTAATCTAAATTCTGGTCCTTGTGGTTTATAACCAGCTGCCGCATATCCATTAAAATTATTATTTGTTGCTAATGGCGCTTCTGCCAAACAATAACTAATCAGGGCACATAACACAAATATCTAAAACAGGAAAAAAAAAAGAATTTTTTGTTGAGCCAAAAGTAATCCAAATGTTATATCATTGAGTTAACTAAGTTAATTATTTATTATCTCTACCTTCATTATCACTGTTATTATTATTATTTTTTTTTAATTAATTAATTAATGAAATAAAATCCTTTTTATTTTTTGTATTTATTTTTAAAGCAAAAATTCACTTTTGCTGCTGTTTGTACTTCACGCTAAAGTGATTTAATAAAACTGATGTCTTTTAGTAATAATTTCGTCACTTTTATATGATAAGTTTTTAAGGTATTTAATATTCAACAGGCGCAAGATTGGCTTTATTTCGATTTGTTTGTTTTTTCTTTTTTTTTCTTTTTTTTATTTTTAATTTGTTGTTTTCATTTTCATTTGACAAAAATAAAAATAAATGTAATCAACAAAACCGAAATACATTGAAACATTCTATTAAATAATGATAATAATAAAATTAAATAATATTATTTTGTTTTACTTGTTTAATGTCTCTCTTTCTTTATTTTCAGTTAATGGCTTAAACCAAAACATGTGCAATATTGTCTTTAAACATAATAACCAAAAAAAAAAAAGAAAAAGCATTATCAAAATTTCAATATCAATAGAACGAATTATTATTTGTGGTGGTTATTTTGGGTGGTGGTTGTATTAGCTAAAACGTGATAAATAACAAATTTAGTAATAATTTTGTCAATATTAAAATCGAAATTTCATAAATGGAAAAAAGTTCATCACCGCAATATAATTAACGTACACTTGTACACATGGAATATTGCAAAGGTTTTTATTTTTTTTTATTTTTTGCACCCAAAATCACGTTTAATCAACAAAAAAAAAAAAAAAAAAAACAACAATTATTTTAAAATCAAATATCAATGTCAATTTATTATTTATTTATTTAAATTATATTCAATAAAATTATTAACAAAAAATTAAAATAAAAAAACAAAAAAAAAAAGCGGTGTATATGCGGTAATATTAATGATTTATTATTATTATTATTATTATTATTATTATCCTATTTATAATATTGTTGATTACAAATAATGTTTTAAAATTAAGGTAAATTTAATTTAAGAAATATTATTTAATGTTTAAAATGCATGATTTTTATAGAAATTTTATCGTGTTTTAAAGAGGGTACTTCGTAATAAATTTTATCGATTACATTATTCATTTTTATTTAGGGTTTATAATGAAATTTAACATACATTTTTACTGGTGGTAAATATATATTAAATAGCAGAACTAGAAACATATCTGTTTAGTTTATTAAAGTTTATTCGTTATAATTAACGTAAAACAACCAAAAAAACTCTTGAAAAAAGCAGGTAGATTTCAGTGTTTTAAGTAATTTACAATTAGACAAAAAAAAAAAAAATTAATAATAATAAAGAGTTTTGACATTCCATATTGTTCATTGTCCGACCTTCTTCTATATTTTTTTTTATAAAAAATATGAAGGATTGAATATTGGATAATCAAAAATGAAAAAAAAAAGTTTTTTTTTATCTCATTTGCGGATTAACCTCGTTAATAATTCATAATTAACAATTAACGGACGAGTAATAAATAAAATGTCTAAAGCTTCTTTAAGACAACACCCTATAATAGCAAAAAAAAATTTATTAACAACAATAATAATAATAGAAATGTCAATCAAATGCAAGACATAAAAGCATTGATTGACTTAAACAGCGAAAAATAAATTTAAATTTATATGGATTGACACAGTACAAATTTGATGACACACAGTAAGTATTTTGTAAAAAAAAAAAAAAAAAACAAAACTAAACATTGCGTCTGAACTCAATTATTTGAAATTAAACTTTTGAATTCAATTACGCCATTCATTATAAATTTTTTATTTAACTTTTTCTATTATATTTTTGGTATTTTTTTTTTTTTTATATATATATAAAAACTAAGTAAATTTAAAATAAATACACGAAAAAAAAATTCAATAAAAATGATAGAATTTAAACGATTTTATTTATAAACATATATTATTTGTGAATGGAAATCAATTACATTTTTAAAGTTTTAAAAACTTTACATGAGCTTTACTATTATTATTGTTTTGGCTTTTTTTTTTCTTTTTTTTTTTCACTATTAAAGTTAATTGTAGGTGTTAGTTATTTTAATTAAATTAATTTTTAATGAATTAATGGTTTCCGATAATTTTTAATTTGTGTTTAATTTTCTTTCTTTTTTTTTTTTTTTGTTTTATAATAGAAATTTTTTTTTTTTTCGCTTTTTGTCTTCATCAAGGGCAAGTAATAAAAAGAAAATTATTTTTTAATTTTCTCTAATAAACAGTAATTGACCATCGTTATTAGGTAATTTTCTCTCATTGTGTGATTTATTGGTTAAATATATTTATTGTGCCTTTTTTTGATGTTGTTGTTGCTATTTAATGTGATTACATCTCAATGGTTGTTAATTCGAATGCAAGCTTATTGTAGCTAAGTCAGTGGCGCTTTAGTTATAATCAAACCGCGATAAAATGGTCTTTTTTTCTAAATTCAAAAAGCAATCCATTAAAACCAATGTCCACAAATACTTAAACCCTTTTGTTTGACATAGTTGCTTATGCTATTCATAATTAAGTTATAAATCGTAAAAATGTCAATTTCTTGACATAAAATCTGTCGTAAACCATTAAAATCTCCATCAAACATACAAAAAAAAAAAAAATACTTATACCAAATATTTAATAAAAGAGAAAAAAAAAAGATCAAACTCAATCGTTTTATTAAAACAATTAATTTAATTATTTACACAAAAAAAAAAAACAAAAAACTAATTTATTAACTAAATTAATTGTGTATAATTGACCATTTCAATGTAATAATAAAAAACATTTGACCTGCATTTCTTGTTTTTTTTTTTTAATATATTTTTTTTTTTTGTTTTTTGTTAATCCAATATTATAGTAAATTATATAAAAGACTTGACTTGCATAAACGACGAACTTTATTTATTTATTTTAATTAATTTTTTTGTTAGTTATTTTTTTGCTAAACTGCTAATTTTATACAAAATTACAAACATTTAACGAAATTATTATGTTTTTAGAGGTTTTGCAAAAAAAAAAAAAAAAACATTTGATTTTTTTAAATATTATTACTTTTTTGTACATGGTTTTGAATATAAACAAAACCAAAAAAAAAAAAACTAACAACTTTGATAAAATCACTATTAGTAATTAATATTTAAATTAATTGAGAATAAATAAGTAAATAAGTCAAAAAACTTGATGACAATATAACATAAATATAACATTGATAAACACTTTAATTAATTAACGTATGAAGGTTAATTTTAATAAAAAAAAAAAAAAATTCTTTTCTTTACTTATTTTTGCTTAAATTCAATGAAAATAACAAAATAACAAAATACAATTTTGCAATAATTATTATTTAATATAAAAAAATAAAAATTAGCTAACAAAAAACAAAAAAAAAAATTATAAAAAAAATTGGCTTACAACACCATAATACACAAAAAGCCCTGTGCTTAAAATATAATTTTTTTTTTTCTTTTTTTCTTTTTTAATATAATTATTATTATTATTATTTTTGTTATTAAAGCTATTATCCCGTTGTACATGTTCAATATTGATTAACTCATCAAATTAATTATTCTAAAACATAAAATATTAAAAAAAAAAAAAAATTAATTTTATTACATTAAAATAAAGTTAATTATCTTACCACCACCACCACCACCATCACCACTTTTGTTTTTTTTTTTTTTTTTTTAATAATTATTTACAGTTTAATGTTTGTTTAACACAATTTTTTGTTTTATTTTATTAATTATTGCCCTTATATTTAAATCACGTAATAAATAAGCGTTTAATTTACAAATTTTGAATTACATGAAAAATTTTTACTATTAGTCTAGGTGTGTTCAGCCATGTAGTGATTTAATGAATTTTTTTTTTTTTTATGTTTTGCTGCTGTTACGCATGGTTGGTGACTTGCTAGTTAGCTAAATAAGAGTTTTTGTATCATTTATCTTAATTGATATTATTAAATTAAAGTAATTTGTTTAATGTCGCGCCGTTTATAAAGACTGATGACACATCAAGTGTTAGTTATTGTGACTGAAATTCTTAATTGTACTCGGAGGCGAATAAGTGTTACGTTAAATAATATAGAGGCATACTTGGAGCATATACGGTCGGATCCAAGAGATCTTGTACTATTTAAGTCAGGGGAAACACTGATGGAGCAGTTCTAATATGCAAATCGATTGTCAAAATTCGATATACCAGCGAAAGACCAATCGAACCATCTAATAAGTATGCAACCATCATCTAAACAAGGATGCAGCTGCTTAAAATTTTATTTTATCTACAAATTTGATACTGCAAACGATTTGACTGATAATATGAAATTAATACACTACCATGGCTCAAAATAATTTTTTTTTATAATATGAAAATAAAAAATGTTTGAAATATTTTCTGTGTAAATTGTGTGTGTGTAGTCGTAAAGCACAAAACAATCAAATTCGTGATTAATTCACAAATGTAAATAAAATTATATTAAATTTCAATTGATTGTTAGTTTGTTTGTGGTTTTTTTTTTTTTTTTAATTTAATTTTAATTTTATTATTACTGGTGTCGTCAAGTTCTTTGACATTGGCCTGAAACATGTTGCAGTTTTTTAATGTATTGAGAGAATTTTTAATTTTAATCGTTTTATATTTAATTTCGGTTTTTTTTTTATAGTTTGTCACTTTGTGATGTAATTGCTGTAATAATGGTTAAAATAAATAGCAAATATTGATTATTGTCGAAATTCTCATGTCGCACGTTATTAGTTTTAGTTTTATTTTTAACTGTAAATTATTATTGAAGTGCTTTATATGATGTTTTGCATTTTGTTAATTAATTAATTAATTAATTAATCAAGTAATTAATTTAATTTTACCTTAAAAAAATAAAAATGTTGTTTACATTCTTTTTAATTAAACTTTAATTAATTGGTATAAAAGTGATTAATTATTGTAGAAAAAAAAAATGTTTTAACGCAAATTTATGCAGATTTTTTTTGCTTAATATTGGTTATGCGTTTGGTGATGACTAATTGGATAATCTTCGGTTTTTTTTTCTCAATTAATTAATGTTTTAAATTTTAGGGGTTTTTATGAATTACAATGGCAAAGGATATTAATTTTGGTAAAATTGTAATGTGGGTTGTAGATAAATGTAGTTTCGAATTACAATCACTTCGTAGAAGAATATCCTCAAAAAAATATGAATTTACTCATTCAAGATCTTTTAAAAGGAAGTGACATTAAAAAGAATTATCTGTTACTGGCTGTTGCTGAATTTTTCTGAAAAACCAACTTCCATCTTCCACATGTAATTAAAGAGACTTTTCGCTAAAAAATAATAAGAAATAAAAATAAGACAAATGCGATAAAAAATTTCATTTTTAAATTGTCTTGTTCCTGAATTGTTCTCCTAAAATTTATCCTTAAAAATTAATTAGGCATTAAATAAAATTAGTCAATCAAAGCTATTTGTAAAACAGTTAGTTTAGCCATCATAATTTCAATCTATGAATAATTTATGATTGAAATTACAATTTAAAAATAATTTTTTGGACAAACGTTGAATATTTTTATTTTTTTTTATTTTAATTTTATAAATTAAATTAAAATATTTTTTTTTTTTTTGGCATTTGTTTTTATAATATTTTTTTTTAATGTTATTTATAAAACGTTGCGTATTTATAGCATTAATTTTTATTGGTTTATGTTTTTTTCGTTTTTATAAAATTTTATTTATGGGAACTGGAACTTGAAGAGCGATTTGTTTGTTTTTTAATGTTTTTAAAAGTTTTTTTTTTTTTTTTTTTTTTGTTAAATTATTTCATGCTTTTTGTGTGTGTCCTTTTGCATTATTTTAATAATTTTTTTGTTTTCGTAATTTTTAAATGTTTTAGTTAGTTTTTTTTTTTTTTTGTATTTTATTTAATGTTTATCGTAAAAATTATTACATAATGATTGCACATTTTTATTGATTGAAATTATTTTTTTTTTTATCGTTTTTAATTCAATTGCAATCGATATGCAATTTATATCAATTTTTTATTTTTTTTTATGCATAATTATTTGTCAGCTGGCGTTTGATTGTAAAATTTTTTGTTGTTAAATAATTTGTAGTACTAGTATTTGTAGTCTTGATTACCTGTGTTGTTCGATCACCTTTTGCAGGTGGTTTTTAGTACTTTTAGTAAAAATAGGGTTCTATGTAATTTTAATGAGCCCTTCAAAAAAATTGAAGTAATAATACAAACTAGTCAACCTGCACGATATCACTATGCATGAATAAAAAAAATTATTATGAAACCTTTGGCTTTTTAATGTTCTAATCTTAGATAAATTATCCTTTACTTTCCCACGTTGGAGCTGCAGAATAAAAAAAAGTTTCTGTTGCTTCTATACACATTACTTGGCACTAGAACTATTTTAACTACTTGCTACGCGACTTATGTTTAATAAAGTAATTTGCCAAACGAGCTTATTTTTAAGCAGAAGTTCAATGGAAAGTAAATAATTCTGTTTCCAGAATAAAACACCTCTAATAGTAAAACTTATAGCTGAAACACATAAATACACAACGGAATAGCGCCCACATTAACCTTAAAAATATCTTTTTTCGTTATATCATCATGCTAAGTAAAAACAATAAATCATTTAAGAGATATTTTGTTTGACACTCAAAGCAGTTAAACTGAGGTTAATGTATTAATTACAGATTAAAAAAAAAATATATATATATATTTCATTACTGCACCGAGTGCCAATAGAGTTAATTAGATTTTTTTTTTTTTTTGTGATTTTCAACGACTCAAACAACATTTCTATGTAACATTAAAGCACGAGCGGATGACTTGGTTGAGAAATTTATTTATTAGGAATGACAGTAACTCGGTATAATTCTTGATTTAATCCATCTATTACTCAAATTAATAAGGCAATGATTGTTTATTTTACACTCAATTTAGATCTTTTGATTTTAACGATAACTCGAAAGAAATGTTTTTTTTTTTTTTTTTTTTTTCCAGGACAAAGAAATAACGAAGAAAAAATTCGATAAAAATCTACAAAATTCTTCTTTCGTTGTTATAATTTCTGTCATAAATAGATGATTGATGAGTTGTTTTAACATTTTACAATTCAATGTTGCAACAATGATAAAATCACATGAAAAAAGATATATATATATATATTTATTTCTTTTGTATTAAAATCATAATTTGTAATAAATTATTTTGAAAAGTCATACTGAATGCTGCATTATTATTATTACCACAAAAAGAAAAAAAAAAAAAAAAAAAAAAAACATAAATATTAACCTAATAAGTTTATGATTTAGTTTTTTTTTTTCTTCAGATTTATTCTGTGAATTATTTTATGGATGAGAAAAAAAAGAGTTTTCTGTTTTTTTTTTTTTTTTTTTATATAAAATTTATTTATTTATTATAAAAATTGTCGTAATATTTATGGCAGTTTAAAATTACATACTTTTTTTTTTTTTTTTTTAATTACATTATCATTATTAATTTTTTTTTTTTATGATTTTACTTTAACTTTTTTTTGTTTTTTAATTTAACTAAATTTTTGCTATCTTTTCGGTTATTATTTTTTTTTTTCATCATTTTTACACGAAAAGCTTTACAAGCTTTATAAACTACATTTTTTTTTGTTTAAATATATATTTTACAAATAATTAATTAAATTTAAAAATTAATTATAATTTGTTTTATGTATTCGTTGTCCAGGTACGTTAGCCAATTTGATATAAAGTTGTCATCGTGTGATTTATTTTTTCCCCATTTTTAATTTTAATTAAATAATTAATTAATTAATTAATTAATTAATTAATTAATTAATTAATTGAAAAATGAAGGAAAGTAAAATAATAATAAAAATAATAATTAAGAATACTGTAATGTTGGCAAGAAAGTGCTGTTGTTTTTTTTAGAGAATCTGTTTTAAAGCGCTTCTCGTTGAAACTATTTACTGGCCACTTTTTTGTTATTTAAATAATTCGTAAAAAAAAAAAAATTGTTATTTGTGAGAAACGGTTTAATTAAGTAAATCCATGTCCAGCATGCTAAACAATTGCCTTAATTAAATCTTCTCATAATCGTGTCGTTACTTTAAGTTTTTTTTGGGTTTTTAAATTTAAAATTAAAATTAATAACCGTTGAAGGCACCATTGTTACCGTTGCCATTTTGTTGGGCATTATAGTTGTAACCGTTGTTACCGTTGTTACCGTTTCCAGCATTGGTATCTTCATATGTGATTGTTGGTCTGTAACCATTTTCATCAGCCTCATAGTTGACAATCTAATACAGGAGAAATTTCATTAGAAATATTAACACAAACATTTTTATCAATTAATTAAAATTTAAAAGAAAAAAAAAAGTTATATTACTTGTTTACGACCATCGGGTAAAAGAACGTAGTATTTGCCAACGGCACGGTTACCATCGCGGGTTTCCATATGACCGAAATCGTTACCGGATGGATAATCAAGAACTTCATATTCGAATTCGTATTTAGCTGGTGCAGTGCTTTCGTAACCACCGTTGTTGTTGTTATTATTGTTGTTGTTGTTGTTATTGTAGTTGTATCCATTGCTGTTGCTTTGGGAAGGAGCGCCATAGTTGGATGATGGTTGTTGTGGACGGAATACAGCGCCGGTTATAGCTGGGGCACCATATTGTTGGGAAGGAGCTGATGGAGCACCGTATTGTTGGGATGGAGCTGATGGAGCACCATATTGTTGGGATGGAGCTGATGGAGCACCGTATTGTTGAGATGCAGCTGATGGAGCACCGTATTGTTGAGATGGAGCTGATGGGGCACCATATTGTTGAGATGGAGCTGATGGAGAACTATATTGTTGAGATGGGGCACCATATTGTTGGGATGGAGCTGATGGTGCACGATAACCATTGTTTCCGTTTGTTGCTTGAGCACTATAAGAGTTGCTTGGAGCAGAATAAGAAGCTGATGGACGTCTGTTTTGTTGTTGTTGTTGCTGTTGTTGTGGAGCCCTGTACGAGTTCGATTGCTGTTGTGATTGTTGATAACTTGGTACACCATACGATGTTGACGGTGGCAAATAATTATTAGTTGGTGTTTGTACAGCCGTTGATGGTGGTAAATAATTATTTTGTGGTACTGGTGGCTCAGCACTGGCCAATAATGCAAACATGCATACTGATGCGATAACTGCTGCGATCTATTTAATAATTTTTAACAATCAAACAAAAAAAAAAAATTACAATTATATTTCTTTATTATTATTAATCAAAATTATTATGAAATTTCTATAATTGTGATTAATTAAATAAATAAATAAAATTGCTTAACATCTAAAATTTCTTATACAATTGTGCCGAAAAAATAGAAAATAAATTAATAAAAAACAAAAGAAATTATGTAATTTAACGATGGTTGTTGTTGTGCTTTGAAATATGATTGATAATAGTTTGTCAGTGACTTGGTAAATTTATTAAATAATTGAAGAAATCAATTTTTTTTTTATTTTAAATTAATTTTAAAAGTCTAATTCAATTATGTTTTAATAATAATAAAAAACGAAAATGATTATAATCGTTATAATGATTTTGCGATGCTGCGTTTCAATTATGTTTAAAATGCAATCAAGATGTTAAGACCAGTAAATGTTTTTTTTTTTTTTTTACATTAATCGAATAATCAATCAATTATAATCGGTTCTACTTTAATGCAACTTTTAATTTGTTATTTAATTAAAATTTTCTCGTTTTTTTTTTTTTATTATTTTGATTAAATTTCTATAGAATAATTTTTACCTTCATTTTATTAATAGTTTTTTTTTTTATTGATTAATTAATTACTTCACAATAGAAATAACACTTCACAGTAATAAACAGAACTTTGATTCTTTAAACAAAAATTATCACAAAAAAAAAAATTTGAATTTTTAATTAAAACTTTTATTATTTGTTAAATAAATGTTGTTTTGATTAATCCCAGATGATGGTTGATGTGTTTATGATGTTGTTACAGATTCAGCACCGTGTATTTATATTACTTTGAAAGGTACACGGAATTATAACAGAATCTCCATTCATTCAAACAAGTTAAAATAATAACAACAACAACAACAATACAAAATGAATGCAAAAATATTTTTTTTTTTTATTTCACTACTCAAATGAAATTGAAATGAGATGATTATTATGTTTTTTTTTTTTTTTTTTTTGAGTTTTATGCTGTAGGGGAGTGTAGTAGTGATGTTTCTATTTTATTTATTTTTTTTTTTTGCATTAAAGCTTTTATTTTTATTCTGTTTTTAAAGATGCAAACAAAGATTCTGTCTGTATTTGTAATTTGGAAAAAAAATAAAATTAAATTATTTTTTTGTTTTTTCAATTTTGTTTATTATTTAAGTGGGAATTAAGGTAACACATTTTGTTGAAACAAAATTACATTGCTAAAGAATTAGTTCATTTTTTTTTTTTTTTGGTTTTGTTGGTCTGTTTGTTTACTTGTTGATTTATTTACCTATTTTTTATTTATTTTTACATTTAAAACTTAAGAGAAAAGAGAAGCAGCAACAGCAGCAGCATTGTAGACAAGGTAATTTTTGAAAAAAAAAAAATTAAATAAAATAAATAATAATAATAACAATAGATGCGTTACATTCTCATTTAAAAAAAATAATAATAATAAATTTATTTGCATTTTTTAATTTGTTTTTGGATGGTGAATTGTTTTTCTTTTCTTTTTTTTTTTTTTAAACTTAGTTTGAAGGTGTAGACATTTAAATGAATTAATAATCCATAAATGACATATTTTATTTTATTTTTTTTAAATGACAAATTACATAGATTTGTTAATGGTATCCTTAAACGTTTTTTTTTTTGTTGTGTTAACTCGCTATTAATAATAATTAAAATAAAAATCGTGATTCATTGTTAAAAAAAAAAAAAAAAAAAATCTAATACTTTGCCCTTTATTCTAATGGGTTTTTCTTGGTGGAAAAAATATGAAAAATTATAAAAACAAGTAAAATATGTTGACAAACAGTATAAAACTGACAGACATTTTATTATCAATTATACCCATCAAATTTGACTAATCTACGATTATTATTCTTTTTCTTCTAACAGCAACAATTTGTCTTAATTTGTGATTTTATTTAAATAATATTTCACAAAAACATATTTAATTGATTCTTTAATTTGAACTCTTAAGGTGCTAAAAATTATTTCATAATCCATTGTAAATACATTCTCCCTAGATTAAGTAATAAAAAATAAATAAAAATAAATTTTTTTGGTTTTTTTTTTTTTTTAATAACGCTTAACCAATTTAACTATTACTTTTACACCTTCAATGTACATCTTAAAGTTAATTATAAAAAATAGTTTAGTGATTTTCATTTCATTTGAAGACATGTTATGATGAAGAAAAGTAAAAACTAAAAAATCATTAATAAAACAGATTATTCAAAATAAATCAATAAACAATAAATAATGAAAAATTAATATTAAATAATAATAATAATAATAATAATAGTAATAACGAAGATTGTAATATGTTATTAGTTGTTCTGTAGAGGGAACAAATAACACTCGATAGTTTTGTTATTGTATCATATGTGGTAATAAGCACTAACACGTGACTCGTGATGATATCAAACGGAAAATACAACAATAATCAAATATAAATTATCTACAAGTGAAGATGAAATATGTTTGAACATACTCGACATACCGAAAAGAGATTGGGTTTGTTGTATTAGATTAAAGAAAAATACAAAAATTTACATGATTATTTTTTTTTTTTTTTTAGCAAACTTTTACTTTGATTTATTGGTACAGATCATGGTCGTGTCTCTTTTTATTAAAAATAATAATTAATAATTTTATTTTTCTTTTTTTTTACGTTATTTATATAAAATAGATCACTTCTTCGGTTTATTCTTTTTTTATGATTTTTAAATATAAAAATGAATTAATATTACAGAAAAAACAAAAATGATTTTTTCACATTTAATTACTTGCCAAGGAATAGTAACAGGTAATTTTCCTTCTATTTCTTTTTCTTTCAAAACCTAGTTAAAATCTGTTGTAATAATTAACAACAATTAACCAAAAAAAAAAAAAATTATTTTAATTTATAGATGAAACGTTGTAAAATCATCACACGAATTGTTCAAAGTCTTCAAAGAATAATAATAATAATTAAAAAATTTAAATAAAATATTAATTAATTTGATTATGTTATAGTGTTTTGACTTTAATTAATTAAATTTGACTAGAGTTTTTTTTTTTTTTTTATTTAATTAAATGTGAACAAAAAAAAAAAAGAAGTTATTTCTTAATCAGGTAGATACTTTGTTTGTTAGTTTCTTATCCGTGAAATGAGAAACGAAAAGAAAATTCTCTGTTAAATATAAAAAATAAAAAAAATAAAACGCTGTGCAATGTATGCAGGTGAAACATTATTACGTGTTAGTGGGGCCCGTTCAGCCCCATTTGTTTTTCGTTTTTAACTCTTCTTTGTATTTTTTTTTTTTTTTTTTTTGGTTATTATTTGCTAATATGGTAATTTCTTTTTAAGTATTGTTTAAACTTTTTTTTCCTTGTTTTTATTTTTCATTTCGATTAACCAAAGCTTTTGTTTTTATTAAATTTTCATTTAATTAAAGGTTTTAAACTGGCTACGATGTAACTGTTTGTGATTGAGTAATTATGTTTGAAAATTTAATGCTACGATTGGTAAAAGATTTAAGTAAGAATAGAGATTAGATTAGATAAAAAAAACAAACTAAATTTTGTTTTTTAATTAAGAAATTTTATTTATTTAATTATAACATTCTTATTCATTACAGATATTTAATTTATGACAATGAAATAATTATTTAAAGCATCACTTTAGATCTAATTTAGTTTAAGTAATAACAATCGAATTTTTAATCCATCAAAACTCTTTAGTTCCGAGGCTGTATAAACACACATTTAGCACTAATTACGATTTAATATTTAATAAACGATTTCCTATTCCTATTAATAAGTATAGTCATTAAGGAGTTTAATTCTGCTATAGTTTTTACTTTAGTATACTTGAGGTGGTAAAAACATCGTAAATAAAAAAAAATATTTTTCTGCTTCATTTGACCTCAATACGGTTAAATAATAATAATAATAAAATCTTATATAATAATAATTTTCCATCCTTGAATTATCTACAATTATATATAAGAAAAAAAAAAAAAAAAACTAAAATAAAATTTGAAAATGCGATGAAAAATTGATTAATCAAGAGAATTTTCATTGACTACGTATTAAAAAAAAAAAAAGTAGCGAATGTTATGAGGAAATAATATTAAAAACTTAATTAAAATATTTATTATTATATATTTGCATACTTTGTTGTAATAACATTATAGGAATGCTGCAATAAATGCATAATTGTCGAAACGAAGAAATAATGTTAACAAAAAAAAAAAAAAAAAAAAAAACACTCAGTTTGTCATAAATTTTAAATAAATATTACATTGTTTCTACCTGTTTTGTATAAAGATGATACAATAAACATTATAAATCAACAGCATAACACATTTAGTCTAATTATTATATAATATTCAATAATAAAAAAATAAAATAAAATTTTTTATTATACGGGTTTGAAGTTATTTCTTGTACTCAGTTTAGTGAATTAAAAACTAACAAAACTATCAAAGTAAAAGCAAATGTTTTTTTTTTTTAATTTTTTGTATATTGATATTATAAACATATTTATGTGCCGATTGCATCTTTTTATTATAATATTTTGTTATTACTACAGATCAAACGAATATATTCAATTAAAAATGAAAGAAAAAAAAGCAGTTTGTGACGGTGTTAAATTAATTTTTTTTTTTAGTTTAATTGTTTTAATATTTCCCATAACGTTAATTTATTCGCACAATTTAAAACAATCAATTGAAGTGTTTTTTTTTTCTTTAAGAGAATAACTCTGCTTACTTTTACACAACCAAAAAAAAATAAATAAAAATAAAAATAGAAAATAAGCAAACGTATCAAACTTATAATTGCATCAATTTTTTTTTTTTTTTGTTTAATTTAATTCATTTCACGTTTAACGTGTAAATATTTTTACAATTTTTTTTTTTTTGGTTCGTTCGTTTATTGATGCTTAATGCACACAAATGTATAAAACTAATAGTAAAATTAGTGTGAATTATAGGAAAAAAATTAATATTTCTTTTGTGGTAATGAATTACGAATATAGCAAAAAATCGTGATTACAATTAATTTGGGCCAAATTGACTAGACAAAGTGATTTAACGTAAAATTATATAAAATGAAAAATTTATTATTTTGTTGCTTGGTTATTTCATTCTGCTTCTGCTAATTTTAGTTAGGTTAAGTTTGTAGCCTTTTAACCTTTTTTTTTTTTCAATTTTATTTTTTATTTATTGTTGGTTAATAGTAAACTTAAAAGCGATTATCTTTAAGTGATTTTTATAATACGTTAATAATATATATTTGGAAATGGAAAGTAATTTAAATTTAATTTAAGTTAAGATAAATAAAAAATTTAATGCAGAATACCAATCTTAAATTAGTTAAGTAATGGACCAAAAAAAAAAGCAAAAATGTTTTAATAATAATAATTAAACAATTATTAATTAAATGAAAAGATGTAAAAGATTCAAGGTCATAATGTAATTCTGGTGACGATTAGTTATTTACGATTGTTACGATGTTATAAATTATGCCGCAAAATACTTTATTAAAATCATAAAAATTTTCATAAATAAAATCATTAAATTATTATTAAATGAAAACAAAAAAGAAGCTTTTGTTGACCATGTTAAATTGTTTATTTTGCTAAGTTTATAACAATAATAATGAAAAAAAAAAAAGCATTTTAATTAAAACAATTTAACATTTATTGATCAAACACATTAGTTTGTTTTCTTTAGTTTATTTTTTTGTTAAACTTAACGTTAAGCTATGTTATTGTTAAGTTTTTTGTATTTTATTTATTTTTAATACATGTTAATGGTTTATGTTAAGTATAATGTTGGCTTGTTCTTGAGAACACTCTACTTATAAATAATAATAATAATAATAATAACAGAAATAGTAATCAAAAGTGAACGCAACAAGTAAATAACACAATTGATCACATCATTTATGAACATCATCAGATGTTTATTATGATTATATATTAATTTTAAATTTTCTTGTCAATAATAATAATAATTAGAGCGAATTATGTAATTCCTATTAAACATTTCTGTCTGTCTATTACCTTTATGTCTAATTATTATTCATCCCATCACGCACTCAGCAAAAACACATTCTCATCATTTTCATTATTATTATTACTATTTCCACTGCAAGTTTAAAAAAAAATAAAATTTATCACATGTAATCCAACAACAAATTAACCAAGGCTGTAATGTTATAAATCATAAAAGAAGTAAAAGAGATAAATGTAGATGTTACAGCGTACATCACTAAGATCAAACAACAAAAAAATTATTTTAAACTATTTTAACTAAATTAAAAATAATTTACTTTGACAGGGTAGGACACCAGATATTTAATTAATTAAATTTTTATTTATTTTTTTTTTTATATACAAATTCCTTTACAAATAGCTTCTTTTTTTTGATTATTATTTTCCAATTAAACTGTGGGTGGTCGCTTAATTTAATTACAATAAAAATAATCAAAATGAGTGAAACAGTACCGCAAAAAAAAAAAAAAAAAAAATTAAAAAAAAAGTTTCTTTTCATTATGAATATGTAATTTGCTTGTAAATTATTATTTATTTAGATTGATTTTACACTTTTTTTTTTGGTTTCGTTATTCTTTCGTTAACCTCATTATCCATTGACCTCTATCACTAGTTGATTTAATAATTTAACTTTTTTTAGCATTTTATTTAAATTTTGCAGAGAAAAAAAAATTCCTTAATTACTAGAAAAAAAAATTTAATTCTTTCCAGAAAATTCAATTAAATTAATTTAGTTAAAAGGTTAAATTGGTTAAATGGTTTTGTTTTGTTACATTTTTTTGTGAAGCGCTTCTTTCCTACGCTATTTTTTGAAGGTGTAATCGATTTGTTGAATTGTACTTAGCTGGTTATATAACGTTATTTATTTTTTTTTATAAATTTTGTAAACCAAAAAAAACGTGTAGTAATCATTTTAATTAACAATTATCCATACAAATAGTTATCTTAATTCAGGTTTCTTGTTTACTACCCTGAAAAGTCTTTTGTTTGCCTTTTTTGTTTACTTGTTTACAAACAAATAAATGTGTACCATGCTGTACTGCAACAAATATGCAAATTTTTAAAATAAAAATTATGCATCTGTTTATTAAGTAACTTACTTAGTTTTTAAAAAAAAAAAGCATAATTTTACAATTCCATATTTATAAAAGACCAAACTAGATAACTTCAAAAATTTGTAAAAACAAAAAAAAATTTTTTTTAACCGACAAAAAATTAATTTCAGACTTCTTTCACTTTTTGTTGTTTTTTTTTTGTTCGTACTGGAAAAAAAAAAAAACAACAAAAATCTAAATAATAATTATAAAATAATAAATAAATATTTTTTAATAACTTAAGCGATTTCGCATCACATCAAACAAAAAAAAAAAAAAAAAATTTGTTATTGATTTTTTTAACATAAAAATTGTAACAAAGTGAATGTTTTTTTTTTTTTTTTTTTTTTGAATAATAATAATAATTATTAATATTATTATTATTTCATTTAATTAATAACGCAACAAATTATTAATCTTCTTTTCATCTTGTAACATCATTTAAACGATAATTATTTTAGTTTTTACAGATTTTAAATTGCTTTTAGAGATATATAGATGATTTTCTATGTTTAATACGAATGAACGTGAAGGTCGAGTTTAGTTTAGTTTTTTTTTTATTTTTTATTTTAAATTTAATTTAATATAATTCGCACGCGCCTTTAAGCACTAAAATACCATTCTACATATAAACAGTTATTAACTAATTCACTATCAATATTTAATTAAATTGGTAAGCAAATAATAATAATAATAAAAAAGAAAAAACAACACAATAAAGAAGACGAAAAACTATTTGTAACACAAAAGTAAAAAAAAAAAAATTTGATTTAATTTTGCAAAATGAGAGGAATGAAAAATGAAAAAATAAATTTTTTTTTTTCTAATAAACTTCTAATGCTTAAAGCTATAATTAAGTTTTATTAAAAATATTTAATAAAACTATTGCGTGGCTTTGTTTAAAAAAGAATTCAAACAAAAAAAAAAAATTTATTTTATTTTTTTTTCTTTCGTAATTTTTATTTACTTTTTCTTTCATTCATCACTTTTTAATTGAATTTTTCTGCTTTGAACTAAAGCAAAATTAGTTCAATTGCATTTAGAAAAACCAAAAAGAAAAAAAAAAAAACTTTTGTACTTTTACCGAGTGCGACTTTTATTATTTAAAAATAACTTGAAGCTTTATGGTTCCATTTCAATTTGTTTTTATGAGTATTTTAGCTATAGATCGTCGATATTAAATCATAAAATAAACTAGATTTGTCGTTTGTACAATTCTTTATGTTTTAATTAATTTAATTGATTGCTATTCATCTGTAATTTTTATTACAAATATGATATAACGAAAAAACTCATCGTAAATTATGTTTAATTAATTTTGTACAGGAAAGTTTTATTGCCTATCTGAAATAAAATAAATATTGATTGCGTTTGTGAATAATTAAAAAAAAAAAATTATTTTTAATTTATAGTTGATGTATAATTCTCGTATTCTGTTGATTAAATAATATTTACGAGATATTTACTCGTTATAATTAAGTCATAGTTTCTTTGAAATTCCTTTTCAATAACTTTTTTCGTGTGAATTGTGTTTTTATCGCTATTACGAGCTTTTTACACGTACAAAACAATCTTATTTAATTTAAACTTCCACATTAAATAGTTTTTATCGTTCTGAAAAATTTCCTACAATGATACCCGTTGCTAATTTTCATTTATTAATTAAATAAAAATATTCATCAAGGTGTTAAAAATGAAGTTATTAATGGTGAATAGCAAGTACCATTTGCATTACTGCATCAAATACAGCAAAAAAAAAAAAAGCACAGTAAAGTACCTACTAGACAATAAACCATCAGCGCATTTTTAAAATCTAATTAAAAAAAAAAAAATTAATTAATCTAAACAAAAGAAAATTAATAAATTCCATCAAAAAAGAAAAGAAACAAAAAAAAAAAAAACTCCACCAATTAACCATGGTCTTAACCGTCAAAAAAAAAACAAAATAACTCGAATAAATTTTATTTAAATATTTTTCATAATAAGGAAAAATAAAATAATAATAATTTTTTTAATGTAAATAAAATACGAGAAAAAAAAAAACCTTCACTTTTATGTAGCAAAAAAAAAAAAAGAAAAATATATATATATACTCAAAACACATGTTTTTATGTTAAAATTATTTTTAAATATGCAATCGTTAAGTCGTTTTCATATTTTATTTTCAATTTTTTTTATATATTTATTTATTATTCTCTCGACAGTGGTTTTTTTTTTTTTTGTTTCAAATTTTATTTTATTATAAATAAAGAAGAAAAATATTGTTATTACATTCGTTAGTGATATTATGTAATTATATGTAATGGATATATACGTATTATATACATATAATAGAACAAACAAATAAAACAACAACGATTAACAAAAAAGATTAATTACTTTTGCTATAGATTTGTTATTTTTATTTATTTTTTTTTATATATAAATTAATTAAGTTAGTTTTTAGTTTTTTTGTTTTTTACCTCAACTGTAATCTTCTTTCATTGTTTTTATCATCCATCACCATCTCTCTTAGTTTTGTTACAATTTATTGTGTAGAAAATTTATTAAAACAATACGAAAAGGTAAATGATTGCATTAGCATTTCTCTTAATTGGAGCATGTTATGTTACTGCTGTTACCTTACGTGTTTAAAAGTTAGCAAACAGCATACAAGATTTTTTTTTTTCCAGTTTAATTTTAATCAACAAATAGATGAGTAAATTTAGATTTTTTTTTTTCGTTTTTATTGCATTTTGTCATGTCCAAGTAAATTAAAAAAAAATTCGAAAACATTAAACTGATGTTAGCAAATCCTCCTACGCATATGTAATGTAACAATAACAAGTACGCGAATAAAAAATAAATTAAAATGCAACAACATTGATTATTCTTTGTTTTTTTTTTTTTTTTTTTTTTTTGTTAGTAAAGTAATATAATTTAATTTTTTTTTTTGCTTTAATAATAAAATGAAATAAAACAAAAATCCATAGCGGATACAAAATTATTATTTCTATTAAAAACAAACAACAAAAACAATTCTTCATTG
This sequence comes from Ptychoptera albimana, assembly GCA_961205885.1. NCBI lineage: Eukaryota > Metazoa > Arthropoda > Insecta > Diptera > Ptychopteridae > Ptychoptera > Ptychoptera albimana. The sequence continues at coordinate 9,100,060 of OY540802.1, read as the reverse complement.
GGATGATTGTGAAGAGATCGTTTAGCGTATTTTTTTTTTTTATTTAATATAATTAAATTTTTAATAATTGTAGGCGGATGTATAACAAGTCAAGGGTAAAAAATAAATAGGAATGAATAAAAAAAAAAAATAAAATAAAATTTCTGTTCGTAAAAATCTATGCACAAAATTAATTATAGTTCTTGAGCTACATATTTATTTTCAATTTTTAATTAAAATTAATTAAATAAAAATAAGCAAATAAAAATAATAATAAAAAAAAAATGAAAAATAAAAAGAAGCTTAATGTAGCAAAACATTGAATTATAGTTTTGTTTAGATTATAAAGGAACATGATGTCAAGTTTCTTGTTTAATAAATAAATAAATAAAAAACATTCTTTTGATTTCCTTTCATAATAAATAGTCCATTGTGGGTGTTACGATGTTGATGTTATTCAATTAAAGAGAAGAAAAAAAAAGCTTTTAATGTTTTTTACAAGTTTTTTTTCTTCAATGCTGATTTCTTCCGTATTTTGGTTATAAAAAATTCCTTTATGCTGTAACAATTGCATAGTTTAATCGCGTCAAGTACATGCTTTACACTTACTACAGTTACTTAACTTACGATGATCTATGACAATAAATTCTCTAAAGCATTGTTCAGTCTTTTGAATACATTAAAAATTAAGCTTTTGTCTTAAATTGAACATTCTTTAAATGCTTAACATAATTAAAGAAGACTTTTTTAACTGTTGTTAACTAAAAACAACTTAAAATTCCTTTCTAAAACATTAAAAGCTTTTAATAAGTCATAAATAATAACGATCATAATTACTGAAAATTAATTAAGTAATTAGTTAGTTAATAATTTTTTATTTGTGGTTGTACCTTTTAAAAAAGAGACAAATTAATTATGATACAACGACATATGTGTGATTTTTATTTTTTGTACACGAATTAATCACTTCGTTGTGGTGAATTTAAGCTTTAATTTGTTATCTAGATGCTGTTGATTGTGTCTTTTTTTTTTTGGTTTTAATTTAATAAATGATTTTCGCATAATGATTAACATAATTAAATTGTTTGCTACGTTTTATATATATTTTTTTTTGTGTTATAATATGACCTTTAACACAATTTTTGTTGAAGAAAAAAAAATTTAATTTAATTTCTGCCTTTTTTTTTATTTGTTAATTAATTTTAAAATTAACTAATTAAGATCATTTTCCATCTTATTTTTTTCTTCTTCTTTTAATTATAAAAAAAAAATTATTAATAATAATATGTGTAAAAAAGGTAGAGTAATTAAATTTTTTATTAAAAAAGCGTGAAAATGTTTGTTATACTGTTTAAATGCTCGTAGATTTATTTCCATGATTATCGCGTGCACGTAATAAATGTTTTTTTTTTGTTTTTGTTTTATTATTATGTTTTTTCAAAATATTTTTATGACTCAGCTAAAATAAATAAATAAATAAATAAAAATGTTTTAATTTTTTCTCTGTTTTCATAAAACAAAACAGACAATTAAAATACGCACAGTAGATAAAAAAATAATAATTAAATAAAAAAAAAAAAACCAACAAAATACTTCTGGTTTTATCATGAATTTTTTGTTTTTTTTTTTTTTGTAAAACATGCAGAAAATAATATTCTACTGTCACAGGAGATTTAATAGAATCTGTAAGAATCAGTTGAAAAATGCTTGAATGCTTCACAAACATTAAATTAAAGAGAAAAAAAATTTTTTATGAAAACCTTTTCAGGGCGTGAATTTAATTATAGCTTTGACATTCTAATTAGTCAATTCGATGTTTTTTTTTTTAATTTTTTACATTTCTTGTTGATGTGTTAAGACGGTTTTTAACATTTGGTTTTGTTTTCAAAAAAAAAAAAAAAAATTAATTTATTCTTGTTAGTTGTTTGACGGATTTTAATCAAATGTAATGGAAATGTTATGAACTGTGTGTATTGTGTGTAACAATTACAAATTTTAACATTTCAAACATAACAATTCTTGGAGGAGTGGTGTCTTTGCGTTAAGACAGAATTTTTTTTTATTTTACTTAGATTATATGAATGAATGACATTTTGTAATATTTTTATTATTTTAATTCAATCTCATAATGTATGTAAATAAAAATCGTATTTCGTTGTGATAAATAATGAATTAATGAATTAATAAATTAGGATCGAGAATAATTAATAAAGTTGAATTTGGCCATAATTGAACGGTTATTGATCTGAATACACCTACAATACAAGTAATTAAAAAGAGATTAACTACTTATAAATCCACTATTGAATCGTTCAACTTATCATGAAATTTCATTTTGGAATTATTTATTCAAAGTTACTAAGGTTAAAGAAATGATTAAATCCGTACTGATTCATCAAAAATTATATGATGAACAAAACCACACATAATATGTCCAAAAAAAGGCATCAAAGCAAAAATTAAAATTTTATTTTTGTTTTATCTTAATAAAAAACTAAAAAAGCATTTTAGCAAAATAAAATAAAATTAAAACTAAAATATCACTTTCAGGCCTTCCTGTTGATTAATTACATTAATGCACAAAATATTACTCTGAATTAATAAAAGATTTCTTTACTAAGCTGACACTGAATTGTAATTATAATAATTCTCTTTTACATAATTCAATTCAATAAACCAAAATAAGATAAATAAATAACTAAAAAAAAAAAGAAAAAATCAATTAGAGAGGATGATGCGATAATGATGCTGTTTCTGTATGTCTTACGGGCAGACAAGACAGTTGTATAGCAAACTAAACTATGCGTGATCTTGTCTTGACAAATCACTATTTGAATTTTTTTTTTATTTTTTTTTTTTTTTTAGAAGGGAAGGAATATTTTATAGACAATTTTCACCTTACTTTAGTTTAATTTTAACTTTAATATTACTTGTCTTGAGTTGTTAGCTTTTGCTTAAAACTTGTGCTACTTAAAATATTAAAATAAATCATCTACTTTGTAGTTCGTATTATTTAATAATTTTTCGTATTACAAATATTCATTCAATTTTGTTTCATCCGATGATGATTTTTATATTTTATGTGTTACAGAAAAAGCGAAAGAAGCAAAAAAAAAAAAAAAATAAAAATAATAAATAAAATAAAAACAGCGACATGAATTTTTTTTTTTTTTTTTTGTTAAGGTAATAATTACAAAAAGTACTTAGCTTATTGCTTGTTTTTATTGATGGTAATTGTGTTGAAATCATCTCAATGTCATTTTTGATTTTTTCTCTAATTTTAAATTGATTTTTTTGTTTGTACGAAATTTGCATTCATTTATCGATTTGTATATAAAAAAAAAAAAAACAAAAATCTTTTAAACGGATTAATATTTAATTAAAGAAACGATTAGTGAAATGAAATAAGGAAAAAAAAAACAACGTTTAAATAAATTTATTAAAATTTTCTTCATTCACTTGTTCTTTCTGCTTTATTTCTTAGTAAAAACTGCATAAAATAAACGTATGTCAAATTTGCACTTAAAACTGTTCAATCATTATTTTCACTATCATCTGTGGGTTGCAATTAGTTTGACAGACGTTTTTATTATTATTTTTTCTTCTTCAAAGTATTGTGACTAAATCAAAAAGCAACCACGGAAAAGGAACTACAAGGCTTATTTGTAGGTTTGCTACAATTTAACTTTCATTTAAATTTTTATCTAATTCTGTTTGCTTGACTTAAATTAATTGCGATTCAAAAAGTTTGTGCTTTTTAAAAGTTATCTAAAGCATAATTGATAGGAAAGACAAAAGCCAACAGGATACAGATAAATATTTAAATCTTAACATAAATTTAGAATTAAGAATTGGGCGACTTTTATCAATTGATTTGTCTGTTCTTTATAATTTTTTTTTTCTTATTCTTAAATTTATATATCGACCTCGTATATATTAGTAATTGTTTTTAAAACATTTTTCTGTTGTATTTTTTGAACATTCTTTAAAAACGAAAAACGAAAATATAATAAAAATTAAAGTGAAGTGAATAAAAGTGGGCGCACTTCTGTCCGCTTTGTTTATATTTTTTCTTCTGTTCAACAAGATCCTCTTTCTTTTTATTATTTAAATGAATCAAACGTTTAGTGGTTTAAATATTTGTTATTAGTTAATAAATTATGATGAAACTAATAAATTAATAACAAAACAGAATTGCAAATGAGAATGATTGATTTTACTTAATAATAATAATAATAATAATAATAATAATGTAATTTACTGTTCTTTATAAACATATTGTGCATTGAAGGTGGCTTAATTATTACGGAACAAAACACTCTTCATTGTCAATATCTCCTTTTATTTATTACCTTACAACATGCAAATTAGTAGCACCTTTAATGAATACGGTTTTATTATTTTATTTTTGTGACCACTTTGTAAAAATTATAGAAGAAAACGGATTTGGTTCAATGTCATAACCATTTTTTTTTTTTTTATTTGTTTAATGTTCTTGTAAATAATTTTTAATTGTTAAGTATATCGATCATGAGTGGGATCTTCAAAGTTTTTGATCTTATTTTCAAAAGCATTTTTTTAATTTCAACTAATTCTTGTTGTTGTTGTGGCCGTGTTACTTGTCATGTTTCAAATTTTGTTTTCATTCTTTTATGATCTTTTTGTTTAGCTGTAACGATTTTTAACTTTTTAAGATCACTTTGAAGATCAACGCTTTTGTTGCTGATTTTATTACTTTTGTTAAAAACATTTTAAATTAGATGATCTTATATGGTTATTCTGTAATTATTTTTGTCAATGAATAAATAGTTTTTTTTTTTTTTGGTTATTTCTTTTCATATTTACTTTGAAAATGAAAGTTAAATAAAATAAAAAATTTTCCCAGTTACAACAAAATATAATAATAATAATAATAATAATACGTAAACGTACTTAAGATTTTTCTTTATAAATATATTATTATAAAAATTAGATTGAAGTTAAGTATGACATAGCACTAAGATCTAAGTTAGATACGATTTCCTCATTTAAAGAAGATGAAAAACAAAAAAAAAATTAATTTTTTTTCACTTCTTTTCCCTTTTCTTTTCAAATCGATTTATTAGCAAATAATAATCTTCTCATTATTATTTATAATATAATATTTATACTAAAATTTAAGCGATAATAAAAAAAATTATTTAAATTAAGTTAAAAAGAAAGGAAACGTCATCATTAATCGTAATTGTAGATACTTAACTGAAGATCAAAATCACGACATAGATTATTCGTTTTTATTATTCTTATATTTATAAATATGATAAATGAATTTGCTTAAATTCAATAAATCAATTTAAATAATCTGCAATTAAATAATTTAAAAAAAAAAATTCTCCTACATAGTCGTTGCTCATTTTTATAAACTTTTCCGCGGCATTATTAATTTCTTTACACAGGAATAATACTACAAAGCGTATAATAGTTTTTTCATTACATAAATAATAATATTCAAATCGCTTACAACAAGCCTATAATTATCTGTACGCTGTATAACCTTGACCGATATTTTGGGTTTTACCTTTACTCATCTTAAAGTGAACTTCGTGGTTTTTTTGTCCTTAGTTTGAGTTTTGTTTTCTGTTGTTATTATTATTTAAAAGGTAGTTCTTTGACTTAATAGTTTAATTTATTTTTAATTGTTTTATTATTAATGTTTAATAATTAATTGTTTAATCATCAGGTCAAGCTTTCTGCTTTGTAACCTTCTGATTTCCGGTACAAAAGTGTTTCTCTACATTTATTTAATTTATTTCTATAGAAGGGTTATAATAACTGGAAAAAACTGTAATTTATACACACACATATTGATTATGTAATATAAGTAATAACAAGTAAAATGTTGTAATAAATAAAATGAATATGCATTAAAAAAAAAGAAAAGAAGTAAAACATAAAAATCATCTTTAAAGAGAATAATAAATAATATTAAAACTACTAAATTCGTTCATAATGTATATATATATATAAAAAAATGAACATACTATGCTATTTCAGTAATAGCAATATACATATAGATGAAACATAATTATTATAATAAGAAAAAAGTCCAATAAATGTTGATTCTGTTGCATTACAAGAAAAATTGTTTTTCTCAAAATGAAAGCAGAAAATTAATAATAAATAAAAAAGAAGCAAAAAAAAAAAAAAAAACAACAGTGTATTCATTTATTATCGTTTTGCATGTGTATATAATATATTTAACAGAATAAACATTTAATATATAATCATATAGTAAAAGTAATGCATTATTTCTATACAAATTCTATTTTTATTCAGCAATTTATATTAAAAAAAAAAAAAAAAATTTTTTTAATTAATAATCATTTTTTATTATTTTTAATGTGTTTAAACATTTAACACGCAGATTAGCAAAACATGCAGTAGTTTCTTTTAATTTTTTGTACAAAATTAATAGACGATGATTACCTTGTATTTTACCTGTTAATATTACGCAGATCTGAATTTATTATTTCTAAAACTATTATTAAATTATGTAACGTTTGTTTTTATTTATTTTTTTTTTTTTATCTATAATTTATGATAAAATGATTCGTGTACCTAGATTTTTCTTCTATTTTCTGTTAAATTGAATTTCATAATTATTATAATTGCTAAAAAATACTAATGACTGTTTAAAAAAAAAAAAATATAAAATAATTTATTAATTAACATAAATATCTCTCTGTTGATTTGTCATCGTTTTTTTTTTTTTTAAGATGATCGTAATGTAATTTAATATTTTCAAGGATTTAAATACTTTTCTAATTTTTAATTTTTTTCTTCTTCTATTTTTTTAAAATAGAAATGCTTAGTTTTGCTACAATTTAACATACAAAAAATAAATTAATTAGCTTGAAATTGTTCCTGCAAGTTATGTTAAAGCAAACAATACAGAAATGAGTCACAATGATCTAATATAGAAAAGATGTATTAGAAAAAATTAATTAGAGTGAGAAAGATAGGAAATTGCAATCAAAAATTGAAAATTTTTTCTTTAATTCGGTAAATCTGATTAATAAAAAAAATATATTAAAATTGACCTATAATTGTCTGTTATGAATTAATTAACCAGAATCCCATTTACCATATATTCTATAAAATTATTAATCAAATAATTTCCATACAAATCTTTCTACTCTAGTAAAACTGAGTAAAAGTGTTTTGTATCAAACATTTCATTTCATTTTCAATTACATACTAATTTACATTTAATTATTATATAATTAAAAAAAAAATTTTTTTTTTAAATATATTTTTCATTATTAAAATTCCATTCAAAAGCCATTCAAAAAAAAAAAAAAAAAATTTTTCATAATTCATTTATCGTATTGTTAATTATTTAATTATTTATTCGCACATAAATCAATGAAATAATTACCGATTAATCTTCTTTAATTATTTACTGTGCTATAAAATATAATTTATCGTGATAATTATATGCAAATTAAAATTCTTAGTATGATTTTAATTGCTTTAAAATCGATGAAGTAAATGATTAATAAAAAAAGTGCATTATACCGGTAGTATCTATACTGTTAATTAAAAATTTATTAAGTAACATAAGCACATTGTTATTATTAAACAACAATAATAATGACGTAAATTAACCTTACTTTAGTTAAGCTAAATAAAGCAAAGTGATAGTTATAGAAAAACAAAATGATTATCATAATAATAGTGGCAAATGTGATAGGGAAATTATTATTATTTTTTTAATTAAATTAAATTAAAGATCTCATAAGAAAATTTAAGTAATAATGGATTAATTATAGGTGGGATGAGTTAAATTCGCACAGTTTGTAAATGCAATTGTTAAATGCAGGTAACGTTAAGTAAAGTCACAGATTTATTATTTTTATTATTATTATTATTATTATTATCTTTAACAATCCACCAACATTAAATCACGTTTAAATATATTTTGTCATAATATTATTTTTAATTATTTAATCACATTTTGTTTTCTTTGTGTGCTTTTATAAAGTTACTATCATAATTTTTCCCATCTACTGGATTAACGATTGAAATGAGAACATGTGTAAATTGTAATAATCATTATCAAGATGTGAATTTTAAAATAAAATGAACAAAATTAACTGTCGCATTGGATTAGATGATTTAAGTATTGCGTAACTTTGCTGTTTCTGTCTTTTTTTTCTTTCATTACTTTAATGTCGCATTCTTCGTTTATTAAATTAAGAAAAATTTACGATAAAAACTTATACCGTTTGCATGTCAAAGTCAATTATTTATTGTGGATTCATTTTTATAAATGAAGAAATTCTATACTGTTGTCTTGTGTTTTACCTTAATTCATGTTTTCAAGATTTTTTTTTTTACATTGAACGATGTTGAAAAGTGTTGTACAACTGAAATAGAAAAGAATTAAAGACAAGAGGGCGGGTATTAGGTGGTTATTTCAAATTTTTAAATAATTAAATTACTTGTGTGGGTTACAATTTTTATTTTTATTATAATTTTATATGTGATTTGTGGATTTTTTTCTAGTGTTTAATTGATGAGTTGATGAAATGTTTTTGTGCTGCCTCACCAGAGTTTTTTTTTTCTTTTAATGCTCTATTTAAATTAATTTTTCTTTTTTTTTAATTGTTCTACATTTAATAAGGTCTCACGGTGTACATTTTTTTTTCTTTATTTAATTATTTTATTTTTAGTTATAGTGATTTGTATGTTAAATTAATACTTTACGGCAGGTAAGGTAAAATTATACGAGTAACGCATAGCATAACTGCCGGCGTATTTTTTATATATATATATTACGCCCACTACAGTAATTACTAATTATGATTAGGAAGTAGAATTTACTTTATCAACTTTATCAACAAAAGAATCAGGCAAAAAAGGAGTAACATCAATAAAATTTCATTATTAAATTAAATTATTTTGCATGTGATTTAACATTCGAAAACGAAACATAAAACATAATTAAATAATGTTAGAAAATCATAAAAGTTAATTAAACATCATAAAAAAAAAATAAAATAAATAAAATGACAACATACCTACAATTACAACATTATTGTTGATTTTGATAGAAATGTAATAAACGTCAATCTAATTATTTGATGATTATTATTAAAATTGTTGTTGTGTTAATAAATGACTTAATTTAATTAAATGCTCGATAAAACGTAATAATATTTAAATAAATAAATAAATAAAATTAGACAAAACCTTTACAAACTTTTTTGGTATTTTTTTTTTTTTATTATTATTACTATTTGTATTTGAAGAGTAATCAAATTGAATTAATTTATTGTTTGTGCAGTGTTAAAGCTGCTCGTTAAAATATCATATTCACAGAATTTCATGAATGGACCGTTATTGTTTGGGCTTTTTTTATTTGTATTATTATTATTAATAAAAACTTCAACCATGATTAGGCAAATTGTTTATTTCATTTATTACTTTAGAAAAATCAATAATAATAATAAAAAAAAAGCTTTAAATTCGTTGTTAAACTCTCTCTCTCTCAGTCATTATGTAATTTTCACTGATTCATTTTTTACTTCTTGTTTACTATTAACGCTTTTTTTATTGTCTTTAACCATGTTACACTTTTTTTTTTTTGCTGGTTTTGTTGGCTCGGTTTAATGAAATTAAAGATTTGATTAGCGACTTGAAGCGCGTACAAGTTTATTAATCGCGGACAAGATCATTTTTTATTTTTGTTGTTGCTTTAATGGTTATTTTTTGTACAAAAAAAGAAAGAAAAAAAACTTTAAACTGGGTCTAATTATATTTATTACATGGTTCGTTAAATAAATTTATACAATTTTTTTTTTATGTTTCTTTTTCGTTTCGATTTCGTTTCGTCTGTATAAATTTTCTTTAATTGACAATAGGGAAACTACTGAGTGAATTGTACGAGTTACTGCTATAACCATCTAGTCACATCTAGTGCTAATTTGATCACTGTGCTTTTGTTTAAGCAGCACTAATTATACTATCATAGTGGGTGGTGTAATTATATAAAAATTGTACACAAAATTGTTTTTTTTTTTTTTTTTGTAAATTAATTTATTTAATTATTTATTTTAGCGATTATTTTTAAATCGTTTTTTTTTTGTTTGTTTTTTTTTTTTTTCGTAAATTTTATGTAAAATATAAAGTCTTATATAAAAAAAATAGGATTGAAGGACGTTTAAGTTGATTTGATTAATGAATAATGTTTTATAAATGTTAATATGATTGGCTAAGTTATGTGTTTTTTTGTATTAGTAAAAATGTGTCTAGTCTTAATAGCCTGAGCCTCTTGATGGGGGTCCACCACTTGGATAGCCGGCAACACCTCCATTGGCACCACCTCCACCACCATTTCCATTTTGTTGTGTAGGACCTTGAGGGTATCCTTCACTGCCGTTCGATGGGTAACCATTTCCATTATTGTTGCCATTACTCGATGGTCCACCCTTTGGATAACCATTGGCACCACCGGTACTGCTGCCATTTGAACCATTCGATTTACCATTTCCATTGCCGTTACCATTTCTTCTTCCATTGCCATTTGATTTACCATTGCCGTTTGGTCGAGGATAGGAATAACCATTTCCATCATCATTTCCACCATTGCCAGATGGGGAACCAGATGGATATCCATTGTTACCACCATTTCCATTGCCATTACCATTTTTTGATGGATAGCCATTTCCATTACCATTTCCGTTACCATTTCCATTACTTGGTTTTCCTGAAGGATATCCATTACCATTTCCGTTACCATTTCCATTACTTGGTCTTCCTGAAGGATACCCATTTCCATTGCTTGCTGGTCCTGAAGCATAACCACTTTCATTATCTGCTCCACCTGATGGATTTCCATTTCCTCCATTTGGTCCACCTGATGGGTAACCTTCATCTTCATCAGCTGAATAAGCACTATTTGATTCTGAAAATTCGTTTCCTTCACCATTACTCGAACCACCTTCATATTTTATTTGAGGCCTGTATCCACCTTGATCAGCTTCATATTCTACAATCTGAGATATACAAAACTTGTTTAATAAATTTTCATATATTTACTGATATTACTACATGCATTTACTTGTTTCCTGCCATCTGGTAACAGTACATTATATTGACCACTAGTGAAATCTCCATCACGTTTTTCGGAATGACCAAACGATAATCCATTTGGTTCATCTTCGACTTCGTAGCTGAATTCATACTGTGCAGGTTCCTAATAAATCATTAAAAATTGCACGAAATTACAAACGTAATGAAATGAAACAACAGATTATTTTCGAATATTTACATTGCTTCCTCCATCATCACCACCGAAATCTTCTGATCCTTCTATTAATTTACCGGATTGTGTGAAATCACTATTGGCATTTGGACCTCCACTAGCGTACCCATTACCTCCATTTCCATTGCCATTAGACTGTGGTGGGCCATATTCGCTAGAAGGAGTTGCAGCACCATTTTGTGGACCATTTCCATTACCTAAAGATGGCGAAGTAGGTGGCCCATAAGAATTAGATGGTTGTTGGGTGTTGTAGTTATTTTGGGCGCCTGGAGCAGGAGGTGGTCCAAAGTTATCTGAACCTAATCCATTTCCATTTGGTGAACCTGCAGCAGGTGGTCCATAACTATCAGAAGGGCGTGAGGAACCATTTGAATTACCATTTTTTGCACCGGCAGCAGGTGGACCGTAGCTTTCAGATGGTCGACTACCACCATTACCGCCTGTGGAAGATGGTGGTCCATAACTATCTGATGGTCGGGTTGCGCCATTGTTTGGTGCTCCATAACTGTCTGATGGACGACTACCTCCATTTCCATTAGAAGCCGGAGGACCATAGCTTTCCGAAGGGCGTTTGCTTCCATTTCTGTCGCCAGCTGTTGGAGCACCGTAATTCTCCGATGGACGACTTGCTCCATTACCATTTCTGCCTTTAGCAGCAGGTGGACCGTAACTATCTGCTGGTTTACTGGCACCATTAGCATTACCATTACGTCCATTTGTTTGTGGTGGACCATAACTATCTGAAGGACGTGCTGCACCATTTCCATTTCCTCCACCGTTTGGGGCACCATAGCTATCAGATGGTGTTTGACCGTTTTGACCATTTAATGGTTTTCCATTACCATTTTGACCATCGACTGGTGGAAGATAACTGTTTGTTGGCCTATTGTTACCATTACCATTTCTTTGTCTGTTTCCATTACCATTTTTTTGGCCATTGCCATTACCATTACCGTTACCATTTTTGTATCCATTTCCATTTCCGTTTCCATTTCCGTTTCCATTTCCGTTTCTTCCTGTTTCAGGAGCACCATAATTAGTTGATGGTGGTTGTCTTTGACCATTTTGACCTTCAGTAGGTGGGAGATAACTATTTGTTGGACGTCCATTTCCATTACCGTTGCCATTGCTATTACCATTGCCGTTACCATTACCATTTCCGTTTCTGCCATTTTTGCCATTTCCATTAGCTCCCGATGCTGGAGGATCATAGCTGCTTGATGGTGATTGTCCACCAGGATAGCCTGAAGGTTGACTATTTATTCCATCAATTGGTGGCGGTAAGTATTCAGTAGAAGGAACACCGTTACCGTTTCCATTTCCATTTCTATTACCATTACCATTACCATTAGATCCAAATCCAGCATTCGTTGATGGTGGTCCATACGATGCTGATGGACTACCATTACCGTTTCGACCACCATTACCACCCTGTGTTGGCGGCAAATATGAATTTACTGGTGGCTCTGGACGCCCACGAACAACCGTCAAACAAATTATCAAAAGACCCCACTAAAAATATTTTCAAAATTATTTCTTCACTTCAATCACAATTTTAAACAACCAAATTTATTTACCTTCATCCTTTTATATCTTTTAAGAATTTGCTTAAATTTTTATTCCTTTAATTAATCCTTTAATGTCTGCCTTCCTGTTTCAAACCGATAAACAATAATTCACTTTAGGCTACTTAACTATTTGCTAAAAACAAATCAAAATCAATTGAAAACCTCTTGAAATTAAAAACAATTAAAGTAAATTAAATTAATGTGATAATACCGATTAAGGTAATTTTCATTGACTGATTTAAAATGTTTGAAAAGTCGTCTATTTATACGAAAATTAAAATTTTATTTTACCATTTTAGTCAAGATAGTTGCATAGTAAAAAAAAAGCATGAAAAAGCGAAAAAAAAAAAGTTTTTCATTTAGAACGACAAACTTTAAACCATTTATTTATTTATTTTTTTTTTTTTATTTTCTATGTATAATATAAATTTAATTTAATTTAACTTCATAAAAGTCGTGTCATATCACCATAGAATCCATAAGTTATAAAAATCATTAATACAAGCGAATAGCAGAAAAATGCGAGCAAAAAATACAAAAAATACAAAATTTGCGCCAAATTTTAATTTTAATTAATTGATCAATTCTGTTGATGGTCAAATGTTTATTTTAATTTTAATTTTAACTTAACACCGTGGTTTATAATTAGAAAACAACTGTAAACGGTAAATAAAAATTTTAATTTGCATGCGTGATTACGAAAATAAACAAAACAAAACAAAAAAAAAAAAAAAATGATAAGCGAAATGCCGCCATTTGTTACACGTGAATTTTAATTAATTAACAAAAACGAATAAAAAAAAAATAATAATAATTTCTTAATTAATACAAAAAATTGCGAATCATTTATTATTAATAAATAAATAATAAAATCCATGGATTAAAAAAATACTCATCATGAGCTGCTTAAGTCATTTTTTTATGTTTTTGTTTTTGTTTTGTTTTGTCACAAAATGCATTCATTTTTGTCGTCATCAACTAAGTTAAAACATCTGCAAAATGCAGCATCATGCGCTTAAGAAATAAACAAATAAAAACAAAAACAGAAGAAAAAAAAACCCATCCACGCGATAGAATTAAACAAAAAATAAATAAGAAAAAAAAAAAACATCAGGAGCTTAACTTAACTCATCGTTAAGTCTCATCACATCTCTCACTTATAAAAAAAAAAAATTATTATAAAATAAATTGCGACACCGTGATACATGATTTGTTTGGTTTTGTTGTTTTAATTTTAATTTACCGACAGATTTAATGTAAAACATTTGCAAACATTTTTGTTAATTAGAGTAATAACTGTAATATTACATAATAACATAGAAAATAAAGAAAATCGTCAAAAAAATTGTCAAAAAGAAGGTAGAAAATCTATAAAAAGTATTACAAAAATTTTACCTTAAAAAAGAAAGAAAAGTTTCATCAGAGACACAAACCAATTTGAATAACCGTTTGAACCGGTACAATTCAGTTTTTATGCAATTCATGTTTCTTGTTTTAAGTGTTTATTTAAAAAACGATTTAAGCTATAAAACAAATAATAAAACAAAAAAAAAAAAAACAAAAACGAAATGAATATAAATTGGAAAGGATGCTTTAAGTGATGATGTTGTGAATTAATCTTTCATTCACTTTATTTCATTAAATTTAGAACAAATAAACGATGATGTTGGCTGTTTGCACTGTTGTCGCGACTTTGATGCAACACAATTGCAATAACTTTTTAATAATAATAATAATAATAATAATAGAAATAATAAAATTAAATTAAAAAAAAAAAAAAAAAATTGAAGATCACGTATGATCTCGTTTTGTATTTTGTCTATTTTTTAAATCAGTGACTTTATTTTTTTTTTTATGTTGCAAATAATTTTTGCACAATTTTCAATAAAAGCTCTTGTGACATCTACCATAGCGAACATAAAAAAAAAGAAGCTTTTTATACATTTAAATTAGTACATTTTCTGCTATTTTTTTTTTGTGTTTTGTATAATTTTATCCATTATTGGATGCGTTTCTTGTTCTTGTATGCTAATAATTTAAATTAAAATTTTTTTTTATTTACATTTTTACTAATAATTAAAACGCATTCAAGGTTAATTTCGTTTCGTTTCGCTTTAAATTTATTTTGATTAATTTTAATTATTTATTTTAAATAAAAATTAAAATTGCATTCGACTTTGACTTAATTAATTGAAGAGTTAAGTAATATTGTTTAATTAATTTTTATTTATTTATTTTTTGTTGTTGTGCTTTTAAGTATAACCTCGCCCTCTTAGACATTTGTTACACATTTCGATGGAAAACAAATTTAGTAACATTTTACTACGGATATAAAATTCAATGGTTAAACAGTTTGTACTAAATGTGATTAAAATAAATTAATAAAATCCGATTTTTTTTTTTTTTTCAATATTGATTTGTGTTTACAAACGACATGAAAATATTTAAATATTCTAATTGTTGGGTAAATGACATGAGGTTTGGATAATTTCTTCATGGATTCCGCAATAAAAAAAAAAAAATTAATTAACTAATAAAAAATTAATTAAATTTGCAAATTAATCAAAGTAATGTGTAATTAAAATTATCATTTAATATTTATTGAATTCACTGATTTTTTACTATGTTTTTTTTTTTTTTTCGTAGCAATGAAGCCTCTAGATAATTTCTAAACGTATCCACTTACAAAACAATCAAATCATGTTTTCTTGTATAAACTGTGTTAAATTACGTGTTTTTAACAAAACCCATATATCGCATTTAAAAATCCATTAATATTATAAGCTGTTAATTTGTAAATTATTACTTTGCCATAGGTAACACATAAGTAATTTTATTATTATTATTATTATTATTATATTTCGCTAATAATATACTAGAAATACTATAAACAATAAATGAAAAAATGATTAAAAGTAAATTAACTCGTGTTATATTTGATATTAAAATTGTAATCGTAGATGAGATTTATTGCAACATCAATAAATTAAACGATCGTCAAATATCGATTAAGAAAATAGTTTTTAATTAAAGAAATAAAAAAAAAAACACTGTTTCTCCACCTACAATTGGTAATAAAAAAAACAATTAATTGTAATTGAAAACGAAGATTCTATTGTTTGTTAATAATGAAAATTAATTTTTATTGATTTTAAATCGATAAAAATTGTGTCCGGGTTATTTGTACTGTACGACGTGTTGTATGTAATACGGCGTTTTAAATGCAGAAGCTCGTTCCGTTAAAGTATCATCATCAGTGAAATAAAATTTAAATAAGGACAAGGTCTGCACATACACGATATTCATGACAAAGTTAAACTTTTTTTTTTTTTGATTCATTTAATAAATTAAATCACTTTTTCTATATATATTTTTTTTTTCTTTTCTTTGGTACATTTCAATCAATTTATTTGGACTAAATTTACAGTCTGTATTTTGATAATCAATCATTTGGAAAAAATAATTAAATGTATTAATACATAATCGATTACAGGATGGCTAAGACATTACAAAATTTTTGAATAACCTTTTCATATTGTTTTTTAATTACAAAAAAAAAAAATTTGTTTGTGTGAATAATTTTCTATTATTATTAATTAATATCACGAATTTTTGTGATCATTTTTATATTACTAAAAGGAACCGTTTTTTTTTTTTTTTTTTAATTACACTAGCTGAAATTATAATTAATAATATTTATAATAAATGAAATCATGATGGTTTTATGTAATATTTTAGATTGTTTTCTTAAATGCAATATATGTAAATATCTTTGGCTTTTTATGCCCTGGATAGCACAGTATTTGTAACGTTATTTCCTCAATAATTCACATATTTATTGAAAGAAACATTCAAAAACATATTATTCTTATGTAAAAAGTAACATGTAAATACATTAAATTGTTAACAATCACGATCGTTGTTTATATATTAAAATAATTGTTAAAAAAAAAAAAATATTTGTTGCAGTCTGCATTAGTCTGTAATTCATTTCATAAGTTTATAATTAATTGGATAAATATAATTTCTTATTAATATACATTTTTATCATATATCTAATGTAGCATCTGCTTTTAGACGAATGATTATGACACATATAAGTGTACACACCCACGTTTATCATGTTTAAAATATTTTTTTTTATCAAAATATAAATGTATTTTAGAGTAATTTCCTGCAATAAAAATAAAACGTTAATAAATCTTTTGTACTGTATTCGTGAGTACCGTGATGCAGTTTAATTTATTGTTTTTATTTCTTTTTAATAACGTTTTAAAAATGAGCATTTCTAGAGAGTATTTAAGAAAGTTTTTTCTTTTAGGAAATAGGGTTTTGGGGGTGTTAAAAAAGATTATACAGCATATCAGGATTTTTTTTTCAAATAAACCTGATTTAGCACGCATACATTACAAAGTAATAACAAATTAAATGTGCAACATAGAGTTAGTACATCGTTAACCAACCAACAGGTAATACTTTAAGGCAACGATTACGCGGTTTTCTATTTCAAGTTCAACTACAAACGTTTTAACCGTAGTAACTTTAATATAAGCTATTGCAGCTGGATTTACCACAGCTACTGGCACTAAACTAGTCATTCAATGGTTTCTTGTTAATCCCTATTAAAGGCTTTAAATATGATACCTCCACGTACCGGCAGTGTGCAATTTTCACACCTGCTACGTTCCATCATATTTACCGGTTTCATAATTAAATACTCAAAATTACAATAAAAAGTTCAATATCACGACTTTTTATGTAATTTTTCGTTTAAATAATGAATTGAAGCGAAAAATAAAGCTTTAAGCTTTGCCATCTATTTTATTAATACGAAATATTGTTTTAGCAGAGACATTTGTTGTAATAATAGATGTAATAAGCTACAAATCACACCAGACCATGCATAAACTTTTGATTATTTTACAAAACTATATGCTTTATGGTTAAAGCTCAAATAAGCATAATTGTTTTTATATGTTAACTATTTATAAATAGATGGCAGTATACATTAGACAATAAGTAATTACATTACAGGTAAAAAAAAATTACAAAATGCCATTATGATGTGGTAAGACATGTTAAGCAGCAATTTTGGTGATAGATTTGCAAATGATGTATGAATCAGCTTTATAACAAGTAAGATGGAAATTATAAGAAACGATCGATGCAAGATAATTTCCAGTCTAAGATAATTCACTTAATAAAAATCATAAATATAAGACAAGTAAATTCAATACCAGATTTTACCATAATTAAATAAAAACAACAAAAAATATAATTTTATTTGATAATACTCATTTATTATTTATATTAAATAATTACAATAAAATAAAAAATACAAAAAATTACTAAATTTGGCAGCTTTAACACTACGTAATTAACATTTTAATTAAAATAAAAGAAAAAAGATATTGGTACAGGAAAAAATTAACAAACAAAACAAAACAAAAAAGTAAAGTTATAAAATTGGCAGTTTATTAGAAATATTTAATTTTTTTATACTTTTCTCCTCTTTCATTTATTGTTTTATAATTTTATTTATTATTATTTTCTCATTTTATGTAAAATGTTTGTCTAGGGGTTTTTAATTTAGTATCGTTAATATTTAAAGGAATTTGTTGTATTAAAAATAAAATACCAGCAGAATGTGCTGGAAGATAGTAAATTTTCTTCTTTTTTTTTTTTTAAACATTTTAAATAATAAAAGACAAACAAGATTTGCACGGTTGTAACACGGATTATTCTTAATATTTATAACCACCATTGTTTTGTTGTTGGTCTGGATAACTTGCTTCACCTTCATAAGAAACCTTAAGGGAGAGAATTTTTTTTTTTTTTTTTTGTATTATTTTTAACCTTTATACAAGAAAATTTCTTTTAATTTTACCTCAGCATTGTATCCATTTTTCCAATCAGCTGTATAACGAACAATTTGTGTTCTACCATCGGGTAATTGAACACGGTATTCACCACGAGTTACATCACCATCACTGACCGCTTTATGTGAATAATCATTAGCTGTTTCAACATCATTTACTGAATAATTGAAATCGAATGGCATTCCTGGTTCATGGTGATGATGCTAGTAATGCAACAAAAAAAAAAATTATTATTTCATAAAAATTAAAAAATTCAAAATAATTACATCTTCGTGTTGGTTGTTTGTTGGATACCCTTGTGTTGGCTGGTATGCTGCTGGACGTGTTGGTGCTACTGGTGGAATATAGCTTGGTGCAACTGGTTGGATTGGTCTTGGCTGCTGTGGATATGGGATCTTTACACAAAAAAAAAAAAAAAAAAACGTAACATTAACAACAATAAAATCATTTAAAATTATTTAATTATATTACTTGGTTTGGTTTTTGTATTGTTGGTAATCCTTGGGATGGTCTATCATAATTATAACCTTTATCTGGTGGTAAATATTGATTGCTTCCAACATCAGCGCATACATAAGTAACGCAAACTAATAAACTCTGTAAATAAAATAATATATTTTTTTTTTTTGTTGTCTTTTATTACAATAATGAATAAATTTTCATTTTCATTTTTTTTTTAATTAATTAATTAATGAATTAAAGCACAATATTCCTTTCTATTATTATATTAAATTAAAAAAAAAAAACATTTAATTCTCATGTCAGGTTGACACTTTTTATATACTTGTAATAAATTCCCATCTATATATCTTATTATTATTTATGTTACTGTCTACGCAAACAATAAAAGTCGAAACAAAAAACAATGCAACATTTGTATAACAGACAGTAGAAAACATGTTGATGTTACATTTATATTTTCTAATAACAGATATTTAATAGGTCAAATGAGACTAGAAATGTTAAATTCAATTAAAAAGTGAAGGTGATTTTTCTAGCTTAATGCTTAAATGATAATAAATGAAAATAATTTAGAAAATAAAAATACAATTTTGAGAATTGAGAGAACTGAGTGTGATTTATTTCTCGATAAATCTAAATGAAATCGATTAGTTTAGTAGAATTTGTGTTTTATGTACTATTTATTTATTTATTTTTTTTTTGAGTTGTTGTTGTTTCAATATCGTTGTTATGCAATAACAATGGTAATTAAATAAATAAATATGTTAATCAATGTACATTGATTTTTATACACTAATTAGATTATTGTGACTTTTATAGGTAAAATCTTTAAGATTTAACTAAAAATTGACAGCAATATCTTTCTTAATTTGAAGTTAAATTTAATTATGAAAAAAAGAAAAAAAAAACAAAAACTTTAATTAGAAAGTACAGATAAAGAACATATGAGTATTGACGTTTATATACAATATTTTTTTTGTTTTAGTTAATTAAATAATAAAGTTGGTAATGTAACCAGAATATTATGTGGTATATACAGTTTTAAATTACTTATAGTGCATCCTGTTAAAATAAATTTATAATTACTGTAGTTTTAATAAAATATTAATGTTAAACGTCATTATAAGTTATTCTTATGATAATCTAATAAAAGAAAATAATAATTTAACATTAAATTGATCGAAGAGACGGTTAACAAATAAAACGTGAACCGTGTTATTTTATAAAATAATAATAATAATAATAATAATAATAATGTAATAATAACATACATGAGCTGCTTTTTTTTTTTTTTTTTTTTTTAAACTTAAATATTCATAAATTTATCTTTGTTTTTAATAATTTATTAATGAAAATAATAATTTTTTTATTTTCGCAATATTATTTCGCTGGTTTAATGCAAGAAAGAACAGAAAATGGTTTTTTGTTATAGAAAAAGAGGATCAATATCAGTTTTGGATAGATCACGCACTTAGTTTTTTTTTTTTTTTATAAAAACATACTGAAATGTTGTAATAAATATTTTATTTTTTTTTGCTTAATTAATTTATTTTATCTATTACATAGTTTACCTTAGAATTAGTAAATTATAATTTTTAATTATTTTAACATTTGAAACAAAAAAATTAAAAAAAAAATTATTTCCATTTATTTTGTAATTACCGACAACGAATATTGTATAACGTATTTTGTAATAATTTTTTCTTTGGGTGGTTTGGGTAGTAGGTATAGGTCATACCAGCATATCACCTTCAGTAATAATCATTAAAAAAAAAAAAGAAAAATTTGTTTAAACCAAATAATATCACACACAGATTTTATGATTTATTTATTTATTCACCTTGGGTATTTAATTTTTTTTTTTTTTTTTTTTTTTTTTTTGTATGAAAAGCACAAGTAAAATAGTTTAATTGCAGTGAAATGAATTTGATACGAAAATAACATATAAATTTTTTCGTAATAATGTTTACAGTTGTTTAATGTTAGATTACTGTTATTTTATATGATAATTATGTATAATTGGTGGATTTATGTTGAATATTTAAAAATTACCCAGCTGCTGTTAAGCATTTGCATTTGAACAAACAAATGTGTAAAACTTTGTTTATTCTTCCTGGTTATTCTAATAGAAAAATGTTAATTAACTTAGTATTTTTCGCTTTAATCATTTTTATTTATGCATAATAATTACATTATCAATAAATAAACAGGGTGAAAAATATAAAATTGACTTAACGAAATTTTGTATGTTGTTTAAAGCTTGACAAATGTCTTTTTTTAATTTTTTTTGCTGTTGTACGGTTTAATTTTTATAATTAATCGAATTCAATGGTTTAAAATAGCAAAAACCATCAATTACATTTAAGTATTATTCATATAATTTAAACATAATTATTTAAACATAATTATAATAATTAAATGAAACATCCTATTGTGATAATTTGTGTAAAAATAAAAAATAAAGAAGTATAATAAGAAAGAAAATTAATTATTTAATTTTATTTCAATAAATAACCAAAAAATCCTTGAATTTGTTACAGCAAGTTTATTTTGATTAATTAAAAATTAAAATTTAATCAAAATAAGTTAAAATAAAATAAAAATAAATAAATCTATTAACGGTGTCACTTTTTATTTAATTTGTTTCTTCTCTATGAATTTTAAAAATTAATTTTTTAGTTATTTATATTTAAATAATAATTATATTAGAATTCAATTAGTTTTAATTTCAATTATTATAATGAATTATCAATTGACGTGATTATAATAGATTAAATGTTATCAAAAGTATAATAAAATCACGTAAACGTTAACGTTAGCCTAATAATTCTACTCCAAACACTTTTTTGTGTACAATTCGTTGTCTACGGTATCATTGAAGTCTTCTGTTTAATATAATAATATTAAAAATTATTATTATTATAAATAATTCCCAATTGACGTGACAATAATAGATCAAATGTCAACAAAAGTATAATAAAATTGAAAATATGTAAAGTGCATTACTGTTATATTATGCTTTTACTGTTACCATAACAGGTAACCGATTAATATTATTATTAGAAATAACAAAGTAATGTTGTAATTTACTTTACTTTTGTTGTTTTAATGTCATAAAGCATACATTTTTACCGTTATTTAACTCAGAAGAAAATAGAAATAATAATTTTTTTTTTTTTATTACTACTTCAAGCAAAAATTTTTATTAATCAATAATTATAATTCATTAAAACTATTTACCATGTTTAATTTAACAAAAAAAAATAAATAAATAAAATAAAATAAATTATTTAAATTTTCCAATGTCATATATTTATAAACATATAATGTAATCAATTGATAACGATCATTTACATTATTCTATTATTAGCTTATCACTGTCAAACATTTTATTAAGCAAACAAACAAAAAAAAAAAAAAACATGCGGATATTTCTAATAAATTATTAAATTTTTAATTAAATCTAAAAAAAAAAAAAAAAAAAAACGATTTGCATCAATAAATAAAATTAAAATAAATTTACAAATGATTTTACTAAAAATTTTTAGTTTATATTTATTACAAACATAATTTAAATTTAATTAACAGATGCACTTGTTTGTCTTTGTTTGTTTTTTTTTTTTTTTAACAAAAATAATCGTTAATTGAATATATTTATTTATTTAATTATTTTACTTACGATTAATCGATTCATTGTTTAAAATATATAATCACTTTGTTGTTCTGTAAGAGAAAATTGAAAAATTTTTTTTTTTTTTTTTTGTAAATTCACCAAAAAAAAAAGAAAAAAACACTTGTTTAATGAGCGCACAAAACACTATTAATCCAAAATTAATAACTTTTTTTTTGTTTGCTTTTTATTATTTTTAGTTTAATTAATTGAATTAATTAATTAAAATATTATTATTATGATTATTTTTATAATGTTGTTTGATATTGTTTCAGTAACTGAATAAAGGATTTAATAAAATTTCATGCTTTTATATACAAAAAAAAAAAATAAATAAAGAAGCAAACAAAATTAATAAATAAAATCGTCTCTAGTGTATTGTGAAAGGTAATGCAAAAATAATATATACAAAAAAAAATAAATAAATAAATAAAAATCCAACAACAATACATAAGAAGTAATGTTTTTTTTCTTTTTTAATTTTTAGGTAAGGTAAGGTGGGTTGGTATGGTTGTTTTTATTTTTTTTTTTTATTAGAAACGTTAATACAACGTACTTTACCACAAAACAAAAAAAAAAAAAAAAAAATTCTTATTTAACACAATTGTGTGCTCTATTGTTGTTGTTTTGTTTAGTGGAGTAATAAAATAAAATTCATTTGTGTGCAAAAAAACCAAAATTAAAGAAAAAACATAATTGGTGTAAAGCATTGAGACAATTAAACTGGAGACTTCAATGATATCGTAGACAACGAACTCTACACAAAGAAGCGTTTGGAGGAGAATTATTATGCTAACGTTAACGTTTACGTTGGTTTAACGAGATTTTTTTTTTTTTTTGTTTTTTGTTTAATACAATTAAATGAAGACAATAAAGAAAAAAACAAAAAAAAAGTTTGACGGGAGTTATAGGTGTTTTATGTATAGACTTGCATTTTTATTTTTCATTTAATTCAAACGTATAAACATTTTTCGTTTGGGGGTTTTATAACATTTTATAAAAATGAAAAAAAAAAAAAATAAGCGGATCAAGAAGACTTAGGCGGGGTATTTTTAATATTAAATGAAAATCCAAATTGTGATGATTTGATTTAATTTATTTTATTTTTATTTTTACTTTTCCAATGGGTGCACAATTTTTTGTTTTTTGTTTTTTTTTTAATTTAATTAATTATTTATTCGTATTGTTTTTAATTAATTAATTTTTTAATTTATAATTGGATTAATTTAATTAACGAAAAAGTAAAAGTAATGTAATTTTGTTTTTATCTATTTAGAACTGATAAACCGTTAGTGATTGATTTAATCTAATTAATTTTGTAAGCTAACTGTTTCACAGTTTTTTCTTATTGTTTTTTGTTTTTTTTACCTTTTATAATTGACTAAAGGTTAAAAATTACAGCAATAAATCGTAAAGTAAATGACTTTGATTATGTCAAATTATAATAAATGTAGGCTGGGTGATATAATTCATAAGATTAACAAACAACCTACCATCCTGGTTACTACTAAGAAAAATATGTTTTTTTATTTTTTCATAAATATTTTTCGTTGATTTGACATTTATTGAATAAATGGAAAAATTAGTTAAACTTTTCGTTAAGCGGAATTTTTAACCAAGTATTTGTAAATGGGATGGGATAGGTAAGAAAATTTAATCTAATTTAATCTGAAAGTTAAGTAAATCGATGTTTTTTTATGGTTAGTTTTTGTAGTTTTACTTCTAAAAAAAAAAAAAAAAAAAAAAACATTTAATTAGACTATTTTCTGTATTCAATTAAATCGAAAAAAAAATTTCACAAGTTTAAAGCTAAGCTTTAAGAAAAAATAAAACTGAAAAGTGTTGAGCAAGCTTTAATTTTAGGTTATGATTTTATTAGATTTTTTTATTTTTTCTTCATTTCTTTTCATAAATATGAAGTCAAGTGTTTTGGGTTTTATGGATTTTAGGTAATAATTGCAAATTTTTAATTAAATTAATTTGATGTACGGTTAAATTTTTTATTCGTCTAGATTTGTGTCATTATTAAAGTAGAGAAAAAAAAAAAACATCAAAGAAATTGAAAATAATAATGCGCAACGAAAAAAAAAATGTTTCATGAAATTAATCAAAATATTTATTTAGCTTAACGCTATTTGAGCTACTGAATGTACATAAAATTAATTAAATTTTTATTTTTTCATAAATAACTAAATGTGCGTTATGTCATTTTTCCAGTGGTAAATTATAACAAAGAAATTTATCGGTTTTAAAGAAACGAAATGCAACAATGAATTGCTCTTGGACCTGCATTAATCCAATTAATTTTTTTTTTTTTTATTTCTCTTTAATTAATACGTTATGCGTTCAAATTTATTACACAGCGCAATATAAAACTAATAAATTCTTTTTTTTTTTCACAATTGTTTTTTGTTTAATTTATTTCTTTTTTAATTTATTTATTGAATTATTCAAAAGACATTTACCATTTTTTGAAATTTTTTTATTATCCATACAACATTGACTACTTTCTCGGTTGTTGTGCTTTTAATGGTTATTTGTTATCAAAGCTTTGCTCTTGTTTCTTTCTTTTATTTATCTTTTCTTTGTAGTGAGAAAGTGAGATAATAAGTTGTTTCGGTTTTTTTTTTTTTTTTATTATTACTTTTAATTAATGTCGTTTATGTATTTTTATTTTTCTTTTTATTACAATTCACAAAAACAGTGATAAGAACCATGGTTATTGTTTTGATGATTATGTAATGTAACTTGTTTTATTTTTCTCTACTTGTTAACACCTTCCATAACATTCTTTTGAGAAAGAAAATGATAATAAATAAACAAAAAAAAAAACTTTCAATTATTTGAAAATCATTTTATGAACTGCTTTTACTTTATTATTAAATTGAAATTCATTGCAGTTTTGTCTTCAATTCTTTTGGTGATGAATTTTAATGCGATTAGACTTAATAAATTTATAATTAATTACTTTGTAATTGTACAAGTGATTAATTATTGCAGATTTTTTTGTTTTGTTATTAAATTGTTGGTTAAGTTAATTATAGATTCCCTTTTCACATTTTAATTGTTTCTTAATTGTTTTATTTTAAACCTTTTATCATCGTGCCTAAATAGACAATTATACTAAGTAATTGAGTTTATTTTGTGTTGGTTATTTCGTAGGTAAGAGAATTGACTTTAATAATAAGAATATCCTAAAGTTTACGACACTTATGAGCAAATAGAAATACTCTGCATTTTTAAAACAACATCTAAAACCCCTCTTATGTCTAGATTCTCGAGCATTCATTTACAAATGCCGCCACTATAATTCACCTCTGTTATTAATTACAAAAATATGTGAATTACCTCATAAAATCTAGATATAAATTCATCATCATTTTTAATAATAACAATCATTCCTAAAGCAAATAACTGAATATTATTTTAAAACATTTCATTTCCTTAATCATTTCAATTTTAACAAATAAAAACATTGAAAACTTGCTATTGGGCATTTTTAATTAGTTTTCATTTAAATTAAAATAATAAAAATAATATTATTAACTAGTTCAAAACAGCTTGTTTCATCATTAGTGTGCAAAAAAAAAAAAAAAATAAATAAATATGCTTTTTTTTTTCCTTAAAAATCAGCAATAATAATAAACTTCTTTGTGTTTTCAATTTTTTATTTTTGAGATAAAAAAATTTTTTTTTTTTTTAAACACATAAAAAGCTTCTCAATTCTTATAAATTAAAAAATTGTAACGTTGACGTTGATAAATGTTTGTAATTTATAATTGACGGTGTTAACACTGATGTCATAATGTAGTTTGGTTTAGTATTTTGATTAATGACGCAGATTATTACGATAATAACGTTTTCATTTTCATTTTTTGTTAGGCACGAGGTTTATTTAAACCATTTTGCTTCTTTATTTATTTTTTTGTGTAAAATAATAAATAAAATTTCTTTCAACGTAAGTATGCTTACACTACGCTTTGATTATTTAATAATTACACTTAAAAATACTTGTTTTATTGTTACATTGTCATTTTGTAATTAATATGTGACCATCAATTAGTTAATAATAATTATTATTTCTCTGTTACTGTGTGTTGCTTTTATTCATCTCCACCATTTATTCAATGTTAATTTATGTTGGATTTGTTATTTTTGCTGTTATTGTATAAATTAAAACTAAATGAAAAGCAAGAGAAATACTTGAATTATTAAAAGTAATTAATTTTTTTTTTTTTTTGTATATGCATAAGTAAAAACGATTAATTACATTAATTTGTATTATTTAAGTTTTGTCGGTTCCAAAAAAAAAAAAAAAGAAAAAAAAATTATCTTGCATTGCAAGCGATGATCATTAACAACTTGAGCTGATTTACTTTCGATTTTTATTTTATTACGATTAAAAGCTTTAAGCTTTTTTTAATTTAATTTTAGTTTTGTTTTTTGCTGCTGTTCGGTCATTATTTGCGTGTGATGAAAAAATCTTTTGGATGGATGAAAAAAGAAAAAAAAACGTTAATTCATCTTCACACGTTGATGATTTGTTTTGTTTGTTGGTTTTTTTTTTTTTTATTTCTGAACTTCTTAAGTTATTTATAAAAGTGATCGCAATTTAGTTATGTTTTTTGTTTGTTCTTTGCTATTAATTTTTATTACACATTTTTTTTTTTTTTTTTGTTATAAGGTCATATAAAAAATAATTTTTTTTTTTTGTTGTTTTTATTGTTATTATTTGATTTCAAGGGGGATAACAAGATAAAGCATCTTTTTCTTCATCAGTTGAATCAAAAAATAATTAAAGAAGAATATAAGAGAGAAAAAAAAATTGTTTATTATTGAATAGGATACTGTAACGGAAGTGAATTAAATTGATTTTTTTTTTTGTTATTTGGACTTGTTTTTGCTATGTATTGTTTGCCGAGTAATGTAGAATGATGTTACAATTTCAAGCACCCTGTGTACTGATTTATTATTATTATAAAAAAAAAAAAATTTAATTTATTTTGATTTTAATTCATATAAATAGTTTTAATTAATTTTTATTTTTATTATGTTTAGATCCGCTTAGTGATCTTCATACTTGCTTCTGGTTTTTTTTGTTTGTTTGTTTGTTTTTTGAATGAAACATGAATTACGATGAAAGCACATTATTACGTGTTTTAACTGTTTCAAGTCTAATGTTGTGTAATAATAATAATAATAAATTAATAAGTTTTAAATTATTTTACGTCTACTGTACACCAATTCGTTAATTAAAATAATTTATAAATGTAAATTTAGTTAAATAAATAAAAGTATTAAAAAAAAAAAAAAACAATTACAAATGTCCATCAAAACCGCTTATAAAAATGGATATCAGAGCTTTCAATAATTAAAACCTTTCGTATAATTAAAATTCATGAAATATATAAAATCTTTTCAAGTAATACAAGCAGAAAAAATTAAAATTATTTAATTATCTAACATTCAATCGCGATAACAATGTGTTTGGTTTATTTTTTTGTAAATAATTTTTTGTGTTGATCGTGATGATGACAGCGTGTGGCATTAAAGAAAAGGTAAACAAACCAAAAAAAGACGTGTGTGATAAGGACGTGTCTTGAATTTAAGTTTTGTCTTTTAAAAACCAACGATCGTGACCTACACAAGTTGTTTCTGTTCATTTAAAATGATGAAACAAACAAATAACAATAATAATAAAAAAAAGAATGTTTTATTTAAATCAAAACAACATTCTTTGTTGTTTATTGCGATCACTTACATAAATATTTTAATGAAAAGGGAAATTTGTATCGACGATAAATTTTTAAAGATCGTTTTTATATAATATGTAATTAAATTATTATAACAAGAAAAATGAAAAACGTAGATCGATTGTAATAAATACATAAAATTAGATTTTTTTTTTTACTTTTATTCTTTTAAGTCATTACAATTCTGTAAAAGATCGCGATCGCAATTCTACGTTACCATACAAGAAAAAAAAAATAAAAACTTTATTGAAATAATAATAATAAAAAAATCAACAATTGAATTAAAATAAATTATAATTTTATTTTTTTACTTTTAAATTATATTTTTCAATTGCATAATTTAGCGATCTTTCTCTTAAAACAACAACAAATTCACATTAAGTAGATTGAATTGAAAATATAATAAGAATAACAGAAAGAAAAAAAAACAGCACACAGATAAATAGACAAAGAAGTGAAGGTGCATTTATGTATATATTTATGATAATTTATGCGATCTTCATCAGAGAGAAAAAAAAAAAAACAAGAAATTAAATGAAGAGAAGTTAAATAATTCCAACGGGCGTACCTTGGAATCTTTGAAAAGTATTGTTTTTGCTTAAATATGCGTCAAAGAAATTGTTTCGCTAAACGAAAAATTATTTATTTCAAAATCTAACTAATTGTATGCTACGTTTATCTATTACTAACAAAATAAATTAATTAAAATTGCTACCTAATAATTCTCAAATAAAAACAGCACATAATACCTGTTGTCAAAAGTTTTAAAGCTTCTTTCGTTTACAAAGCTTATAATTAATTTTTTTTAAAAAAAACTTCAAACGATCTGCGAATAATGAATATTTTTGCATTGTAATGAAACAGCTTAAGAAAGAAAAGACAAAAAAAATGTATCTTTTGGACTATTGTTGTACTTTATTATTAATATTATTAAATAAAATGATCTAAGTAAAAAAAATGTAATAATAAAACAACAACAAATACAACCGTCTTAATGTCAAATAAATGTACAACAAGTTGTATTGCTTTGTACTTTCCAACCTAATTCGAAGGAGTGTAAAAACGATAAAATTCTTTTTCAAGTAACGATGAGATATTTTAACTTGACTTAACATTGCCTATTTGCGCTACAGTATTTGTATGAAAATTTTTTTTTGTAGAATTACTTTTTTTTACTATATTTATTTGTCTATTATTATTATTATGAATGTTAATATTATTTATTAGATTTAAAAAATGAAAATGCATTTTGGTCGCGCTATATATAAAAATTGTATTTATAGCAAACGATGTTAATAAAATTAAATATCAAGGTGATATGAAAACAAGTCAAAATGTAAAAAAAAAAAAAACTAAATCCAATGAGTAAATAATGTTTGTTTTTTAATTATATTTATTTTATATAATGATCATCTTGAGTGTAGCTGGGTACATGATTAAATTAAAACAACAAATTTTACTTTATTATTAATAAATCTTCGTTTCTTGTCTTGTTTGCTTGATTTATTTTATTTATTTGTCTATTACTTTGTATTTATTAAATAAAAAAAAATTGCTTAATTAATTAGTTTATTGGATTATTTGATTAATCTAACATTTATTTTCAAATTTAATTTATCAGCTTAATTTAGTTTCTTTGTTTTTCTTGTTCATTAAATAATTGGTAATCATATGTACACGATATTTAAATTATTATTTATACGAAGCAAACGTATTAATAACCCTTTTAGAAATTATGTTTATTAAATTAAATTGTTTCGCATAGTAAAGCACTTGTTGTGTTCGCATTACTAAACATTAATAAATCTTATAGAAAATCTAAATAATAACAACAACAACAACAACATAAAAAGAGAATATCAACAAAACTGCATAAATTAATAAAACATTAACAGCGAAAAAGTAAAAAACATAGGCAATACTGCATATATTAAAAAAAAAATAAAAATTGTAAGCAAGAAATAACACCCACAAGATACAAGATGTTCTTTGATTAACTTTTTTTTTTTTGTTGCACTTTTCTAGATGTACTTGTTATGTTCGTTTACTTCTACTACTATTATTTACTTCATTCATTTCTTTAAAAGCATAAATGTATTAATAAAACGTGATGTAGCACCCATCAAAAATAATATAAAAAAAAATTAATTATTTCACTTGTTGTTTATTTTTTTGCTAAAGAATTTATGTAAATCAATTGACTTATTAAATATTTATGTAAACATTAAATAAGAAATAATTAAATTGCGAAAAGAAAACAAAAAATTTAGATTGAGAAAAAGTGCGTTTTTGGTTTATCAGAATTTTTTACAGCACAACTTGGTGAGAATGTTTAATGAGTAAATAAAATCTGGTAGCATATTACCTATCTCAAAATTTGGAACAGCAACCTCCTACAAGTAATAAATCATACTCATGCCTTCTTACTATCATCCGTGTTATTTGCTTACTAAGCAGTGTTTTTGCATGTTAATTTGTATTTATGCATGCAATAATAAAAAAAAAACAAAGATTTATCCATCGCACAAGAAAACATAAATCAATTTTGCATACAATTCATAATGTTTGTTTATGTGATTGACAGTTTAATTTTCTGACCTAAAAATTTACATTTTAACCAACACTTTTAATTTTTTTTTTTTGACATTTTTATTATAGGTTCTTAGTTATTTATCTCTTTTTTTATGTTTAACTTTAGTTAAATTATTGGTTTGATCGTTTATTGATTGAATATTTAATGTTTGGTGTTTGTTATTAAAGCTATTAATCGTGTTATAACAAACAAGAAAATAAAAAAAAGAGTTAAAATACAGTAGCTATTAGTGTTTGACCCATGTTTTAAAAACAAAGTAAATAATTAAAATGTCAATTAAGTTATAAATCATATAATTTTATATCCTTTAACCTTTACTTTGTTTGCGAAATAAATCTGCGTTAAAAAATTCACAAACGTTGGGTAATAAAGGAAAATTATTAAAAAAATAAAAAAAATACTATAATCAACTATCTCTCACGTTTTAATAATAATTTATTACTTAAAACTCTACCAAAGACTAGAAATCCTAATATTAATTACTGATAATCGTGTTTATTGTTTTACCAAACCCTAACTGAAAGTAATCTAATTTCTTATTTATAAACATAATTAACAAACAATCAAAAAAAAAAAGAAAGAAAAAAAAAAACAAATTATTTCACCTTGATTAATTTTTTAGAATCAAAAATTTTAATGTTAATTTGAAAAAAAATGTTTTTTTTTTCTCTTCTATTTTTTTGAAACTAGGTCACTAATGTCTTAATAAAATGTCAAGTAATAAAAACAATTTTTTTTTGGGGATAGATTACAGCATCTTTAAAGGTTTTGTATTATTATTATTAAATATTCATTCATAAAATTCTTAAGCGAAAAATTCAATAAAATAATAATTATGATGAACGATTGATTCTTTTTTAATGATAAAATAAATTGAAATTTCTTAGAGACGCGGACACAGACATATTATATAAAGAAAAAAACAAAAAAAACAAATATTTTTTCTTTTCTTTTGATTGAATTATGGTAAAATCACGAATTCAAATTATTTTATTATCCAATTTACAAAACATTAATTTTAATTATATTTTCTGTGGAAATGAAATGGAACTTCCTTATTTGACTCGGTTGGTTTATATTTTTTGAATTAAGTGAAATTTATAACCGAAGACTTATTTCATAATTGAATGAATTTTTTTTTTTTTGTATTTGATATAGGGTGAATATAAATAGATATAAATATTTTTAACAATTTTTATTTATTTATTTAATTATATAAAAATGTAAAAAAAAATTAATTTTATTTCTGTTAATACTTTTAAACAGTAATTTAACATGAATGCATAAGAGCGTGTAACAGGTTTCCTGTCTCGCATTATAGTCTTTCTAAATTGAAAATTTATAATTAATTAAATAACACAAATATAATAATCTTCACCTAATTCTATACTATCTAATTATATAATTAACAACAGATTCACCCTACAAACTGCATAATACATCAAATTACAAACAACAATTGCTTATGAAACAATTTAATTCAGAAATACCACAAAAACGGTGTGAACAGTTGATAAAAAAAAATCATTCATAATTAAATTTTAAAATTTAATTAAATAATATTACATTATATAAAATTTGCCTTAGTTTTTTTTTTCTATAATAATTATTATTTAAAGCTCATGTATCGTATCGTATCGTATCGTCAACACCACGGTAACACACTTGCATAAGTAAACGTAATTCATTTGATCATTTTTTAATGTGAATAATACAAAAAATGATAAACATAATAATAATTAAGATTAATAAGTCGGTTTTGTGACACAATCACCATAACTTATGTAATTTATTATGATTTTTTTTTAATATTTAATTGCACATCCATTTAAGATAGGGAATAAAATAATCGAAATAATTATTTTAATACATACTACATTACAGTATATAAACACTTTTGATCATTAAGTGTATGTTTGCATGCTTTGTTGTTTACTGATCATTATCATATGAACTTGAGGTAAATCTAATTCTATTGTTTAATAAAAAGGGAATTTTTATTGTTTTTTGTTTGTAAATTATGAATGAATTTAGGTTTTTTTTTTTGTAATATTATGTTCGTTAGTTGTAGCAACAGTAGCAACTACATAATATAATTTATTTTCATGTTGTATTAATTTTAATGATGGGTAAGTTTTATAATTTCAATTTTTTATTTTTTGTATAAATAACGAGTTTATTAGAATTAAATTTGAATCAGTAAAATGGTGTTAATAGTGGATTCAAGTTAACACCGACATAAATAATCACATAACCACTATAAATATGATAAAGAAACTCCAATCGATATTAAATACTAGTAATAAAATTCACAAAATCGAGTCAATACTATATTAAAAAAAAAAAAAAAAACATAAACAATTCCATGCAGTTTTAAAAATTATCAATTAAAAAACGAAGCTATAAAAAATTAATTAAAACAACAGGATTGCATAATTTTATATTTTAATTAAAATTCTTAATATTATTTTTTTTGTTTGTTTGATTTTATTTTGTTCACATTTTTGTATAAGGTAAATACTATATTGATTTAATATTTTATTCAATTAAATAAAAATAAAAAAAAAAAAATTCCCGATTAAACACACACAAAAAAAATAAATAGAAAAATAAATCCAATTATGTTTTTAGTTCCGCTAGTATTGTTTATTATAATATTAATGAATTTTCTTTAATTTTTTCGTATAAAAAACGATAAAATTCTGCATCTTAAAAAAAAAAAAAGCAAAATAAAATGGAAAAGAAAAACGATGAAATTAAATAATTTATGTGTGTTTTTGCTGTTATATGTTGCAGATTATTGCACACGATGTACATCGTTCTGAGGAACAATAAAACAAAGTGAGCTAAGCAAAAAGAAACATTTTTTTTTTTTTTTTTTGTTTATAAATTTCTTATCGTTTGTCGCTAATAAATGGTTTTTCTTTTATTTATTCTATAACAGAAATTACATAATTAAGACATCGTTAAAATTAATTTATTTTTATTATGTATTAAGAAAATAGAAAGATATTTTACGCTCAGATTTAACAATAAATAAGTAAATACAACAAAATTCCTCTCATTCTTAAATGTAAAAAAATTTAATTTACATTTCACTTGTTTATTAAAGCGTAATTTATTTAATTATTTCTCATTTTAAGTTTATTATGATTGTTACTTGATTTAAGTGTAGTTATTTGTGAAAGAAGAAATTTGTATACAATTTGTTTGTTTTTTTTTTCTTGTATGATAATAAATTATGATTTTATTTATGTTATGTTACGTATTCTGTGTCGTTATAATATTAAATGTAAATTGTTCAATAATTTGTTTATTGTTGTCTTTTATTTTTATTTAATGAAATTATTAAATTTATTAGCTTCTTATTATGTTTTCTTGAGATAATAATGTGTGGATAAAATTTTACACTACTGTAGTTAGTTTTGCTTATTTAGGTTTATTTTCGAGTGATAATTTGTTTATTTTTTTTTAATTGGAAATTTAGTTTAGTTGAAGAGTAGCCTACACTAAGTGTTTTGAATATATTTAACCACGTTTTTTTTGTATTTAAGATGCGTAATCTGCTGTATTTATTGAAGTTATAAGAATCGTCATTGCAATACAGTAAATGATTTTAAGAGTCTGTTATTTATTCATCATCTGAACCTGACTTTTACCTAAATTGTTTTTATATACAGTTGGTAAAGCTTTTTAATGTTTATGATATTCTCTTATCAATTCTGTATTTTACTGTTCTCTATTTAACTTAACAAACAAACTAATTTATAATAATCTATCAAAAGAAAATTAGATTTAACTATCTATCTACTGGGTCACCCATAATAATTTTATTAATTTTCTTTATTTGTTTTTTTTCTATTTCATTCATAATTAGTTTTTTTTTTATTACTATTATTATCGTCTTTCATTTTCAATTAATGATTCACAGCACGTAATAATAATAAATTAAAAAAAAAAAAAAAACTATGAAAAACATTAATATGTCAATCAAGAGACATTTAACGACTTGATTTAATCAGTCGAAGAAAACAAGAAAAAGCAACTTTTCCAAAGTAACTTTATGCAAAATACACATCATTGGTTAATTGGCCGTTGATTTGTTTATTTTTTATTTACTCTTTTTTTTCTGTTTCAATTAGTAAGATACATGAGTAACATCATCAGTAGCGAATAAATAATATAATAAATATTGTTAGCATTTATTATAAATAATAAATTTTCTTAATCAATAATAAAAAAATAAGAAAATAGCAAAAAGAAAAGAAAAGAAATGAAAATACAACAAAAAAAAAAAAAAAAAATCAAACAGCTAATGTCTTTATTTATTATATTATTAATCAAAATAAAATTGACAATCACTTTTTTGCAATTAAAATAAATATTAAATAATTTGTAATTGTAAAAAAAAAACGTTTTTGTTTTTTTTATTTTGCAACAAGGTTATTTTAATTTTTAATTAATTTAATGATGATACATTTTTATTCTCAGAAAAAAAAAATAAAAAATAATAAATAAATAAAATTACGTTTTGCACAATTTATATGTGATTTGTGTGCGTTTTTAATTTTTTTTTTTTGCTTTTATTTAATTTAATTAAATGATTTGTAATATTATTGTTTGATGATTTATTGGACAAATTTATAAACAAAAAAATTGTTTTACCATAACTAAATGACTTTTAATGTACATTAAACATCATAAAAAAAAATAAATAAAAACATAATTTTAATGAATGTTATTAAACAGAATAAAACTGAATAACGTAAAGTAAAACAATCAAATTAATGTGAAGTTTAATAGTTTTAAAAGATTTATTTTCGTGGTTTAGTTTTTAATTTTATTTATTTTTTAAGGTGATTAGTTTCTTAAGTTAAATCTTTACAAATTGGCAATAGCATTGTAATGCATTTTTTTTTATATTAATAGTGAAGTAATACTTCTTAATGAATACAAAATACTTGTTAAATTTTCAGGTGTTTTTTTTTTTTTTTTTTGCGAATTAGTCTAATCGTGGGTTAAATAATTTTATTTTTATTTATTTATTCTCTTAATTACATTTAACATTGTAAAAAAAAAAAAATAATAATAATGCGAGAAAAAACAAAATTACAGTTAGTTAGTTTTAAATTAATTACATTTATACGCGATTTAAATTTAAAAACGTTTAACCTTTTTAATTTTTTTTTTCTTCGCTATTTTGACAAAATTTATGAATGGGAATTTTAACTTTTAATTTCGCTGGCCATAGAAGAGTATAATGATGAAATTGCTTCCTCTTAACAATTTTTTCTTTGACTTTCAGCTATTAAAGTAATTTATAATAACGAAGCAGAAGTTGAAGAAGAAGAATAAAAAATCAAAACAAATAGCACTTAAATAATAACCTAATTATTACAAACTGAATTAATTTAATTTTGAATTATTAAAGTAATTTGCGAAAAAAAAAAAAATAAAATTAATAAGTATTAAATAATTCTCATGCACAAATAAATCAAGATAAAGGATAACCTTAAATTAAGGTAAGCATTGAAAATGATGTTCACTGAAAGGAAAGCAAACCGATGTAATACTACTGAAATTATAACGTAAATGGTAAAAATCAATGAAGTGGACTTAAAACGACGTGTAGCTAAATAGAAGAAGGTTAAGAGCAAATTACAATTTTATTATTATAATAATAATAATAATAATAATAAAAACAGTAGAAATTAATTAAAGTTAAACAAAATAATAGCAACATATTGCCTTTAACTATAATTTAATATAATTTTATTGATGAGAAATTAACAATAACGAGTCATCAACTGTGCGTTACAATGCTATACACACCGTACAGTGTTTATTACATTAAAATTCCTCATCATCAGACGAAAAAAAAAAAAAAGTAAAAGTAAAGAAGAGAAGAAAAAAATAAATTAAAAATAATAAAAAGAAACAAATTTACAACAAGCTTAGAAGATTAACTATTTGTAAAATTAGCTTGAAAACAATAAAAAAAAAAAGTTAATTTTTAAATCGATTTCAATTGTTCGTGTCTTGTCAAATAATTATTTAATTTTATTAATATCGTAATGCTGCTTTACAATTGTTGTTTGTTAGTTGTTGGTTTATTATTTAATGACATATTTAATGAAAATGTTTAATGTGGCATCAAGAAGCGCATAAATATTATTTATTAGTATTATAAAAAAGAAGGTTGAGTAGAAAAACGCCTACAATTTTTGATATGACTTATTTGTTTAACTAATTAACATTTTTTTTAATTTTGTAAAAATAAGACAACATAATTATTGTAATAAATATGTTTGGTTTCTACCTGCATATTTAATCGAGATTTATCGAATAAGAATATTATTTTATATACAGAATCAAATAGATAAACTAAAATATTATTTGAGTTTAAACAGACAACAGGCGATGTTGAAAGAAGATTATTTCTACAATCAGAAAGCAATATAATAAAAAGAATTTTAATGTTGGACCAATAATAGAAAATCACAATAAACACACCCGTCAATCAATTTTAAAATTAAATTATACCTTAATCATCAAGACTTTTTTCTAATTTTTTTTTTTTATTATCGATTTTTAAAGAAACTAATTATATTATATACGAATAAAAATTATAATTGTTAATCATAATAATAAAATCCGGATTATGTTGTTTTCTATAAATATGCTTTTAGGCTTTATTATTTTAAATATTAAAATTCTTGCATTTGTTAAGGTAAAATTTTTATTTTTTATTAAAGTACTTTTATAATTACTAATTAAATTTTATTATTTTTTATATTAGAAATTTACAAAAGCTATTTAACTCCTATGGTTATTTAATTAAATAAT
This sequence comes from Ptychoptera albimana, assembly GCA_961205885.1. Lineage (NCBI taxonomy): Eukaryota > Metazoa > Arthropoda > Insecta > Diptera > Ptychopteridae > Ptychoptera > Ptychoptera albimana. The sequence goes on along the minus strand of OY540802.1, from coordinate 9,062,002 downwards.
AATAATAATAATAATAATAATAATACATTATTGATTAATTTATTTTTCGTTATGGTTTCTTAATGAATTTATTTTAAGTGTCGTTCGTTATTTCTTTTTTATTTATTCACGAATTAAATTATTTTCTTATGTTGTAATTTTATAATAAAAAATATTTCTTTTTTTTTTTATTATGTTCACTTTCATATTACTATTTAATTTTATTAAAGCAAATAATTGGAAATAAAATTGTAAAAAAAAAAACAAAAAAACTTTTATTAAACAATCAAAAAATTTGTTTGTCAAGGTTAAAAATGTATTTTTTGTTCTCGTTTTTTCTTAGTTTTGAATAGAAAGATTTTATGTAATTATAATGCGAAGGAGGATCAATGAATGACTCAAAGTAATATAAATTCGTGATAGAGATTTTTTTTTTTCTTTATATACTTTTGTTTGTATGGCTTTATGTTAAAGAAATTAACACGATTCATTATTTTATTAATTTTATAACATTCAAAAGGTGTTTTCTTCAATTTTTTTTAATCTTAAATTAATATTAACTATGTCTATCATTTAGTTAAGAGATATACAGTAAAACCTTGACGCATCTTAAAATGCAAGTTAAATAAACTTATTAATACGGAAACTGTTATGCAGTGTGTTTTCTGCCTTTAACACAAATTTATTACGGAAATAATTTTGAAACATGATGATAAATATTTTAAATTTTCTATCTATGAGATAATCATAAATTGACTGCAGTTGATTAATCGAAAACGGATTATTTGTAGAGTTAAAAGATTTTGAATAAAGGCTAAAACCATCACTGGTTGCAACGTATAATTAAATTTTGTGTTTTGTATTCATATGATATTGAAATTAGAGCAAATTACCGTACCTAATATAATTAATCAAACAAAATGCTATTGTTTAAGTTTCAATAATAATTATTGTTTTAAGGTTCTCCTCGATACAATTTAAGGTTAAATAAAATAATTCTGTCATCAATTTTACATAATAAACATAAAAAATTAATAATAAAAATAATGAATAATAATATAAAATAATTTTAATTATTACTTAATATATGCATTTTAAATAAATCATCTTAAATAAAAAAAATAAAACTCGTTATTTAACGATTTGTCAACCTTCATAATAAAATTTATAACTCAATTTATGTTTGTATTATTAATAATAAATAAAAATAAAAATGTGTCTCACCTCAACATTTAATCTCATTTAACATATTTATCTTAATGTGCACTTCATCAATAACTCTGTCGGCAATTAATAAATCTACGAATTAATTATTAAACAACAAATCAGCGTAAATAAGCTATTTATTATTAAAAATAATTGTTAAATTACTATTTATATTTCTCCAAAATTATAATAATTATTGTTTATGATTGTTTCTACTCACCATCAAATTGTTTGCATTATATTTTTTTTGCTAAACATCAATTTTTAAATAACGCGTTTCAACCATTAATTACTACAAAGTCCATATCCTCTTCACAAAAATTCCTAATAAATTTTTAACAATTAATAAATACAAATTATAAATATAAATAAATCAAATGAAAATTGATCAATTAAGTTTAATTAAATTATAAGAAGAAAAAAAAAATTAGTTATTTATTTATTTAATAATAATAAAAAATGTTGTCTATAGCTAAAAATTACATTTTTTTTTTTTTTCGTTTTCTTTTTATTGTTTGAATAATTTATTCATATTAAGTGTATTAAATAGTAATTATTACTTGTATTCTCTATAAAAAAAAATTATTAAAATAAAAAGAGATGATGAAATATAAAACTCACACATTTTAGTAAATAAAAATTAAAAAAAAAAGAGAAAAATTTAATATTAATAGCGAGTGATGAATATTTTTAAAAAATATTTTTATTTTCGTCTGGTTGAATCACTGGCTGTTGGTGGCGGCGGTGGACCACGTTTATGTAAGTCATCCAAGTACGTGTTTAAAATTTGTGTACGTTCATAACTCATATGATCCAAGACCAAGCACCTTAGAAATTAATATATCAAATAAATCGAAAAACTCAATAAAAAATCTAAATCAAACTCACCTCTTATCATTTTTCAAAATTTCTTCAATTTCTTTTAAATGATTCGGATTCTCTTTGACTTGCTCATAACTTTTATGAGTGATTAGTTTACATTCTTGTAATAATTCCCTAAATGATGCCTTTGCTTCAATCACTCTATCCTTAATATATTCACGGTATTCACGTTCACACTAAACAAAAAACAAACAAAATATTGAATTTTTAAAATGAAATCAAATAAACGGATTTCTAAGTCAACTATATACCTTTTCGCTACTATTAAATTTCAAATAACGTGGATCCTCTTTAACTGATTTTTTAATTTCTTTCCACGAACTTGTTAATTTTATATTAATTATTTCATCTAACATTTCACGGAACTTATCCCGTTTCTTTTTCAATAACAGATCAATATGATCATTGAATAATCGTTCACGATCATCACGTTCCAAATGTTCTACTAACTCCCACCGATGATCTTTACGTAATTGCTTTTTAACTTCTTTCCATGTTAAATCTGGATTTCGAACTAGATCTGCCAATAATGCACTAAAATGACGCATTGCTTCGTCACGTTTATGATGTTCACGCTCCTTGTCACGATCTCGCAAATGTGTTGCTAAAGTACGTTGTACCTGATAATAATTTTTATATTAGATTTTTTGAAATTTATTACATAAACAATTGGACTTACTTCTTTCTCTCTTTCCTTAATACTTGCTTCTGCTCTTAATCTGCGATCACGTTCCTTCTGTTGACGCTCTGCCTCATCTTCAGATGTTGGTGGATGTTCTCCATCTTCGGCTTCTATATCATCCTTACTATCTTTACTATGACGCTCCTTTGTGTGCTCTTTCCGATCTTTCTCTTTACCATCTCTATCTTTATCTTTACCTTCTCTATCTTTACTATCTTTCTCACTACGATCCCTGTCCTTTTTATCACTTTTCTTCTCCTTACGATCGCGTTCCTTTTCCTTAGTCTTCTTTTTCTCCTCTTTCATCAACTTACAGAATTCATGAAAATAGTCCTCACGTTGTATTGATGTGTCAACAGCCTTATAACGTTGTTCATTGTCAATACGCTTCTTAATATCCGACCAACGGCTATGACGATCAATATCCGGATGATCACGTAACATTGTTATAAAATCTTTTTTTATCTATAGAATTGTTTTTTTTTTTTGGTTTTATTTATTTTTAAATTGATATTTTGTTATGATTTTTTTAATAGAAAGAAAGAAAAGAAAAAAACAAACAAAAAAATGCGAATTAGTAAAAACATGGTAATGACATAATTACATATAATTTAATTAATTTTAATATAAACTTAAATTAATATTGAAAATAAAAAAAGAAAATAAAAAAACAACAAAAAAAAAAAAGAAAAGTCTAAACCATTCAAAATAGAGATAATATTATTTTTAATGAAATATTAATTAGTTAAATAATTAGTTAATTAAAATAAAATGAATTTTTTGTTAAACTTTTCTTTTGATTGTTGTTTTTCTTTTCTTTTATATCTTAAGAATAATCTTAAGTAAATTCCTGAAAAATAAAAATTAATAAATTATAATTATTGAATATTATTCAATAAGTTTAGAAAACAAAAAAAAAAAAAACTTAAAATTGGGATTAAGCTGAAAAATAAAATTAATGTAATGTTATGCTGATTATATATGCTGAAAATTGTTATTAAAAAAAAAATAAAAATAATTTTCAAATTTTATTACTTGATAAAAATAAAATTTTTCAATTATCGATTGACTTTTTTTTTTTTCTGTTTTAATTATTATTTATTTGTTTGTGTGTGTGTTGTTTATTTTTTTTTTTTTGAATATAATTTATTTGTTTCAATAATTATTGCTTTACTTGATTGGTTTTTTAATTGATTATCAACACAAGACGGACATGACAGGACAGACATTTCATTTTATTTATTTTATTCTATTTATGTATATTTCATAATATAATCACATAAATAAATATAATAAAATAAAATAAAATAGTAAAAGAAAACTTAATTAAAGGTGTTATACCGATCATTAATTGGTAAAAAGATAAACATTGCCGGTAAAAATTATTAAAAAAAATACAAAAATAAATTTCGTTATATAGCAAAAATAAATATCACTCCTTATAAAACCAAACACCAGTTAATAATTGTTCACCTTTAATTAGGTTTCTTTTTTAATTTACTTAAAAAAAAAATATTAAAAAATAAAATAAATAAACGGAAATTTATTCAATAATAATTTCACGTAAATATTTTGCATATTTTTTATAATTTTAATAAAAATTTGTATTATTTTTTTATTTTTTTTGAACGAACAAGTACCATTTATTTTTATTTTTATTTTCTCTATTCACTCGCTTTGGTTTCACTCTGTGTGTCTCTGGGTTATTTATTGATGAGTTAAGAGATCAGTTCTGGCTGTTGATTATTATCGTCAATCAATATTAATATATATTGTTATGTACTACGTATGCATACACAACCCAGCAATAAAAGTAAACAAATAAAAAAAAAACAATAAATAAATATTTAATTTAAAAAAAAAAATTTTTTTTAATTGTTTTAAGAAAAAAAAACTTGCAAAAGTTGTGTTGCATAAATATTACAATTTATATAAAAAAATGTTTTTTTTACTTTTATTTTTATGGTTTTGGGCTTTGCATTTTTGATGAATTTATGTTTTATTTTTGGTATAAAAATGTTTTTTTTTTTATATAATTCATCAACATTTGTATCCAGATGTGTTTGTTATATATTTTACTTTATCATCCAGCTAGTGCAGTACGAGCAGTAGTAGTACAAGTGGTAGTAGTAGTAGTGGTAGTAGTAGTAGGAGGAAGAGTAGTAGATACCTGCTGATGGGCGTCGAATAATAATTACAATGTAATATGTATTTTATTTATCATTTTGTATTATTTTTGATTTATTTATATAAGAGAGATTTGATTTTACTTTATTATTATTAAAAAAAAAATTATTATATTAAATTTGAATGGTATAAGCAATTACAGTACTAAACAGTAGAGAATTGGCATTTTTTTTATTAAAAAGAAAATCAATAAAATTGTGTAACATGTAAACGAACAAATGCCTAATAATCATTTGACTAATTTATAAACTATTCAATAAACTTTTAAATAATTTGAAAAGAAAAAAAGAAAAGTTAGAAAAAAATTAAATAATTAACAAAGTCAACAAATAAGACCCAAAACTGTTTAGTATCTGAAATTTATGTCAGAACCATCATAATATTCAATCTAATAAACAAAATTAGTAAATTTTTATTGATCACTTAAATATTTAAACTAAAATAATGGGGAAAAGTATACACATTTTACCTTTAATAAAAGTTAAAATTTCAAAACTAAAAAATTTTATCAAAATTTATAAACATTTGAAATGATAACTTTTATTTATCTGAAAGAAATAAATATCACAGTTTACCTAGCACAAAAATAATAAAAATAAAATTTAATTTTCAACTACTAAACAAATACATAAAAAATAAAAAAAAACTCAAATCATCGACCTTTTTCTTTTTTTTTTGTTTATGCATAAGTATATAAAAAATTAACAAAACTAATTAATAAAAAAAAATCGAAGAAATTAATTAAAAAAAAAAAAAAAAAAAAATTAACTAAAGACAACTCTTCGTAAGAGATTATATTTAAATTAAAAAAAAAAATAATAATAAAAAAGTTCTTTTCAAGAAGAAAATTATCTAACATAAACGATTTATGATTTTCTTAAATTAAATTTGCATAAAATTAACTAACCTGTTCTTTTTTATGTATTTTATCGTCTTTCTCTTTTTTACGTATTTCAACAATATATTCATTAAATAAACTTTCACGCTCACGTATTTTTTCTATTCCTTTTAGACGATCATCTTTACTAAATTTTTGGGCAAAATCACTAAATGATGATCTGTAAGAAATATTTACTTTTATTGACTAAATCCATATTTTACTGTTATAATATGATAAGAACATACTTTCCGTGTAGATTTGCTGCTTCCATAAGCTGTCTAAAATCATCACGCTTTAATCGCATCTTATTCCTTTTCTCGCGACGTTCCTCTTCAGCACGCTCTTTAACATATTTTTCAAACACCTGTTTTCGTTCGCGCGACGTCAATAATAAATAACGTGGATCGAATACTATTTTATGTAACTCTTTTTCCCATGTGCTAAATGCTGAAACATCTTTCTCTTTTAACATTTCTTTAAATGACTTAACACGTATATCTAATGGTACTAGTGAACGTTCGCGAGCTGCACGCATTTCAGCTTCCACAGCTGCTTCTTTACCAATATCGGCCTTTTTATCAATAGGCTTTATAATGTTTACAAATTCTAAAAGCAAAAATATATATGAAATAAACTACAAACTTGGATTTATAAATATAACAATTACCAGTTACTGTAGAAATAGCAGTGCCGTTTTCTACTTTCCGTTTTTTGTTCGATCCTTCATGATCACTTTCACCTCCACTTGTCTCTGATTCTGAATGAGGTACAACTGTTTTTGGATTCTCATCATCCGTATCCTCTTTATCTTCCTTTTCAGTAGAACTTAATTGTTCTGGTGGTGTTGATATAGCTTTATCGACATCAGCGCGTTCTAACAATTCTTCAGGACGTTCCCATACGGATGTACGTGTCGATGGATTGTAAAAAAAGACACGACCATCTCCTGTCCACACTACACACCTATAGAAATAAAGAATAATTTTCAATTTCTAAATATTTGAATGAGTTTTATTTGAACTAACCAAGGAGTTCCACTTATAGGAGTGCTTGATATAGGTCTGCTCTTGTCTTGTAGTTTAGCCACTTGTTTAGTCTTTTCATCATCATCATCTTTCTTTTTCTTGTCAGCATCCAATTTTCTTTTCTTTTCTTGTTTATTAGTTTCAGATTCATCATCATTAGCTTTCTCACCTATATTAGGTTTGATTACAAATCCCATTGGATCAAAAACAACATTTTGACCAGGAACTTGATGTGATGTTTGCATTGATACTAAATTGTTTATAGGTGGTTGATTCATATTAGGAAGTTGCATTGACATTTGGGGTGGTGCAACACCTGAGTTCAAATTCTGTGGAGGCATGCCAGCTCTGACTGCTTCAAGATCTTTTAACGGTTGTGGTTTTTCCCAAACACTTTCTGCACGAGCTGTATGATAATAATATGGTCTACCATCTGGTGCTCTATGTTCCGTCCATTCTGCAGCTTTTGCATAAAGTACAGGATCGACATCTCCAGGCTTCAAACCTTCTAGAAATTTATTTTCTATTCCTCCCATCATCATATTTTGAGTTGCCTGCATATGATTTGGCACACCTTGTGCCATTTGTGGCCATTGATTACTTGGTGGGACGCCCCAACCTCCTGGTGGTGGATACGATGCCGCATAACCAGGAGGAGGCATGCCAAATTGTTGAGCACCTGGAAATTGATTTTGTGTTATTCCATAATTTGGCATCATTTGGTTTATAGCGGGTTGCATGTTATTAATGGCAACATCTTTCATTTCTGGTTGTCCATTGATATTCGAATTCTGTTGTACATTCTCTGCCATTATTTTAGTACCAGAATCCACTGACATTCCCTCATCTGATTGTTTATCGTTAGCTTGCTGATTTTGAGATTGTTGTTGTTGCTGATTTTTATTTGTCATAGCTTCTACTTCTATCTGACTCATTATTTTTATATGTGGTCCTTCTGGACGAGTCCAGGTTGTCTCTCGAGAAATAGCATGATAAAAATACGATTTTCCTTCATCTGTTTTAGTTTCTACCCAGAGTTCCTGCATCTAAAACCATTTTATTTTTAATTAATTCTAATTTCAAGAAATTGTAAATCAACGTTACCATTGGTGGCGGTCCCATTCCAGGTGGTCCAAAGTGACCTGGTGGCCCACCCATCATATGTGGTGGTCCCATTCCCGGAGGTCCGTTCATTCCTGGCGGTCCATATGGCGGCGGTCCCATCATACCAGGAGGTGGCATTGGTCCCCAATTAGGATCGTAATTTGGTCCATTGAATCGACCTGGCGGTGCAGGTCCAGATCCGCGTCCGCGAAAATATGGAGGTTGACCGGGTGGTGCTGCTCGTCCTCTCATTGGTGGTCCCATAGGTCCAGGCGGTCCAAATCCTCTACCTCTAAATCGTGGTGGTCCTCCAGGTGGTCCCCAAGGTCTGCCGCTAATTAATTTATAATGAATTTAATATAAAATCTTTTTGATTGATTGCACCATAAATGATTTGCAGCTATTGAATATTGACAACCGGATATTAAGACAATTGATTAAACAAAATTTTAATTGGATAAACAAAATTGGTCACTGTAGAGCCATGTAGCAGGCTGCATTACAGAATGCATTCAAATTTATTATTGTAAGAGTAAAAAGGATGGGCGATAAATGTTTATGTCAAAATTGAAAAATGGCGTTTGTCAAAATGAAAAAAAAAATCACATTTTTACACTTTTTTTTTAGTTATAAAATATAGTTTTTTTTGCACAAAAAACTGAAATAGAGAAATTTTGTCTTATAAACAATAATAATATTAACATACCGGAAGCCTCCACGACCGGGAAATCTATTAAAATCACCAAAGTTTTCTTCGCCAAAATCACCGTCAAAATCTGGATGATTGCTATCATCGTAAAATTCTTCCTCATTTACTTCTTTATTTGGTTGTTCATTGGTTTCTTCTTTTGGTTCTTCCACTTCCATTATTATAACTTTATTATATCACACAAATTTGTATTTTCATTTATTTACAATTACTTAAAATTTAGTAAAATTAATTGCGAACTTTTTGTCTGACTTTATTATTTTGATTCTAAATAATGTGGAATAGAGAAAGATATATATAGTATTTATTTCTTTTAAGCTGCGTACTTTTATTTATGTAATAAATAAACATAATGGTTTAAGCTATTGTTTGATAGAGGCGCTTTAGTTTGTTAAAAGAAATTTAAATTATATTATCACTTCACGTTTTCTTGTTAACAAAATCAGTTGAGTTTTCGTTAATTAATTTATTTAATTATTTACATGCTAATCCGATATAATTATTAGTATTTAATAATGTTAATTAAAATGAAGTGTTTTGGTATTTTATTTTTATTATTAATAAATTTTGTTTCCTCTATAAATGGTATTGATGAAAATGGTAATTATTTAATTTAAACTATATTATAAAACAATAATTTAATTAAGTTAATTTGAAGAGTATTTCCTTTGTATTTCATTACACCGACAAAAAAATAAAAGGAATAGTGAAAAAAAAAGAAAAAAAAAACGAATTCTTGTCTGGTTTATTTAAGGAATATTTTTCTTTTTATTTCTATTTTTCTTTTCTTATGAACTATAATAATATATCATATTTTAATATTGAGTGTTATTTATATGTTTAATTATAATTTTATGTTATAAAAATGATATATTTATAGGTACCACGTGTTAAAAAATTATTTATTAAAATAAGAAATTTGGTTTTCTCGTTATTTATAGAAATGTTTGTTGTTTTACAATGCTAATGACATTTGTGTGGTTTTTGTTGTAAGGTTTATTTTATTTAATAATTGTTTTTTTATTTTTATTTTTGATTTAAAGATAATGAAAATATTAATGGAAATTCTATAAACGCGGGAAATGATAATAATAATAATAATGTTGAAAATACTGTTGATTTACCATCTGAAACACAGAGTGCACAATGTACAATTACTGCTGGGGATATAAAGGCAAGTGCCCAGGCGACAATTACAAAGACACTAGAAGGTGTTTGTGGGTCAAGTTAGCTCATTGTGAAACATTTTTTTAATTTATAAGTAAAAAAATAATTAATTTTTATATTTTAGAGGAAATGTCTGATGCATTTTTGGAATTAGAAAGAAAACTCTTTCATGAATTATATATAATTCGTACCATGATTTATCAATACCATCAACCGCAGCAAGTCCAACATCAAAATGCATACATGTATCAGCAACACCAGCCGCCAGTTTATAACCAACAATACGTTGCTGCAGTTAATCCTTATTTTGTTCATCAACAACAGCAACAGCCAGTTAATCCTAATTATTATGCACAAGTACAACCGCAAGCACAAAAGATTAACAACGAACCAATCCAGCCATCAAATTCAATTAATAATAGCCCTACACCAACATTAATAATAAAAACGACAGAAAAACCACTGGCTACATATAATATTTCCGTTACAGAAGCAATAACAACATCACCAACGCCTACAACACAGAAAATAATCACCTCAACAACAGCAACGACCACTGAAAAAACATTTGAATTCAAACCTATTTTTAAGCAGAGAATGATAACAAAAATGATTGCTACAACAGAAAGAATATCTACAACTACTGCAAGGCGTCCGGAAGTAGTACGACCGCAGCTCAAAACGTTAGAAGCAAAACCTGTCGATACAAAACCAGCGCGATATAAAACACTTAAGTAATTTCTTTTTAAGTAAATGATTTTAATTTTTTTTTTGTTGTAATTAACAAATTTCTTTTGTCTTTTATTTTAAGATCTGGTCCACGCGATTTTGAAATTTATCGTTTCAATAACACAATTATGTCCGGTGGCGAAGTACAAATATTTAGTTATTATTGGAAAATTGAGAATTATACAAAAAAATTAACAATGAACATAACAGATATATTTAGTCCGATATTTACAATCAGTGGTTTACATTTACGTGTTAAGGCATCGTTAAACCATTTAAAACGTGACTTTTTATATTTACAAATTGAATCATTACCAAATGATTTAATAAATGGCAAAGACAATTATAATATAATATTAGAAACTGGGAATATTTTTAAAGAAATTGAAACAAAAAAATTATTCAAACATAAAATTGTCGTCTTGGATCAGGTAACGTAAAATGATTTTAATTTCTAATTGGATTTTAAGAGATCATAAAATGTTGTTTTTATTTTTTTATAGGGATCCCCAACCACCGATCTTATATCACAAGAATTTTGGAATACAAATACTGGCTTTATGATACCAAATAGTGCAATAACATCATCAACATTTACTAAAGAGGATAGTATTTTAATTAAAGTTATTATTTATTTATAAAACTTAAATTCAAATTCACTAATAAAGATTTAATGATTTCATATTAAAAACAAATTTCATATTTTTTTTTTTTGTGTGTGTGTAGTTTCCTATCCTATACAACATTTATTTAAACATGACATTTTTAATTTCAACAAGTACATAATTTACATTTGATAATTTATGGTTAATTATAATAATAGATATTTTTAATAAAATTTAATTTTTTCTATCTTTAAATCTTGAAGAGAATTTAATTTTTTTTTAATGAAATAATTTCATGAATTGCAAAACACAAACAATTTTAATTGTTTACAATAATTTTATTTTTAAAAGCGAAACATTTAAAACATTTTTTTTTTTTTTTGATTAATTTATTTAATTAAATTAAACTATTTATAATTTACTTCTACCACCTTTTGGTTTAATATTAATATATGGTTGTACCATTGCATACAGTTCTTTGCTAGACTTAAATGATGATAAATCAGTTATACGAGTCATATTTCTTGGTATTTCCTTTATTATATTTTCAGTTTGTGCTTCATCCTGTTTCGATTCATTTATATTATCTGTATTTTCTAATGTTGATACAACATGTATTGATAATGCATGCCTTGATGGTGCATTACGTATTATAAATTGTTTATAATAATCAACTAACTGTTGCTTGGTTATTGTCCGTAAAATTGCTACCTCAACATTAGCACGATCAAAATGATATTGTTGTAATGATATTTCACTTAGTAAATGATAACATAAAACTGACAATCGTTTTGGTTTTTCTAATTTTTGCAATGCTAATGCCTCTTTGTATCGATTAAACTCGTCATCAGGCATTGACTCTAATTGAGACTGTAAATATAAATAGAATAATCAGTTATTCAAAAACAGAAAAAAAAATTAATTATTTACCGTCATGCTATCCAAAAACAATTCAATTCTTTCTTCAACAAACGATGGGGATTTTGATGCTTGCACTATAATTCTTATACCTTGACAACCATTTACTTTTCTTGTCCCACAATAAACAATGTAACCCAATTGCTCCTAGAATAGAAAATAAAACAAAAAAAAAAACAAAAAAATAATTAATCGATTAATCTAACAAAGTATTATTAAATATATTTATTACTTTAGTCCTTAGTGTATTATAGCATGGTTCACTTAAAATCTTTGACACTAAATCAATAAAAACGTTTGACTTATCATTTTGAATGCCGCATTGTAAATACAATTCAGCACATGAACTTTTATGAAATTCATTCTCGGTTTCAAATAAATAGCTTTCACCTTAAATTATAGAAATAATTAGAATACCAATTAAAATAAATAAATAATTAAGTCATACCATCACATAATTTATATTCTCGTTTTAATAATAATTGTCTAGCTAATAATGGTAATGTAATAGCATTTGTCTTTCTTAATTTCTGTTCTACTAAACTTGTTAATTCAATTGACTTTTGCTTAGTTACATTACCGCATATAAAGCATTCAGCATGTAAACGTGATAACAATTCCTTTATGAACGCTTGTAATCTTTCCATTGTAACAACTATAAAAAATATAAAAATAAGAATCTACAAACATTTAAATTAATTAAATTATCTTACGTTCAGTTGCATCAATCAATTCCTTTTTAGTCCAGGCATTTTCTGTCAATATTAAAGCTAAGTAATAAACAGCATGCTGATATGGTTGTTCAGCTTGAAAATTTTTTAATCCCCTGATATACTGTTCTTTGAAAATTTCAAAACGTTGTGGATCCACTTCAAAATTAAATATTTGATCTAAGACTTTTTCAAGCAATATTTGTTGTTTATGATTGTAACCACTTATATTTAGCTAAATTATTTATTAAAAAATAAAAAACACAAAATATTATTATTATTATTTACTATAATTAACTAATTTTAATTAATACTTACACTAATACCATATGTTGTATTAGCAACATTAAACCTTAAGCCAGCTAAATCTGCTTCATATAAATATTCATTTAATTGATCTTGAAATAATTGTACAAATAAATGTGTCAAATTGCAATTTAACGGATCTATATAAACAATAGGACTTGAAAAATCAATATTCACAATTGTTTTCGGTTTCAAAAACTCTGTATCTTGTTTAAACCAAACTCTCATGTATGGCGTGTCATAAATTATAACAGGGAATTCCGTTACGTCCTTTTCAATTGCTAATAAATTAAAATCAGTTGGAATAAATGGATTTTCACGTGGTAAATAAAAATTATCATTAATTCCACAATTATTCCAATCGTCTAATACACTCTTTGATATTTTCTCAGTGTAATATTTTGTACCATACCAATATTCAGTTTCTGTACATTTTGGTTCCAATTTTTGGCCAACAACTACAATTCGCGCCTTCTCAGGTGTAAATTCACTTAATAATTTTGTTATTAAATCTGGTCGCCATTCTGTAACTAAAAATGGTGCTGATAATACTTCTTCAAGTGGATATAATTGCATTGAATGTACAACCACTGATACTAATGATAGAGGAATCTCTTTATCTTTAAAACGAAATTGCATCTCATTGATATTACAAAATTCTTCAAATATACGTTTCTGTGGACTCTCCTTTTTCAATAAATTTATATATTGAAAGATAATTTTAATGATTTGATCAACATTCTCAAAGCCATCCTGAGTTAAATCAACAATTATTTCAAATGAACCAAATCCACGTGCTGTTGTTGCTTGACCAGCGATCAAACTGTTAATATATAATTGGTGTATTAAACTGCATTTATTAAAAAAAAAAAAAAAACTCACTTGTTACACCATCCTTTAGCTTTTAAATCAGATAAAATAGTTCCTTTACCTTCGTGACCAATTAAATGGCTTAGATAGTTATCTGGCTAAAAGCATAACCAGTTAATTAATAGATAAAACTTTAATAACACCAAGAATAATTAACTTACTCCGGATTTATAATAAACATCTAAATCTGGTGTGGAAAATGAAATAGTTAAAGAGCGCATATCTTTCACAGGTAAAACATACACTTTTGTAGCATATTGTTCTGGCAGATATACTTGATCAGACCAAGTAGGAGCTTCCGTTTCTTTATTAACAATATCGGAAAATTTCGATATTACCATTTTTTCCAATTCATCCAAAGATTCTATAATAATGAATTAAATTTTTTGTTTATAAATCATTCATTTTTTTTTTTAATTTTATTCTTTAGTTACCTTTTCCAAAAACGGATAAATACATAATATTTGAAGAATACCATTTATTATGAAATTTAATTAATTCATCACGCACATTAATCCCATTTAATTTTGGATCATCACATAAAGTTTTTTTATTACCAGAACCAAATTTACTATAAGAATGTTTTGGATTTGCTAACGATTTATTCACTTGTCTGATTCGCCAATTATCAATGGCTAAATTTTTTTCATGTTCTGAATTTACCTTAAATAATTTAAAAAAATATAAAATTTATTTAAATAAAAACAGAAAAACAAAAATTTAATAATTTATTTACGGCGTTAATTTCTTTGTCTGTTGCACTTTCTGTAAATAACGGAGCAATAAAAAATTGTGAAAAACGGTCTAAAGCACCCTCAAGCTTATCTGGCATTACTTCAAAATAATATTTTGTGCTATCAGTAAATGTAACAGCATTAGAACTACCTAGATAACGAAAATAGAATTTTTTTTTATAATAAATCAATAATGTCACGATCCACGTGTATTTTGATATTTACCTCCATTCTCTGACAGATACGTGTTGTAATCATTTTCCTTTGGATATTTTTCTGTTCCCAAAAACAGCATATGCTCGCAAAAATGTGCCAAGCCTGGTAAATAATCCGGATCTGACAAATGGCTTTAATAGAAAATTTTTTTTTGTAAAATTTGAATAATTTATTTTTTTAATAATTTAATTACCCCACATCAACAGTTAAAGCAGCTGCTGATTTATCAGTTGTAGGATCACTGGCTAATAATACTTTCAATCCATTGCTTAATTGAAGACCACGATATTCCCGATTGTCTTGTTGAGATTTTAAAATATTATTATATCTGATTTTTAATTAATAGAAAATTTTTTAGTATTTTTTTTTTAAATTATTTTTTAATTAAATTTAGGCAAACCTTATCAATTTTTCTGACGAAGAAATATTTTTAATATTTCCTGTATTTGCTAATGTCGTGTCCATTGTTTGTTGCTTGTGAATGCATCGACGTAATGGTGAATAATTATTTCTTATATATCTAATAACGTAGAATTAATTATTAATAAATGAAAACAAGTTTTTTAATTATAGTCACGATTATGCATTAATTTCTTGCAGTTAGGTTATGTTTACATAATTTTTTTTTTCCGATAATAAATTTATTTGATGAGAGAAGACAATTTGAACATTTAGAAAATTACCTTGATATTATTTGTTTTTCACATAATTTAATTGTAAATTTTTGATAAACTTGGAAATACATTAACAAAATAGTAATTAATTATAATTTGAAATATATTTAGAATAAAAGTAATTAAAAACTTTTACAAATTTCAAACATAATAAAAAAAATAATAACACGAAAACTTTAAACGAGTTAAATAAAGTCTCTCTCTCTAAATAAAATTTCATGAGAGATATTTTGACACACAATGAAAAATTTTTGAATGGAGAAAAATAAAAACTTTGCACCATAAATCAATAAAGAATGAGGCCCAAATGATTTAAAATAAAATTTAAAAAATACATAAAATTCGTGTAATAAAATTTGTGAATTAAATATTGAAAAAATGATGTAATAATAACGATTTTATAGTAAGAAAAAATTATTGTATAATGTAATAATAAGAATTATTTATTAATTTAATTTCATTAAAGAAACATCAAAATACCCGAATGGTGTAAAGTTAATTGGAAAAATATTGATTTGTACATGAACCTGAACTATCGCAATTACAAAATTTTACAAACAACTAATACTAATTTTCTTAATTAAATTATAAAATAAAAAGTAATACTATACAGAAATGTTAATAAAGTAATTGATATTCAAATCACATTCCATGCATCGACAATACCAAAATACAAAAACCACTGAAAACGGTATATATAGAAATAATTTGATTTATAAATTTAACATTATTCTAATTGCATTTTATTGACCCCAATATGATTATTAATATTAATTAATTTATCTTTTTCTTATTTTTATTCTACTAAAAAAACTTTGTTTTGTTAAATTTGTTTATTTCGGTTGGTTTTACTTTTTCACTTTTTTTTTTTTTTGTTTTATTTAAGCATTAACAATGGATATGAGACAATGAAAATTTGTTAAAAAGAAAAGTCAAGATCAAATTAAAGGGAAATGATTAATGAGGCCAAAAATAATTTTTTATGCATTATATCTGACTTAACAGTGGAACAAATGTACTTAACATTAATTTTATTTTTGGGTTTTTTAAATTTACATTATATTCAGAGAAAGCACCTGCCTTTTTGCATTTTAAAATATTTGTGTGCATTAAATCGTATTTAGTTATTAATTACATTAAAACTTCCCCAGATTCTTTGTTATTACAAAAATGGAAAAACTTTTAACAATATTCTTTCCGGTAGTATCTTCAACCTCAACCAATTTTTCTTTTCTTATTTCCTATTATTTAAAACATTACTTTCGATTTTACTTTACTTTTAGCTTGATTATTATTTTGATGACAAACTATCGGAAATATAAAGAACAAACCTACTCATCACAATTAATAACTAAATGACTGAAAATTATAATAAAAGTAAATTCAAAAATTAAACAAAAAAATTGAAACAACAATAGAAAATTGTAATTGTTATGTTAGAGTAAATAATTAGCAAATAAGTACATAAATTATAATTGTTTTTCTGGTTTATTATTATTTAAAATCTTAAAACAGAATCCTATGCTTTATAAACACAAAGAAAATTAATTTATATTTATATATATATAATTTTATATAACAATTTCTATATATGATTATATATATATATATGTTATTGTCTGATTTATTATTGTAATTCTTATATTTTTCGTATTATTTCAATCCAAGCGTAAATTATTTTGCAAATGTAAAAAAAAAAAAAAAAAAAAAAAAACAAATATTAGTCAACAGAAAGCACGGTTGAAATACAGAAGAAAAATTATATCACAAATAACAATAATAAACAAGAAAAAAAAAAAAAAAGAAATTAAAAATTGTCCACCAATATCAATTGTTGTCTTTAATTTATTTCCGTTAATTTTCTTAATAACTCTTCATAAATTGTTTATTAATTGTCACCAAGCTTCCTCTTCTTCTTCTTTTTTTGTATGTATTTATCTATAGTTTTTTTTTAAATTTATTTTGTAGATAATGAACCTGACCTGGTAAAAATAAAATTAAAATTTTAAAATAAAAACATAAATTCATATAACCGGTTTTTCTCTTTTATCTTTTGATGCTTCGTGATGGATAAATATAAAATTAAAACATTACAACCATAACCGCTATAGTAATAGTTAATTTATCCAGAATAAAAAAAATAAATATATATATATATATAAATTCTAGATACAAGTTAAAGGTTTCGAGATGAGACACACCTTGAATAATTTGTTTTTGTTGCTTGTTATTATTATTAAACTTTTATATTAATTGAACTTTCTAGGTAGAAAAACTATTCAATTGCATTAATTAAATAATATAAATGCATAATAATGCTTTTTAAAAGCGATGATTAAGGTTATACAAATATTACTTTGATTAATTATGGTATATTATGCGTTTACTTTGTATACTTGTTGCAGTGTTAGGGTTTTATCTAATCACAACATACTACAAGTAAAGTTGCACAATACATTTCATCGGATGTTAATTGTGGTGCAGGACAAATGCAGACAGCTTTCAGATTTAAAATTCAACTGACCATAACTATTAATTATAAATTTTTATATCGGAATTTTTTTGACTACATTAAATGTAATCTTAATTATAATAGATTAGATTATATGTTAACTATAGAACCAATAAAATTCAATAACTGAAAATACTACTTCTAATCCAAGTCTTATATCATTGTGACAATATGCTGATAAAAAATTATTAAAAGACTTTCGTGAAATTTTAAGCATTGAATTTCAACCAAGAAATTCAACATTAAAAAATTATACATTTTAGCATATAAAATGAGGACAACATCGCTGCATAATATATTGTCTTTAACTATCTGTGCCTGTAGCCATGTATCAACGTTATTTATCACGACAGTATAAATATTTGCTCAATTTTACTAAACACAACATTGTGCTTTACATACATTTTAGTTACAAAATCTCAACGACCTACTCAATAATAATGCAAACAGTAATTATTCTCTAAAAAGTGCATCTTTATAATAGTGAGATTTTATTTATATATATTAAAACGGAAAATGCAAATAATTATTCTGTGCTTATTAATAAGTAAATTTTTTTTTATTACCGTAACGCTTGTCAGTAAGATTATGAAAAGCTTTACAAATTAAAACAAAAAAAAATCATTCAATTCACTAAATGATAATTATTTTATCAATTTGATGAAAATTGATGATAATTTTGTACTGATAAATACAAAAAATTTCCAATAATAGTAATTAGCAAAATTTAAATAAAAATGAAAATAATTACAAAAAAAAAAAAAAAGAAAAAATTTCACTCATTTTTACACTCTGTATTAAGTTACACAACTTTCCCTTAAATTTTAACAAAAGATATTACTTTTAAGATAATTTTTTTTTTTTTTTATTTTATTACTTTTATTCTATACATTAAAACGTTTTTATGTTATTTACTAATTTCACTTAATCAATTAACAAAATATAAAAATATTCACACTATTCAACCTTCAACTATGAAATTATTTATGGAAAAAAACCTTGAAATGTTTTATAATATTTTTAGACACTCTATCTTGCAAAATTGATGATAAATTCTGTTTCAACAAAATTAACATAATTATACTAAATCAACATATTTACATAATAAAATAAATTAATATTATTATAATTTTTCATGCTTTAGTATAGTAAAAACGTTGCATCTTTATTATATTGTAACCACTCGTTTCCACCTTTGTTTACCTTTTTAATTACCTGTTTTGTATTTTCAAGTAATTAAAAGTTTAATATTTTGATTAACAAAAAAAAAAAAAAAAAAAAAACTCTTAGGAACAAAGAAAAGTTATAGAAATTTTATTAATTGTTTAATTTTAATACGTTTCTGTCGTTGAGAAGTGAAAATATTATCACGTGTTGAAAAAAAAAATAATAAAAGCTTTAAAGTACATAGAAAATAAATAATACAATAAAAAAGCACTAATTGTCATGTAGAAAAAGTAAAGATTTTATTACCTGTGTTTTTTTTTTAGGTTATTTAATTTTCCTAATGGTTTTCCGTCATTAAATCACAAAACTTGAATCGTTGGTTTTCGATTAAGAATTTTAACACTTTTATAACTATTTACTGGTATACGTTACATTCGCTTTAAAAAATTGGCAGTGTCAACTGATTTTAAAAGCATACAATTTTAACATAATAAAACTATCAGTGTTGGTTGTTTTTTTTTTTATTTTTATTACATGAATTCGGAAGTAGGTCTCCGGCATGTTTAAGCTGTTTTTTCTTTTCTTTCTTTATTTGTTTAGTAATTTTTTTTTTTTTCGTTTGTTTTTATAAAGGGTAATACTTAATTAGTTGAATGCAACATTAAGTCTTTCTAGTAAGAATCGATTTTTATTTATATTAATTTAATGACTGAAATCTTTATACTGTCGGGTTCGTCGCATGATACTTGTTGATGAAGCCTTTTGTTAGTGAATCATAAAAACACGCTTTAAAGCAAATATAAATTCAATTATTTTGTTTATATAATTTTGAGTCATACTGTTATATTGCTATAAAATAATAAACAAAACAAAATTTAACCATGTCGACGATGAAACATTAAAATAAAATAAAATAAAATAAAAAAACGTCATCAATATCTGTTACTGTTTTAATTATTAAATTTTTAAATTTATATCTCTTAACAAAAAATGATACAGTCATCAAATTCTTGAATATATAAACACTACATCCACGAAATGCTTAAAAAATTAAATTTGTATGAACTTTTAAAAGCGTTAATGTGTCGTATGTGTTTTTCTTTGATGGTATTTTCTTAACACTGTTGCAAGAAGTGTTTGTTAAATACTTAAAAGGGTTTTTACACGTTTTTTTTTTTTTCAGTGGCGAGACAGACAATTTATCGTTTTTATTTATTTTCTTATTCACTTAACTCTTGGTATTCACTTGTCATTTATAAATATTTTTATTTGAAATTTATGTTTATTAATGGCTTAGTGATCTACTCTCCAAAGTCAGCTGTTTGATTTTTTTTTTTTTTTACTATCTTGATTGCGTGTTAATTTTTCTCAACATTGAATCTATTTGTTAATTTTACTGAAAGAAAATGATACAAAAAAAAAAAAAAGAAAAAATTCTTTAATAAAAATTTCATTGTATTGTGATATCGCAACAAATATTTCTTTATTTTATGTGCCTATCGAAATGCACAGTGAAATGAAAAATAAAATAAATATTTAAGTAAAAAATACATAAAATTTAGTTTTAGAGTTGTGGCGAACCAAGTCGGACGTATATTTTATTTTTACCGGTGCGGAAGACTCACATTATTTTACTTAAAATATTATTGTAGTGCGTTCAGTTTGTTTTTTTTTTTATTATTATTATTATTATTTTTGGTTGTTAATTTGTTTATAAAGCTGTAAAGCAAATTTAATTGATCATTAAGTGTTTGTTTGTTTAAAAAAAAAAAAAAAAAAGAAGAAAAATAAATAAAATAATTTTTTTACACATATAAAATAGAAAGAAAAGAAATTAATTAATTTGATTAAAACTACTTTTGGTTTTTCTTTTTGATTAATAAAATGTTTGTTTGCTTAAGTATTTACCTTATGAAATAATTTGTGATAAATTGTTATAAAAGAAAAGTAACATTGAAAGCCACTGGTATAACCTTCATTACAATGATTATTGAGTTAAAACAAATCAAATGAAGTTCATCTTTTGCATTTTATTTTACTTTCTTTGACTTAATTTTTGAAATTGAAAATGTTATTAAAAAGATTTTCGATTTTTATATACATATATATATATAAAAACATTTTTTCTTCTGTTATTTTGTGGTTTTTGTTGCTTTTTAATAAAAGAAATCAATTAAATTGAAACAAATTTATTTTGTGAATAAATAAAATTTGTTTTAGATTTTATTTATAATATTTAGGTTATGCTTGTTCTTTTTTTTTTTTTAAACTATTTTTCTTCTATTTATTGCAACAAGTGTATTGTAAGCTTGTGAAAGAATTCCTTTCAATAAAACATTAATTTCTCCGGTCTTTTCATACAAAAATTTGTTATAATGAATTTAATATAAAGCATTAACTGAAAGTCTTGACTTTTAAATGTTTTTATGTTTAAAACATTTTTCGTCCTATTTTTTTTCCATAAAATAATATTTAATAAAGAGAAAGTAGAAGTATTTTTGGTTTATATTTAGTTTTGTATTAATTAAAACATAAATCATAAACATAGAACTGCAGTTTTTTTTGTTGTTGTGCGAAATTTTATTTTATAATCTCTGCATCAGTTAAGTGGAATTTATAACAACAAAATTCAATAATAAAAATAATTTTTAATTAAAGAAAACACGTAACAAAATTAAGTCAAAGTTCATAGTGAATTAAAACTCAAAATTAACACCGTTGAAAGATCATCGTATCATCTACATCAATGAATATTTTTCTCTATTAAATTTGCAAATAATAATCAACAATTATTAATAATTTATATTATTTCCCATTCAAAAAACATATAAACAAATAAAAATTAATTAATTTTAATACGGGTTTTATAATATTTAATTATTAATTATTAATTTTTTATTCTTTATCTCTTTGATTACATGATTAATTAAATTTTTTTTTTTTGTTTTTCTTTATTAAACTGTATCAGAATTAGAGCAAATAGTTTTTTTTTTTTTTTTCTTTATTATTATAATACATGTTTTACTGTAAAAATAATTTTTAATTATAATTAATTTTTAATTATTATTTGTAACACTGTTAACCCTGTTAAGGCTTAGTAAAATGAAGGAAAAAAAAAAAAAATAAAATAAATAAAAAATCTAAATCAATTTCTAAAACATTCCAATGTATAAAATAAAAAAAAAAAAAAAAAAAAAACATTTATAAAGTTGCATTAAAAACAAGTCAATCGACAATTTCACTCTTTCCAAACACCAATTTTATATACGATGCTCTAAATTATTATTATTATTTTTTTTTTTTAAATAATTCTTTGGTTTAATTTTTATTTTTATTTGGCTTTGCTATAATTATTCAAGGTTGCCGAATTAGATGTCTAAAGGGAAAGTATTGACAATAATAATAAAAATAATAAACGAAACGTATTTGACCGCCAAATGATAACCAAAAAGAAAGAAAGAGAGATAGAAAATACTATAGAAGTCAAAGAAGAAAACAATAATTAAAAAATACATAAAAAAAACATTTTTTTTTTTTTTTTTTAAATTAAATTTAATGTGACAAAATGATGTGATTTTAAAAGTGTTAACAAAAAGTTTAATTTTTTTTTTGTTGTTGTTGTTGGTTTTTTTTTTAATGTAAAGAAATTAAAGCTGCACAACCAAGGGAAAGTAAAGTAACGCAAAAGTTCGTGATTCTTCTCTTAACCATCATTAAAACATTGTAAGTGTGAACAACACACAAATAAAAAAAAAAAAAAAATCTTTTGTCAAAAATAATGAGCTTAATTAATTAAAAACAAGAAGAAAATTAAAAAAAAAAAATTAAAAATATTAAATTATAGTAAAATGAAAGTAAAAATTCTTTAGAAACATTAAATAAAATTTTTTTTTTATAATAATACAAGACTTGTTAATTGTAGGTAACATAAAAAAAAAAAAAAAATGAAACTAAAGTGAAAATTTAATTAAAAAAAAAAAATAAAATAATTTTCTTTTGCAGCGTTATCGATTTGTGATATCTTTTTGCTGATATAATTAATTAACGGCAATACGGATTACGAAAAATAATTTAAAAGAATTTGGAAAAAAAACAAACACACACACACACACATGTTGTGTATTAAAAAACAATGGAATCTCAGTGTTATTATTTTATTAATAATTTATGGTACAGCAAATGTAAATTGTATACAAGTGACATCAACAACGGTAACCGCAGCCACAATAACAAGTACAGAAGTGTCACCAGGAATTATAACAGCCGATTACGATACAAATGCAAATGGAGAAAAAAATTTAAATTTAAATATAAATTATAATAAAAATGTACAAACAGTAAATAGAGGTAGTGTTGTTAGTGGTTTAAGTGGTTTGAGTGGATTGAATAGTGTTAAAATTGGTGTCGGCAGTTCAAGTAGTGATGAAGACAATAAATCAACAACAGCAAATGATTTTGCAACAATTTCAGATAAAGCAATAGGTAAATATTTATAATTAAGACAATTTGTTTTGTTTTTTTTTTAATTAAACCTAACCGTTATTCATTTTTAATTAGCACAAATATGTTACTATGGAAAGTATATTAAACTATTATTTATTTTTTTTTTTTTTTAGATATTTTTTTTCAAATTAATTAAAAATATATTGTCTACTGTTGAGCAATATATTTTTTTTTTTTGTTTAACATTAATTACCAGCATGGCTATTGATTTCGTTTTTATCATACGAAATGATAAGACAATGTTGTTTACACTGTAGAAATATTTATAATCGAAAAATCAATTTTTGTTTTCTAGTTACAATTAGATCTTATTAAATCTATTTAGTGGCTTTACGACTACTTTTCGCATTTCAGCATACAAATAATATATTAAACGTTGATTAAACGTAAACCATGCGATTTAAGCTGATTTTACCTGTCCAGATTTCATTTAAAGAGACAGTCAAAAATAGTTTTATTAAGATTTTTTTTGCAAATTATTATTTTTATTTTACTATTATATAAGCTTTCGATACACCGTTTAATTTCCAAGTGTAGACAGTTCGATATCCACTTATATAATTTATTAAATAAAGAAAATACAATACAGAATGAAACAATGTTTAAAAATACAAAAATTATTAAATAACAAAAAATATTTAAATATAAGTAAAGTAATGTAAAAAACCAACAGAGATGCATTTTAATAGTTTATTTTATCATATTTAATAAAAACGGTTTTCAACCGGTAAGAGTACCTCCTACTTGCTATTCGCAAATAATTATGTAATAAACATAAAATTGGCTCATTAGTTGTTGTTTTATTTTATTTATTATTGATTAAATATTAAAAATGGTTTAATAATTCTGTCTTTTTTTTGTATTAAACTACAATAAGCCCACCATAGTTATAGCGAAAGGTGGATTAAGTATTGTTATGCAGAAGAAACAGAAGTTATATCATTATTATTTTTTGTATGTGGTACTCATATGGAATTATTTATTATTTTATATCATTAATATGGTTAAAATGCAAATAATAATTTAGAAAATTTTATATTTAAACATAAATGCCATCCGTATATAAATTATTGTCACTTGTCTTTACACATTACACGACTAAAATGCAGGCTCATAATTGATAATGTTGTTTTCAATTGAACCATAAATATATTATATTTTTAAAAAGTTGTTTTCTTTTATGAGGTATAAACTAAACAGCATTTAATAGTAACAAAACTAAATAATGTTGAATAGGGTTAAATAAAAATCCGGAAAAAGTTTTTTATTTTCATTTTTATTGCAATGATAAATCTTTATACAAAAAATGATTTTTTTTTTTTTTTGCATGCATTACTTGCAAGTATTTTATCTAGTAAAAGGAAACCAGCACAACAGAAATTTCACTCTACCGTGAATGTTTTAATGTTTTTTTATTTTATTTATTTTTTTTTTTTTTAATATCTCGTTTAAGAAGGTCATTCAAATGACTTTATTATCAGAAATGTGTACCATAAGGTATTATTACATCTGTTTTAAGTAGTGATGACTATTTTTTATGTTTATTTTCTAGTTAAAATTAGAATTAATCTACTTCATTAACACCAATAATCGTTTATAAAAGTAAAAGCCAATGTAGTCTAATAAACAAGACAAAAAAGGTGCAAGTCTTTATAATCGTCAAAGAAAATTATGAAAAAAAAAAAAAAAATACAAAAAGGTTATAAAAAGGCAAAAGCATAACAAAAAGCATTCATAACATGGCGCATTATTTTAATTTAAGCTTTTCACGCATACGCATCATTTAAATATTAAACAAAATTTTGATTGATAAACAAGAAACTTGTCTATAAAATTAAAACAGCAACTTAACAAAGGTAAATTCGTGTAAATAATTGAAAAACCATGACACAAAAATGATTTTTGTTTTATTCCATTGTTATTAATAAAGTAATCACTAGATAAAGATAACTTTTATAAAATGATTAAAGTTTTACCGGAAATCCTTTGTAATAACTTTTAGCATAAATGCTAGATAACGTTTACAAATTATTTTCTGGTTTTGTTTATTCTTTATAGCTTATATTTCAACTTAAGAAAGCTTAGAAAGCTTAATAAAAAATACAAGAAATAGAAAGACACGATTAGCAAATTTATGCTATTTAATTAATTTTTTGTTATTAATTATTGGAGATTAATTAGTTTTGGTTAATTTTTATGATTTTATTTTATTTTACTTTGGTAGTTTGGTAGTTTTATGTTTTGCACGAGTATCAATAGTATTTTTAATTTTTTTTTTTTAAATTTGAGTGATGTATTTGGTATTACAGAATCGTTAAAAATAAATACTCCATTAACCAACCTTTATTCTGTAATTTTTTATTTAACAAGCATATTTCATCGACAAATGTTGTTAAAAAATATTAATTTTATATTCAGAATTTCAATATTTTATAACCTGTTTAATTTAATTTCATAATTTTTATTAATTGTTATAATTAAATTTCACATGCTCATCATTTAAATTGTGTTTATGAGGAAAGAAAACTAAATAAATTAAAACGTAGACGATGTGTAAATCCATAATTCAAGGTTGTTTTGATCTTTGTGTCCAAAGTTTTTATTTTTTTTTATTGATGGTTAAAGATCAAATATGAAAAAAAAAAACGTCAATGAGTTTTAAATAAATAAACATTTAAAAGATTAATTAATAAAAAAAAGATAAAAAAAACAAAAATGTTGTAATCAAAATAAATAAGATTAATCAATCTGAAGAGGTTATTACTGTGTGTTTGTATTGCTACTTGGCTTAACAATATTTTTATTTTTTTTTTGTTTGTTTGTAATAAATGTTTATCGTTTAATAATAAATAAAACATTTTTGTGTTTAATTAATTATTTTAATTATAAGTGAAATTTTTTCTCGTATAATAATAATAATAATAAAATTATAAATGTAATTAATAAATTTACCATTTCATTGCATATTGTGTTGAAATGCGTTAAATTGAGAATAAAAACGAAAACCCTATTTTAATTAATAATAGACTATTTTGAATATTTTGACTAATAAGAATTAATTAAGTAAAATTGCAATTATATTAATTAAACGGTTTGATGGAAGTTACATTAAAGTTTGTGTGTGTAATAAAGATAAGATCATTTCTAATGGTGTTTGATTGTAAAATTTCGATTAATAAACCTTTAATCCTTATAGTAGGGTTGTTTGACTGCAAGTAGTGTGTCCAATATTAAAAATTCCTACCTAATCAACATCACATCGGTTCAATTGTTCAATCGGTTATGTAAATAATCATTCATACAAGAAATTACAATCACATAAGTCGACATTGTCTTGATTATCTTACATAAACTATAATAAATCAATCCATTAATTTTACAACATGAATGAATTATTTAATAAATTTTAACTAGGAACAAAAAAAAAAAACCAAAACAATTTACCGCCAATTTGTTATTAAAAAAAAAAAAAGAAAAAAGAATTTAAATTAATTCACTTCAGTAAAAAATATTAATAAAGTTATGCAAATTATTAAATAATCATGTTTTGCGGTACAAGAAAAACGTAAAACCTTTTTTTTTTTTTTTTTAATAAATTCGTTAAGCAATTAATTTAAAAACAAATATTAAAAAAAAAAAAAAAAAAAATTACAAAACTACTAGCAGGTAGAAATTTTTGTTTTTTGTTTTTTAAATAATTGAAAATCGTTGAAATTTTAACAAACGCGTAGTTTTTTCATGATTATTATTTTTATTTTTAATTAGACGTATGTGATTTTATTTTTAATTATAGTGAGGTAGGGCCCTTTACCTAATAAAAACAACAAAAAAAAAAAAATAAATAAATATAATAACGAAAAAGAAAATTGCGGTATTATGTTTGTCTGTTGGTAAATTCAGGTCATTGATGAATTTTTTATTTTCTTTCTTTCATTTCTATATCGTTTAATTAAATAAAGAAATAAAAAATTATTAATTACTTGTGATAAATAAATAAAAACATTTTTATTTCTTCAATTAATTAGTTTTTTTTTTAATTGATTTATTTGCACTTTGATACATTTTTTTTTTTTTAAATTACGTACAAAGGTATTCTACGTTGATTAAGTAAAAATCACGCTTTTAAACTTTATTCAAAAAACGTTAGTTTCTTAACTATTAAATTTAATAATTACTTTTGATTGTAAATAATTTATTTAATTTAATTTAAATAAAATAAAGAGAAATCATATTTTTATTTTTTTTTCATTGATTATTTTTGAGTGGAGTTGCTTGTAAAACAATGGGCACCACTTGTTTGGTTGGCACCAGGTGAAAAATATATGCCAGGCGATGTAACTGAATTTCTCCAACATGTGCATGCTGAAAAAACAAAAGCAAACAATAAAAATAATTTAAATAATAATAATAAT
Source organism: Ptychoptera albimana (assembly GCA_961205885.1). Taxonomy (NCBI): domain Eukaryota; kingdom Metazoa; phylum Arthropoda; class Insecta; order Diptera; family Ptychopteridae; genus Ptychoptera; species Ptychoptera albimana. Next base: position 9,033,825 of record OY540802.1, on the reverse strand, counting down.
AATTATAATAATCTTGATGAGAATGAATATATAAATCCGGAACAATATTATTATTATGATATGGAGAATGAGTTGTCAGTGTTTGAAGATACAAGACGTTGGGATAGACGAAATAAAAGGAATTTTAAGGATCATAATCAATTAATTGATTATATAACTGGTTTACCAGTTGGTGAAAATTCGGAGAACTGGTTTCTCGTTACTAATGATCAGATTGGTAAGTTATTTTTTTTTTGTGTTTTTAATTGCGTAACGAGATAAATAAATTTAAAAAGAAAGAAAAAAAAACATTTTGCAAAAATTGCATTTAAAAGCATTTTTGTTTTCTTAAGTGAAAATCAACTTACTCACATGTTTTTATTATTTTCTGTTTTTTTTTTTTTTTAATACTTTTATGTTTCATAATCATTTTATTAAAATTTAAAAATTAGTCAGAGAGCTAATACTTTCGTTATTTTACATTTCTGGGTTTCATTATTGTTTTTTTTTTTTTTTTTTTTGTAGATGATTTACTAGAAAACTCATCGTCATTTCTTTTTGGACAAAATCCTACTGTTAATGCAGTACCAATATATTCAGTTGTAAACCGATGTACACAGACGGTAATTAATAATCAACAGAAGGCGCCATTTGTAAGTAAGTAACTGAACAAGTTTTTCTATAAATAATTAAGCCAAATTAATGTATTTAGTAGCAAGTAACAGCGAAATAACTTTTTATTATTTCAGATATAACATTGAATGATATTGATAATATTGAATATAAACATAATCCATATATACCATTAACTGGTATTGATTATAATCGACATGTACAACCGGAATATTCAGCATATATTCCTGCTGTAAATATGTTACAAACTAGGACAACCAGTAATGAAGAGATGATTTTATTAAATGATGAAAGCAATAATAATTTACTACGACGTTTACAACGTTCATCAATAATAACAACAACAGCAACAGCTGGTAGTAGTAATAATATTGATGAAAGAAACAATTCGGAAGAGCAGTATCAACAACACAAACAAATAAATAATGACGAGCATGATAAAGAGAAAGGTGAATGGAAATCATCATCCGAGATGAGTAAAGAATATCTATCGAACTATGATGATGTCAATGAAATGAAGATAGAACATCAGAATCAGGATAATGTGCCACATTTTCATGTTACTTACTGGATGTTTTATCCGTACAATCAAGGAAAAGCAATGTGCACTTTGAATTTAGGGCCATTAGGACGTGTTCCAATACCACATATATTTGGTATGTGCTTAGGAACAAAAAGAGATTTTGGAAGCCATGTCGGTGATTGGGAACACATGAGTTTATTTTTTAGAGGACGAAAGGAACCGGATGTATGTTTTATTTAATTTATTTTTGTAATTCTTCGGATTTTAATCGTATTTAATTAAAGGAAATGTATGTGTCCGCTCATGACGCTGGTGCTTACTACAAGTATGATCGTTTAACGGGAACGTTCGAGTTTGTTAGTCAGGAGACTCGAAAAGGTATTTTACAGAGGCCAAACTTTCCAAAAACGGTGCTCACCTCTTCAAATCATCCAGTGTTATTTGCTGCTCAGGGCTCCCACGGATTGTGGACAGCGCCAGGTAAGCATCGATTCGTGCGCGTACCAAGATTATATGATATAAATGGTTTTGGTACACCTTGGTCAACATGGAAGAGTATGGAAATCGTGTATAGTGGAGATGATTATCAAGGTAATTAAAAATACTAACGCTAAATACTTAATTATTTATTTTTGTAATTTTTCAAAAGTACGCTCATTAAATCCGGGCTGGCTACAATTTCGTGGTAAATGGGGAAATCCAAAAAGTCGATGTCATCCATTGCGTAGAATTGGTTTACATTTTTGTGAATACTTTGATGGACCACCTGGAATACCAATTAAAAGGCCAAACTTCTATTGCAACGTTGACCAAAATTTCCAGTAATAAAAAACAAAATTCTTACTTTATTTTTTTTTTAAACTAATTTATAGGATAATTTATTTATTTTAATTTTTTAAGTACTATTTATTATGTATTATTAAGTAATTATACAAAAAAAAAGATTAAAATCATAATCAATCAGCATTTTCATTTATGTTCCTGGTTCACATTCAATTTTAGCAGTGAGAAAAAATTTTTATTCCTAGTAGCTTATGCCATCTATTGAAAATTAATAATATTTCTAATAGATTCGTTTCTGATATATACTGCTTTTCATTTGAATTTTGTTTTAAAATGCTTTAACATTTGCATATCGTTGCAGTACGAGAAGTTCCAGGATGAATCTGTTAAAACTTTCACATTTTTTTTTTTTTTTAAATTACGTGATGTTTGTGATAATTGAGAAGAAAAAAAAAAATCAAAGGAAAAGTAATATTAAGTCTTGTAATTTCACGAAGTGACAGTGACCTGAAATTGAAACGAAACCAAGATCATTAATCGTTGATAATTTTCTGTCTTTTTTTCTGCTTGTTTTTTTTGTTTATCGTAACATTTATTTTCCTTTATCAAAACAATAAAACTGGGTCATTCATAGTAAATTCTTACTTAAAGAGCATCTCATTTTGACATTCATCATTCATCTATGGCTTATAATGCATCGTTTTGTTCTTCAATCAGTAATCCAGCTGATAAAAGGAACGAGACGAGAAACAAACAGATGGCGAAAAGCACACAAGGCGTAAAGTTTGTATTAAATTTCCGGGATCTACGCTTAGTGGAACACTATAATAAAAAACAAAAACAATATTCTGTTTCTGTCCCTAAGGAATATAAAAAAAAAAGCAGGATGATAAAAAAAAATTAATCGTTTTCCTTTATTAAATTTCCGAATTACAGTCATCGGAAAGACGGGCATAGAAAAAAAAATCGAAAATTCAGTTTGATTTGTATGGCATTTAAAGGCGCCATATGCCAGATGATAATATTCCCTCACTAAATTTCCTTTTAAATGTTTAACGGCAAATGCATCAAATTACAACATTTAAATATTATTTTCCAATTAAAGCTGTTTTCATGTGCGGTTTGTGTAGTTTACTTCAAACAGTTTCCAGATGAGAAAAGAATTTTGTTCATATGCCATGTATAGAGTGGTTTTGGTTACTTTGAACATTCAACAAAATGATTTTTTACTTGACTTCTTTTAATTTTATGTTTTTAATTGATTGCTCTAGGAGAGTCTTACAAATAAAATGTCAAGATTTGTCTGGATCTGTTAAAAGAAAACACAATTTTCTCAGTTTGTTAAACAATATGTTATGTTCAGGGCTTAACTAGAATTCGCGAAATTACTTTTATATTTCATTAAGCTTTTGTGGATTTTTTTTTTCTATCTTTCTGTTGAAACACGTTTGTCTCTGCGTTAAATGAAGTAAAAAAAAAAAAAACTCATTTATATGCTGTTATTCAGGTAGAATTTCTGTAATTTAATTATTCCAATGAAGAGACATACGAAAAAAAAAAAGCTATAATTCAACAACCCAGTAAACAATTCTATTAAAAAATCATTTATGCTTTCTATCTGTTTCTGTGGCTTTAATAAATTTTGTGCGAAGAAAATTTGATTATTTAAAAATCCATTTGACTTATTAATTTGAATAAAATGATTAAATTGAAAACCGAGTAGAACAAGATAACAAACAATCGAGAAAGTAGTGAGAGATTTAACACGTGGCTTCTTAAATGTCTAGACAAAAATCAAATAAAATTATTTAAAAAAAAAAAAAAGCAGAAAGAAAAGCAAATAATATTCTCTCTGCACCGACCAAAATACACAGAAAAATATAAATTTTATATGTGGTCTGCTAAAATCCAGTTGATGATGATGTGACATTTTCATTATTTACTCATTTAAGTCTTTAATTTTCTGTGTCTTGTTTGTTGCTATTCGCTTCTTTACGTACAACCATTTAATCATCCCTTTTCTTGTAACATTGTTAACGTGACGTATTTTTTTGTGTGGTTTGGCTATTTTTCTTCTATATAATTGACTTCCAGCAAACATTCATTCATTTTTTTTGTTGTTATTGTTGTAGGTTGCTGCTAGAATGTTTTACCATTTTTAGAAGAAAAAGAAAAAATTTATTAAAACCACATTTTGGTTTCTTATTTGTACAAATTAATTAATTTAAATACTCCTTTCAAATACAAAAACAAAACAGAACAAAATAAAAAATGTTTGTATCCAATTAAGATTTTATTTGATTTCAATTTTATTAAGAGAAAATGTCTAATGAAAATGCTATAAGAAAAATTGTTTCCAATTATTAAAATTGCTTTGAATACGCTTGTTTGATTATGAATTAATTTTTTTTTTTTTTTCGTTATTTATTGCCTGAATGACAATTTTGGAATAAATATAAAAGAGCGAAAAAAAAAAAAAAAAACCTAAAAGATTGTAAGGCATGTAAGCATCTTTGTTGCAGTAATGATGAAGCTTTTTTTAATAATTCGCCCACACACAATGAAAACAAATATAACAAGCAGTGAAAAAACAACAAGAAAAAAAAAAAGCACAGAATGTTACTACACTGGCCCTTTCATGTATTTTCCGTTTTTTTTTATTTTTTTTTTTTTTTGTTAATAATATTACAGAAAATTCATTTTTCTTGTTGTAGGAAATGTATGATTTTTCTTTCTTTCTTAAAAAAAAAATTAATAAATTTAACGAAAAATTTACAAGTTTCTGTTATTTCTGTATTAACATAATTATTTATTTTCGTTCTCGTCCTTTTTTTTTCCTGTATTTTTGTTATATATTTGGTTTTGTCCATTAATATTAATACGACATTGTTATGCATGTTATATGCGGTAGAAAAAAAAAAAAAAGAAATGTTTAAACATCTGTTGCTTTTAACGTAAAGAGCATCATTTTTTTTTCTTCTTGTTATGATTTACCTTTAAAAGTGTTTTTTTTTTTTTTTGCGGTGTAGTGTTATAAAAGAAATAAGGAAGAATAATAATAATAAAAATACGGGAAAATATTTATTAACAATAATAGAAGAAAAATATTATATTTTTATTTTTTTTCACATATACAAAAATAAATTTAATGGTAAAAATCACTTTTATGGTTTGTTTGTCATTTAAGTTTGAAATGCGTTGCGAATAGTCCTTGATTTTGTAAAGCTTCTATTACTTTAAGATTACATTTATTTATTTATTATTTTTTTTTTTTTTGTGGAAATATTTTAGTTAATTAAATACAATAATCCTTCTTTTCAAATCATAAATATATAATAAAGTAGAAATTTTTCCACAAAAAAAGAAAAAAAATTCTAACAAGGTATTTTCGCATTATTGAAATTACAGGGAATTCAATCATTTTCACAAAAAATTCACAGTGAATTCTAATAAATAAAAATTAAGTTATTAGCTGTATAATAATAGTAAAAGCTTATCACTCATAATCAAACTACACGGCAAACTGTTCCATAAATTCCATAAAATTTCGCATAAGTGAATAATTTTGTCACATGAAACACAAAATGGTAACGAATTTTTTTTATTATAAACCAACAAAATGTAATGAAAAACTAAAAAATTGATGAATTTACGAAATCAATTCTTTTGAAATTCTACTTTTTGATTAATTAAAATCGAAAATATGAATCCCAAAAGCTTTATCTTTTTTTTATTTTTAATCATCTATATACTGTGCTCATTGATTTCCTTTTAACGTTAAATTATAGCAAACAAAAATTTTGTTAACATGTGAAAGGAAATAAATAATTCCGAATAAAAGGAATATAAAGAAAAAAAAAAACATAAATACGTTGTGTAGCGATAAGATTCATAAATATATTGAGTGAGACAAGAGTACAAGAAATGTTTATTTATAATAACGAAGAAGAAAAACTTTAAAACACATATAATCCGTTTACTTTGTTCCATTGGATGATAATCTATTAAGATATTTACAATGGTTTACAACCGAAAAATATCGAAACAACAAATAGCAATGGTTTAGTTGCGTTTCAGATTTATCAAATCCAATTTAAAATAGATTTTATGGCGATTTTTTTTATATTTAATGGGCTTTCACGTTTAAATCGGAGAAATTTGATGAGAAATCTAGGAATATTAAGAAATGATAATGTTGATAAGTGAGTAAAGTCAGGGATCTGTAAAACACTTTTAAAAATATATTAGAAAGTATAAAAGTGAATTATTTAAATGCAGAAGTATGAATCTAAAATTTAAATTTAGAATTCGCTATTGATTGAACTTCTACAGAGAGCTGCTTTAATAACAATTTTCATCCAAATATAAGAGAGTTTGACACTGCAGATACAATTTCTTAATTAACAACAGAAAATTGAAATAAAAGAGATAAATTGACATTTAAAATACAACAAAACATAAACTTTATTTAATTATTTAATAACAAATTGTTTAGATTAACAAAACAAGAAACTCTGTCACAGGTTTATTATCATTTGAAATACAATATTTATTTTAAAATGTTTTATTTATTTAATTATTTATTATAGATATGTATGAAGTACTGGTGGACGTTCAGAATTATTTTGTTCACATCCGTTATGGGTTGTGGTGCTGTGGGTAAGTTGTTGGTTTATTCCATCGGTGTCTGGATTAATTTCATTAATTTCCGTATTAGACTGGGTAATGAATAATTTTGTTGTTATTGGTTTTGAAGATAATCTTGTTGTGTCTGCACCGGCTGTTGCCAATTGTGTCACAGGTTGTTCAGGTGGTAAATTATTTTTCTGTATTGATTTAAAGTTATTTACTGTTCTTGAAATTGAACATTGTCGTTCAGCACTTTTACGATCACGTCGAAACTTTGCAAATAAACTATTATCGATTTGTAGTTGTGCATTTATATCCTTACCTGTAGCACATGTGAATGCTTTTAAAAAGCTTTTCTTAAAATTGTCACTAAGAAAAGCGTAAAGAATTGGATTCATCGCTGAATTTGAATATCCCAAACAACCAACTAATAAGAAGAGAGTTATCTCTATTCTTGATTTACAAACAGTTACTGAGTGAATTAAAGCTACTTGCGATATCCAATACGGAAGCCAACATAGAACATAAACAGTTATCACTGTTAGAACGAGCTTCGTTACTTTACGATGTGATCTTCGCTTTTCTTTAGATTTTGTTTTTAATCCCACTGTCTTCAGTTTACGAATTACTAGATAATAAAACGCTAGAATCAGGGTTAAAGGTGTAGCGAAACCAAGTACTAGTGAATACAGTGTGAAAGTTGTACCAGATCCATTAACATTATCTTTTGGCCACTCAATAATGCATGATATTTTTCCTTTATCTTTTTCTATTGTATTTGCATATAGCATCACCGGTAACATGATGAAAACAGATGCTGTCCATGCCAATGCTGATACAATTCTTGAAACAATTGGACTTCGAAAGCGTGGTGATGAAATTGGATGACAAACAGCTATATATCGATCTGCTGACATTATAAATAAGAAGATCGATGAGGTAAACTGAGTGATGGACGTGCTAACCATATACGCCTTGCACATTGCCGTACCGAAACTCCATTGTCCAAGGTGCATCGTTGTTATCAGAAATGGAATGCCAATTAAAAAGCAATCATCAGCTAAAGCCAGATTCAGCAGGTACATATTTGTAACAGTTTGCATTTTTGAAAAGCGAAGCACAACATAAATAACTAAGGTATTTCCAAAAAGTCCAACAATGCATACTATAGCGTATAAAATCATTGTAATTAGATTGCTAACTGGCATCTGTATCGACGGACAGGTATAATGATATATATCATTATGTGTCATTGATAAATTATTCCATGATATCTCACCATCATTCATGCTGATGTTAAACAATAAATTGTTCTGAAATGGAAATGATAACGTTGAATTTTCAACATTACGAAATTGTGTAAATTTCATTAACGGCATCTCCATTGTTTTTTTTTTTTTCTAGCTTTAGTAACTTTACAGACGTCACAAGATGCAAGCGTTTAAATTATCCAACATTATCCAATACATTTTTAAGTATTCTAACACAATACAGCAGACTATAAATAAATAAAAAAAAAAAATTATTATTAGCTACTTTTTATGCGTTTTTAAATAATATTATTTATCGCGATTTTATATACAATGTCGAAAATCAATTTAATATTTATTAAGAAATTATTCCGAGGACGCTATTGTGATTAAATTTTGTAAGTAAAAGTAAAACGTTGTTTCTAATCCACTAAATGTTGTTTTAAAAACAGTTTTCTTTTCTTTTTCTTTTTTTTTTTTTGGCTTATAACTGAGTGTTGTCATACTGTGCAAATAAAAAGTGGTAAATAAACATGCCTAAAAGGATCAAACTTTCACTATTTACTATCTTCTTTTTTTTTAAGAATACTTACTGAACAACACATAATTGATTATTTTTCCAAACAAGATTTTAAAGATAATATTATATTATTTTTTTTAAAATTTTTTTTTTTTATGTAACAAAATGAATGGGCAACGCCAACAGTTTATAACATTCAATTACACTTCCTACAAATATAAAAGTCCTTTCCTTTGTCATTAGTTATTTTTATTTTAATCACTTTGTTTAATTTGTTTTTTTTTTTTTTTCGTTCTTTTCTTTAATTAAAACCAATGTAACATATATTGTGGACTTTAATAAACAATTATTGAAAAAAGGCACCAATAGTGATTAACGTTGTTTTTAATAACTGATTGTAACATCTTAGTGAAAAAACTTTATCGTACTTGAAAGTTACTTTACTTTCTTAATACATTTTTATTTATTTTTTTGTTTTATTTAATTAAATGATTGTTAATTAACGATTTTTTTTTATTTTTCTTGCTTTTTTAATTAAATTATTTAACCGTTTTCGAGCAACGCTGATAACACACTGAAAACTGAATTGTAATGCCTAAAAAATATATACAAAGGAAAAAAATGTATAATCGAAAGCTTTTCATTGTTACTCTTCTCTTCATTTGATAACTCCCTACTTTTATTGAGAATTCAAGAGAATAATCTAGTACTTTAACCTTTTTCTTGTTTATTTTTCATCTAATATTTACAAAAAAAAAAAAAGAAAAAAACGCAGAAAACAAAAAATCTCAACATGAGTGCCTTTCGCTTAACAAACAAGTGTTTAGGCCATTTTGTTGTTATCAATAGATTTTCCTCCTTTTTGCTTAATAAATCTCTTTGGAAAGAAAAGAATTATTTCATTTACAAGAAAACATACAAATATTGCTTGTGGGGGTGGTGGTATGTACAGACGTATTAATTCAAAATTAAATAATTAATTGTGCACTGGCAAATTTTCTGTTAACAATTTTTTTTTAATACAATTCAACACATTTCTAAATAATCAAAACGATTCTTTAAAAAAAAAAAAACCTGTCATAACCAATGTAAAAAGTATTAATTACGATGCCATAAACATTTACAAAAAAAAAATAAATAAAAAATTATTTATTCATTATAAAATTTTCGATGTATTTTGTTTGTTATCATTTAAACATTTTTTTTTTTTTTTTGATGTTATTATAAATGTCTCTGTTGTTTTACAATTTTATTTAGTTACAAAGAATTATTTAAAAAAAATGGTAAAGAAAATTAAATGACAAGTTTAAAAAAGCGACACAGGTATAGAAAATAGAAATTATTTTTATTTCTATAAATAAAATATTCTTTAATTAATCAGTGGAAACTGGTGAAAAATTAGTTAAACGGTTTAACCTTTAATAGAAGAAAAAATATAAGAAAAATTCAAACTACTTTGAACGAATAATTAAAGTTTGTAAAGTTTAATTGATTTTAATTAATTATTATTTTTGATTGAAAAATTTGTTTAGAACTGAATTAGTTTTTTTTTTTATACACATTGACAATACGAGTAACGAAGTATAAACAGAATAAAAAAAAAAAAAAAATAAAAATATTTTTAATGAGAAAACTTTTGATTGACAGTTTATGTTGTTTATGCTGTAATTATTATTATTTTAAAAGGTGTTGAATACGTATTTATGCTAGAATATTTGTTAGAATCATAATGACACAATTGTTGACATTTAACAAATGAGTTGCATACATTTCTCATGACTAAACAAATTATCATCAAATTTTCTATTTCCATTATTCTGATCAATTTCTTTTTCTTTTTTTTTTTTTTTTTTTTTGTGCAAAATATTAAATAACATAAATTATAACAATAATTTGGTTATTTTAATTCAAAACTCAATTAGTCAGCACGTTAACAATACAGCAAAATTAACAAAAAAAAAAAAAAAATCGAAACGAATTAAACAAATTAAATCGATAATTTCATTTGCAAAATGTTAATCATCTAAAAGCTCTAGCACCTGCTGTAATGATTTTACTATGAGATTTTTTTTTTTTTTTTACTTTGTTAATAATCGAATTAATAAACATTTTTGTTTTCGTTTTCTTTTTCTTTTTTATTCAGAAGCTTGTATTTGTGGTAAACATGTAAACATTTTTTTTGCTATTTACGTTCATGTTTCAAAGTTCAAACAGTAAACATTGAAATATGCATTGATTATTGATTTATAATAATATAAAGTGAAAAATCATGAATTGTTTCTTATTAAATTTTTTTTTTTTCATATATAAATTATAATTTAATTAATTATTTTCTCTATGTAATCCCAATTTATACAAAACTTTTTTTTTTTTTTTTTCGTTATTATTATTCTTTTTGTAGAAAGTTTTCTTTTTCTATTATTGTATTTTTTTTTATATTTTATTATCATTTAAATGACAATCGAATGTTAAGAATAAAGCATAAACACTGATAAGAATAACATGCGCAAGTCACTTGAAATTAATTTACAATAATAAAATAAGAAACGAAGGAAAAAGAAAACTTATTTTATGCTGTATTTACTCATCCTTTTTGAGGTTAATTCATTGCCATTAATAATAAAATAGGAAAATACGGTTAAACAGTTAATCCTAAAACCTATATTATTATTAAATTAATATTATTGTTTTGTATTAAATAAAGTAAAGAAGAAGAAAGTAATTTTAATGACAAGAATATTAATAATAAAACCATAAAAACTTTCATGCATTAACTTTATTTCATTAATTTTTCTCTTTATATATAAAGATTAAGATAACAATTTACACGATAAATATTATTACATTTTTTTTTCATCTCCTTGTTTATATCAATCTTCAACATTTATCATCTTTTAATAATCTTACGCAATAATAAATAAATGAATTTTCTAACCTTGATCTAAAATACGAGAATATTAATAAAAAAAAAAAAATTATTTCTATTGACGAGGAAAGCTTACAGAGTTATTTATTATTTCAAATTATAATAATAATTTTAATAAAATAAAAGTGTGCGTTTGACAAAAAAAAAATAAGCAAAATTTCCTTTTTGATTTTTTTTTTTCATCTTTTTTTTTTTATTAATCTTTATAGATCCTGATGCATTCACTCAAAAGAAATACTTTTCAATTGGATGAGAAAAAGTTTTTCTTTTTTACGCTCTTTGTAAAAGAATTTATTTCATTCCTTTTCTTCTTCACTGTTTTTATTTTTATTTTTATTTTATTAATAATAATAATAATAAATTGTAAAATGGTTTAAACTTCAATTTTACATTTGATTCAATTTTCAAGTTTGTTGAATTTTATTTTATTAAAATGAATACAGATCTGTATGTCTGTTTTTCATTGGTAATAACTAATGGAATTTATTGCGAATATATTCTTATGCATCTACCTTATATCACCAGTTATATCTTTTGTAATCAAAAATTTTGTACGCCAAGTTAGGCGTTACTTTTGTATTATATATAGAAAAATTTTTGTTTGAATAAAAGAAAAATCGATTTCTAAGAGGAAAAAAAAAAATGGAAATATTTTTATTTTTTAATAATAAACATAGCGAAAGGATTATTTACTCAGGTCGTATGTATTTAACTCAAACATAAAAAGGATTTTTAACATAGCAGTGAACAAACGAACGTTAATGCAAAAAAAAGGAATAGAATAAACGATAAATGAGAATAAATAACAAGAGAAAAAAAAAAGAAAAGAAAAAAAAAACTCCAAACAACTGAAAACTGGATGAAGTGAAAGTAAAAGCGCATAAATACAAACTTTATGGTTATTGGATCTTGGCTACATTTTAAGTTATTCTTGTTATTTTAGTTACAATTCAATGGATTAGTTTCAAACGTATTTTATACGATATTCAATTCATGAAGGAAAAAAAATTACATTTTTTTTTGTTTGTTTGTTGCTTTTGTTTTAAAAAAAAAAATTAGAAAATGTAAAGCAAAAAAGGTTTCGTGTGATAAAGACATACGATAAGCTTTTTTTTTTTTCTTTTTTTCGTTTATTACAATGGTGTAGCAAAGTAAAAAATAAATCAATAAAGAATTATTTGCTGGATTATTTACATTTATGATGATAATAAATTAATGATTTTATCCAGTCTTATATAATAAATTATAATCGATACATATTATCGAAATCTTAAAGATAAATAAACGCTATAAAGTTTTATGTTTAAATCACATCTTGTTCCGTTATTAAAGTTTTTTTTTTTTTCTCGTTATTATTTTTCAATTTTCACCGAGCTTTTCATTAACTTTTTTGAAATGTGTAAATAACATTATATTTTTCTGTTTTTCTCCTGTTTTACCTGTCGTAATAAAAAAAAAACTTTCTAATTATCTTGAGTTTTTTTTTTTTTCTGTAGCGTTATAATGTATAAAGTATGAACAGTATTAGAAGTGTCTTCCCATCCCATATTTTGTTGACATTTATTAAACTAATCTCATTATAAATAATAATAATAATAATAATAATAATAATAATAATAATAATAATAATAATAATAATAATAATAATAATAATAATAAATATTTATATGTTATATAAACTTTACTGGACAATTATTGGTTATTTATTTAATAAAAGAAACTTTCGATAATAAATTGATGAAGTTTCTTTAATTAAAACTATAATTAAAAATGATTTGTTTATTTTATAACATAAATTACTTGTTTGATAATAATTAACAGCAAGTCAAAATGATTATGTTGCATACAGTCAAATTCAGTACTAATTGGTTTCACGAGCACTTTTAAAATTACAAATCATAATCATACTTTCAATAAAATTAAATTAAACCACAGAACGTCAGTAATATTATTTATTTATTATAACAAAAGCTTATCGTGAAGTTTTTTGACAAAATATTACTGCAAAAAAAATAATGGAATGAAAGGAATAAATTGTTAACAATTAATCCAGCTATAATTAACCTTTTAACCACTAATAAATCAGCATGATATCATTCTGATTTATATAAAAAAAAAAAAAAAAATTTAACAACGATTATTAATTATAAACACAGCTTAGTACAATTTTTTTTTTTTTTTTTTTTGAATAATTAAACAAAGTTTATAAATAATAAATTGGTTTAAGCCTTTAGAAATTTATTTTCATTTTTTTTTTATATTTTCTTGTTGAAAATGGTTTTAAAAAACAAAAAAAGAATTTCTTTTTACACTCAATTAAGAAGAATTAAAAGAAGCAACAAAACTTGTCACAATTTCAAGTATTTTATAAAACTCTGTAATTTTCTTTCTCGATTTTGTTTTTACTTGTTATACAATTAAATGCCGTTTTATATTTGTGATAATAACTGTGATAAAGTTTCGGTTAATTAAGAGTGTAAAACAATTAGCAACAAACCAAATTTAATTTGGTTTTAAATATTGTTTAATGGTAAAATAACTGTATTACCTTTATTAACTATAAAAGAAAAAGGACACGTTTATAACAAATATATCTTTAAATCATTGATACTAATGTTATAATTTATTATTTTCACTTTATCACAATAAATTATCAAGGAGAATAGAAAAAAAAAAAGGAAAAGAGCGAAACGAAAAAATACGGAAAAAAAAAATAAATCAATGCTCGAGTCAGAAAAGCTTAAGTAGCATTTATTATGGTTTAAGTGAATGAGAAAAATAAAAAAAAAAACAATAATTTCATGTAAATAATATTCGAAATTGCGTAAGAGAAATTCCAATGAATAATTACATAGAAAAGAAAATATAGAAAAGCGGATTAAAAGCTTAAATACTTGTTTATAAAAGACTTAACTTAACTTAATTGTAATTTTAAAATTATAAAACATTATTTTTTTTCATTTTTCTTTTTAATCGTTGAATACTTTTTAATCGTTAAACAAATGAATTTAATTACGAAAAAAAAAAAAACTAAAAATCGATTAATTATGTTCTGTCAATCAAATTAAAAAAAAAAACATTTTATATTCATCCCATTTCCTTTATTATTTTATTTATTTCTTTCTTTTTGAAAGTTTTGTATTTTTAATCTATATTTCTATAAGTATTACAGTGACTTACATCATGTTACCACATATTTACATTATTTTAAACTTTTCCTATTACACACAACATTTTTTTTTTTTTTTTATAATTATTAAAGCATTATGCTAATGACGTACAGGTAACGTTGAAGAAAAATACACATTTTTTTTTTTTTTTTGTATGGTTATGTTAAAAATGATTTTAAATAAGCAAAAAAAAAATAATAAAATAAATAAACCAAAATCTATGTATAAAGGTAATTTAATTGTTTTTTATTATAATTATTTATATTTTAACATCAATCAATCTCATGTTAGATGTCTTTTTTGTACGTTTACCTTGAGTGTTATGTTTGTCATAAAATTTTTGTTACATAAAAGGAAAGGAAGGAATAAACACAAGACACGTGACATTATTTAACGAAATAACAAAATAAATAAAAAAGGATATAAATTTCTATATTATATTTATTGTCATGTTATTGTTTCTTTTATTTATCTTCTTTTTTGTGTAATAAAATGTTTGTTGCTTTACATTTTAATAGATGAAACAGTATGTTTCGTAACAACAAAAAAAAAAAAAAAAAAAAAAAAAACAATAATAAAAAGAAGCTAAATCGATATCTCTAGAAGAATAAATAACATTTGTGACATACATACATAAAAATTATTATTTATTTAATATTTTCTTATAAGAAAAAAAAAAATAATAAATAAATAAAACGCAATCCATCACATATAGAAAGTGACAAGAAAAGTTTATTTACAAATAAAAAAAAAAAAAAATCTATCGAAAATATAAACGAAGAATTTATTTCCAACAAATTTTAGAATCATTAAATCTGTTTTTGTTTTTGTTTTTTTTTTGTTAAGATTTGTGTGGGTGAATTCATCACCGAACCGTTTCACCAATTTTTTAACATTAAGTAAAACTATTACTAAGGAAATAGTTATTTTTTTTGTATTTTTTATACACATGTTGCTTTAATAGTCATTTTCCAGTTGTTATGCTAAGCAGAAACCTTTTTCTAACAGAAATGATGTATGTGTTTTGTCTACAAATATTTAACGCAACGGTTACAGTAACATATGATCGGTAGTATTTTTAAGCAATACCTAAATTATAATTTTATTCAGCAAAAATTATATAAAAAAAGATTTTTTTTGTTTAGTTTATTCTAGCTTTAAGATAATAAAAAATAATTAATCTTGTCTAATCAATAAATTATTATTATTACTAGAAGCTTTTGACTACTTTGCATAGTTTTTTTTTTTTTATTTTCATAATGCTTTCTCTGTGCTCGTTTTCATATATTTTAATTTTTTTTTTGTTGTCCGTTTTTTTGCTGGTTTTATTCAACAGCAAAAAAAAAAAAAAACGACCGTCATCGTCAAAATAGCAAAGTGTACAGCAGCAGTAAAGGAAAATTTACAAAAAAAAAAGAAAGAAAAAACACAAAATTGTAGCAATAAAAGAAGTTTTTAATATAAAATATGAATAATAAAAATATTATTTTATAGCCACAAGTCGACAACGGATAAATAAAGAGAAAAGAGAAGAAAAAATATTTATTTTTTTTGCTTTTTTTTTTAGCACGACAAAGGAAATTTTGTTCTTTTTTTTTTTTGTTTTTTAATAATAATATCGCGTTGTATGGTATTGTTTTCGCCTTTTGATCAATTTTATTACATTTTTCACTCAACATATTTTAAAATAACAACCAGACAAACAGATAAAATAAAATAAAATAATAACACGACATAGATGATATTTATGTATGTAAAATAGGTAAAATGATGTGCATATTGTTTGTTTTCTGCATTAAAAGGTATAAAGCGTAGTATTAAAGACTAGACAAGTGTCATATTTTATTTGAATATAATAATATTATGCATAATTAGGTGTTATCTTGACATTTTAATTATAAATTAATTAAGACTATAAATTTTAATTAATTCTTCTGAAAAATAAATATTTTTATTTAATTAAATGAAAATTAGTTCAGTCTAGTAATATTAATTTAGCAAACGTAACATACATAACTAAACGTTAAACCATATATTATATAATAAAGATAAACAAAAAAAAAACAAAAAAAAAAGAAAGAAATTTTAATTTTATTAAAATAAAAAAATAAAAATCTTTACACAAAGCACATTCATTATATTGCATTTTCTCATCGTTTTTTTTTTTATATTTACACAAACGTAATACAATCTGTTTAGGTTTTGTTGAGGTTTTGTACGATATGAATAAACTTTATCTATAAAATAGAAAAACAGGATAACCGTACTATTAAAATAATAAAATAATAAAGTATTTTACTTCTTAATAAAGCAACAGAAAAAAACCACAGACAACGATGAACAATTGATGTTATAAAGCAAAAATTTTAATACCAAATAAACTGAGATTTTCTACAATATTTTTTTTTTTTTTTGTGTAATTAATTTTGAGTTTATCCTTTAATAAGGATTCAAATGTACTTCATGTAACAAAACATAAAAATGCAACAATATAAACGTGAAAACTTTTCATTAATATTTATCAACTATTAACTGCTGTTTGTAGCACAAGTTTTATTAATGAAGAGAACAACTTCCCGACAAACAAAACACACAATTTTCTTCAATCCTTTATTCACGTAAACAGATAAAACAATTTTATTTAATTAAACCCTTTATTTGTTTAATATCCTTTTGTTTAGATGCAATTTTTTTTTATTTGTCGTTGTTTATTTCAAAAAAAAAATACTTCTTTTGAAGTATTCACATAAACTGAGTACAGTTTATTGTTATTTGCACGCAAAGTGTTATAACTTGTTAAGTTTTTATCAAAGTTATTTCAACACAAATGATTTATTTACATTTTATACGTTTTCGTGTTGTACTGTTGCTAATATTTATTTATTTTTTTTGATTAATGAATTTTCCGTTTTGTTTTTATTTTTTATGCAGCCATTGACATTGCAGCAAAGTGGCTTAGTTTGACAAAAAAAAAAAATTTTTTTTTTTTTTATATTTTATTTTTAGTATACAGTTTATTGCACTAAGATAAACATCAACTATAATTTAGTTACTTTATAACATTTTTATTGTTATAATTTTTTATTATTTTTTTTTTTTTATCCAATATATAAACCAAATGCATATATAAAAGAAAAATAGAAAAAAATTGCTACCCCCTGTGAATTGAATTAAATTAAATTTGTGTTTGGTGGATTTTTATTTATTTATTTTTTTTTTTTTTGTATGGCATATAAATACTGTTTGGTTAACCTAGGTCATGTTAAGGTGAACTAGATTTGATATTCTTTAACAATAAATAATAAACAAAATTCTGATTACTTTTTGAATTTTTAATGAAATATAAATTTTGTGGTACAGCGAAATAAAAAGTAAAACAAGAAATAAATTACTTTGGTTAAAACCGTATGAAAAAAAAACAACCACATAATGACATAACTTTTCTTAAATAATACGACAACAAGTAACAACAAACAAATTTTTTATTTAAATAAGACTTTTCTGTACACTTTAGCTACTTTTGTTATTAGAAAAAAAAAATGACAAATAAATCAAGTACAGCCCAAAAAATGATTATCAACCAACAAAAAAAGTTTTTTTATTTTTTTTTTTAATTAAAAATCATTTATCAACGCCCACATAGCTAGTAAAATAAATTAAAAACAAAAATCTACGGTTAAGAATAATTAAAACAAAGGTAAAGTCATTTGTGTCACTATAATTAATCATTTAATAAAAATAAAAAATCAAGTTTTACGGTTTAATATTTTTGCTGTTGTTTGATTAACAAAAGCTTTCTGATTCTATATATATATAATACATCCGTATATAGTTTTTATTATTTCTAGTTACATAAAAGATATTGTTTATTGATAAAAATTTATATTTATTTATTATGCTTGAAATATATAACAATAACGATTAATAATAGAAATTTATTTTTTAATAAAGCATCTTTTGTGCTTTCATTTTATAACATTAAATACAAAAATTAATTTTACGTAATAAACTATTGATTATAATACGTAAATAATCCTTTGTAACATTTGCTTCTATAATAATCAAAACAGAAATGATTAATTTGTTATTAACATTTATTATAATTCTATAGAATAAAACTGAGATATACAAGTAAAAGTGTTTTTTTTTCTTTTTTTGTTGTTTTTATTAATTTTTTGTGGTTGTATTCGATGAAATAAATTGTTTATAGGAAAAATTCTAGAAATTAAATATTGTTAACATAATTTCTGTAAGCATAATTAGCCAAATGTTGTTTATAGATTATTAAAATTATAGCTATGATTAGTTGAGTGGTAATTCGAATTCAAAGAATTGTCAACGTTAATCTTAAATACACTTATCTTCGTATTCTGGCCATAATTCGTTGTTTTATAAGTATAAATAAATAAACAAATAGCCTGGATCATAAAAAGTTGACAGTTGATACAAATATTGTTGGATATTAACCGATTAATCGTGTATTTATTAAAAAAAAAAACAACAAAATTCTAGTTGTTATGACCATAATGGCAGCATATTTTTATGAAGCTTTCTTATAAACAAGTAAAACTTTTATGAGGATTTTCACAATACAAAAAAAAAAAAAAATGTCTACTTCCGATACTGCTCAATAATATTAAGTATTTTGTGTATATTTTTATCAGATTTACCGCAAAATTTCATTTGTTAAAGGAAAAATATAAAAGTAAACGGAAAAACTCACTTCTATCATACTTTTATCTCAAAATTTATGTATTAAATTTTTTCGTATTTTCTACACGTAAATTTTTTTTCCTTATTATTCAACATCAACATATTGTTTGTTGTTTGTTTAATAAAATATATCTAACACAAAAAATATAAGAAAGGAAAAGAAATGATGAAAACATGGCAAAACCAAAAAAAAAAAAAAAAAATAATAAATAATAAAAAAAATGTTAAATCAAACATCTTGCAACAACACAGGATATAAAGATATTTGGTTTTTATTTTATTTTTCCTCTTGAATATAAATTCGAATGAAAGGTGATCAACTTTTTTCATTCACCTTACAAATATTTATGCTGTACAATCACCTCTTTAAAGGTAGAATTTTCTCACAAATGAACGTTTAAGGAAATACAAAGATTTTAAAAAGAATTAATTCAGTGCACTTTAAATAGTAAACAACATAATAAAATATAAAATTTTAAGCAAACAAGACAAAACGATTTATTAGTGTTAATGCTAAGTCTGTTCTTCCCTCTATGATATAAAATTTTGTCCGATATGCAAATAATCGTCGTTAGTATTGTCTCGCCAAGATACATTTATATTATTTTACAACATGTTTTTTGTTTTTTTTTTTTTTTTTTGTTATTCAATTTATTGTCTCACATTTGGCTCTGAAACATAGAAATACGATAAGACAGACAAAACCATAACAAACCAAAAGTTTAACCAATCGCAGAAATACGCTTATCACCAAATAACTTCTTGTGGCTTGCTTTTGGTTAAATACTGAAAACATTTATTATTTCACATAATTAAAAAATTAAACAATTAATTCATTTACTAATGACACTATTAGTTTAATTCAGTAGATTAAAATTGGATTTAAAATGGCTAAACGATGTCGTTATAACGAAAAGGTGTAATTTTTCAATTTCCTAATTAAATCCTTTTTTTTTTTTTTTTTTTTTGAAAATCGACTAACAGTATCATTATCTAACGTAATTATAATTAATTTATTTTATGACTGCTGGTATAACTGCTTACTTTCACTCTTTGCCAAAATTAAAATAATTTTATTTTTCGTTAAGTATAACTCTGGGTGATTAATTATTTAATTCTTATGTTTCTCGACGTAAAAAAAAAAAAAAAGGTCAGACAGTGGATTACCAGAAATTTCTTCTTCTTTTTTTTTTACAGGGTGTTAATAATTTTAATGATTTTATTTCATTATAACAGCGGAAAGCTATCGTCTTCTTTTTTTTTTTTTAATGAAATTTAAAACTTTTACGTTGCTAGTAAATTTTTTTTTTTTTTTTTCAAATTTATTATCATAATTAATATTATTTATTAATGTATCGTTATATAATAATGATTGTACGTTTAAAAGAAGTTTTTATTATTTTTTTCACCTTATTATATTAATCTTATTGAAAAGACGATAGCGTAATTATTGAGCGTAAGAATAATAATAAAAAAACATTACACAAACAATTTCGATAATTTATAAAAACTTTCTCACTAATACTGTCTTCCGTATTTCTTGTATTATTGTTCGGTTTTTTTTTTTTTTTTGTTCTAACAACAAAAATATTTAAGTATAATATATAATTTAGTTGGCATTAGGGATCCTTTATGTAAAAAAAAAATTATTCTCTTATCTTGTCTAGACTTCTATAGATATATTTATAATAAAATTTTTAAACACATTTAAGGTGAATATGTTTCCAAATTATCTTATTTACTTATTTGCCATTATGAATTAGGAAAAGTGTTTTAACTGATAAATAGTTTGTCTTAATTTAAAAATAATCACATCACATCTACATAACATTATATGATTCAGGATTTAATAATCTTAATCAATACAATTTTTATATATTTAAAATAAAATTTATTTGTTTATAAATATATAATAGAAAGTATACAACAAATAAATTTTATAAAACATTATGTACATCATACATTGGTAATCTAAATGCACATGATTGTGATCCTATACCATAAGTGGTTGCGTAAGTGCTACATAGTAATTTATTCATATATTTTGCATTAATAAGGAGACCTAAAAATGCATATCCCACAAAAAAATTAGTAGTTATAAAAAAAAATATGAATGTCCATATCTAAAATAGCAAAAAAAAAAAATTCTAATAAATAATTTCTATGAAAATTTATAATAAATAAATAATAAACTTTTTTATAAAGAATTCGACTAGCAAATCCATCTAAGTCATCATCTGATTCGCAACCCATTTAATTGATTTCAAATATATCCTTCTGCTTAGTATTCACCTAATTTCCAATTAAATAAGCAAATATTATAAAAAGGATTTATATTATAATATCAATTCTAAAAACACAGGAGAAAAAATACAAAATACTAATAATAATAATAATTATCGCGTAGCGATATTTCTTTTTGTTTTTTGCCAAAGCATGCATGATGTTTTTTTTGTTTTAAATAAAAATTGGAGGAAAATATTTTTTTTTTTTTACACAGTAGAAATAATAAGAATGTTTCACTCTACGCAAAACGTCATGAAATCATGATCAATTTTTTTTCTGCAACCACGAAAATTGTATCAACATTTTAAATTATAATAATAAATTAAGACAAATTTATTGCTTATTTTCTTAACAAATTTATTTATATATAAAATGCGTTTTGACTAAAATCTAACAATAAAACAGAGCCCCAATATAACAGAGCCCCCCAATAATATAATAGAAATGTTTCATATTTTTTTTTTTTTTGTTTTTCATTTTCAATTCTATTGTTAATTTTTTTTCAATTACTTAAATAACTAAAATAAATATATAAAAAATATGTGTAAAGAGAATTAATTGGATTCTTCATATTTTTTATTATATGAGAGAAAATAATGAGGTCCAATTGTATAATTAGAATGTCGTCTACTACATTCTTGACCGTCAAGTCCATACGGTGCATATCTAGTACATTCCAATCCTTGTAATTCAAAAACAAGGTACAAGACGAGCATATATGCATATAAAACGAACAGAATATAATTAAATATCATTAGAGCCAAACAGAAAAACTAAAATTATATAAATAAATATTAAAAATCTTTATTAATTAATTAATTATTTTTACCCGGCTTATAATTCCATATCTAATAAAAGAACTACTGCACTCAATATCCAGATCCATCCTTCTATTATAATTCTGATTTTATTTTAAATTAAAATTAAAATTAAAATAAAAAAAAAAAAAACAAAACCAAATAATTAAAAACGATGTTTACTTGGTTAAAAAATGTTCAGGAATTCTATATGCATTTAATTGATGTGTAAAGAAACTTTTTAACCAAACATAGTCTGCAAATTTTTCTGAAATATATTTATTAAATCTTTATTAAGTCTAAAGAAAAAAATTTTTTGCTGTAGAAAATCGACAGTGGATGCTGTAAAAATTACGCAATATCGCGATTGATTAACGGCTATATAAAACTTTAATGCCTATTGTATTATGTCGTAATTTTTTACTAAAAATAAATTCCCATCAACATTAACTGCTGACAAATAAGTATATTTATTATTGACAAATAGACATTGAATTTGACAGCTTAAAGCTTTCAATTAAAAGAAAACAATAGAAAAAAAAAAAAAAAAATAATAATCTTATATTTTCTATTATACATTACTCTGGCTTATTACATAGTCTATCTTAATTAAAAATCTTCTTTTCTTTTCTTTTTATAATATTATTTATAATTCTTCATTAAGTTTATATTAAAAGAAATTCTCTCATCTCTCTTATTCCTTAAAATGTCAATTTAACTGACTTTCGATAAATATTAATCACGTTTTATAAATCGTGTTCATTTTAATATTAAAATTAGATGTTTTTTATTATAATTTTTTTTTTTTCTTTTCTGTTTAAATATTTTATAGTCTCTTCTTGTTATTCGCTTTAGTTAATTAATAAATTTTTTTTTTTTTTATTTTATTAATAAATATCAGAAGTTATTTATTATAATTATTTTTTTTTTTATATACTTGTTTTGCTTATTTTTTATGCAAATATATACCCAATATTGATTATTGATCTTAATCAATATTTACCATTTTTTATTATGCCTTATAAATTTTTTTTTTTCTGTCTTTCTTATTAAAAAAAAATAAAGGGAAAAAAGAAAAAAAAATTATGTTTGTAGAAAATAAATATTTAAAAAATCGGTTTTGATTAAATGGAGAGATAAAAATAAATCATTAAATGAAAAGGTAAAAGTTAATGATGAATGATGTGGGTCGATTGCGTTTGAACAACCAGATTAGAATACATATTTTTTTTATGACAATATTTTACACTGTTTAAACAATATTTATTCCTTTTATTTTTTACATTATTATTATTCTTATTATTATTATGTCTTTTTATATGTTTTAAAATAGATAAAATATCGTGATAAGAACATAATTTTAATTCTGATACGTAAAAACTTACAGTGTACCAGGCACCTCCACTAGTTTATTATCCTAATTGATCACCATATTATTCGTGCAATTTTTATGGCACGTCCTCAGGTTATGATCTTTTTTTTTTCCCCTAACATGTTCTATAAAATATAATAATAATTGTTTGCATATTATATCTAATTAAAATAAATTTGCAATCAATCAACATAAGAAAACCCAACATAACTCATACCGATGCTTGTATTCAAAGTGCTATTCAGCTGACAAGAATATTTTATTATTTATTGAACGTGTCATTATTTAAGAAATAATACTTAACTCGCTAGTGTTTTATAATAAAAAAATAAAAATATATAATTATGAAAAAGCAAGCGATAGTTTCATTGATATATGTATATAAAATGAAAGATTTTTTTGTTATTTTTATACCAAAACTATTTCTCTGCTTATTTAAATAATTAAAAAGAAAATTCCTGATAAAAATTAATTACCAATTTGTGTATTTTAATTAAAAAAAAAAGAGAAATTAATGGAAAATTCTTTAAGCTATTGTTATACAAATGTTCACTCGTGTAGTTAATAATTATCAACCTGTTCAGCTGAAAGATTGTATTTGTGTTATTTGTTCCTATAATAGTTAATCCATAATGATTATTATCATAAAAGTGTTGTATCTTCAGTGAAATAAGAGAATAAGAGAAATCAGAGAAATAAAAATAATATAAATAAACTTAATAAAAATTCGTGGTAATAAACTTAAAAAATACAAAAAATTTACTGGCGTCCAAATATATAATTTCTGTTGTATTTTTTTTTTTTTCAGTTTTATTTTTAATCCTTAATTCGCTACACAGTTCTCATAAACATTTAAACTGTTAATATTGTATTGTTTGCTTATAATTTACTATTCAAGTGTTTAAAGTTGTTGCAGAATGTTTTTCATTTAAATAACTTTTAACCAAGATGCATTTAATTATATAAAAATATGTTTTTCATAATAAAATATAAATAGAAATTATTAAAAAATGCTTTTTTAATAGCTATATTGACCGTATAAATTGTTTCTATTTTAACTTTTATTAAAACAATAAGCGTTCCGTGTAGCTTAACTTTTTAAAAAGCTCCATTTGTTTAGCGATTAAAAGTTTTATTTTTGAAAAGAACAATTCAAATAAAATTTAGTTAAGGGTAGCAAAAGAAAGAAAAAACATTACTTTTTTCTAAGTAAGCTTTTATGATTTATTAAATATTTGTGATTATTTCATACTGAAGCACAATAACCATTTACTTGATAACTTTAAACTTTAATTTCTATTTAATAGCATAAAGAAAATCCATAA
The DNA here is from genome assembly GCA_961205885.1 of Ptychoptera albimana. NCBI lineage: Eukaryota > Metazoa > Arthropoda > Insecta > Diptera > Ptychopteridae > Ptychoptera > Ptychoptera albimana. Next base: position 9,008,919 of record OY540802.1, on the reverse strand, counting down.
TTAGTAAGGAAACTTTCACCAAAAAAAAAAAATTAATAAATAAATAAAATCCAGAGCAAGGCATTTATTCCATTATTCACGTCTTTAAAATGTTTTTATGTAACAAAAGAAAATTTATTTATTTATTATTTTATTTTTTTTTTTGAATTTATTAACAAATTAAAATTACACTTAAGTGTACATTGCTGTTTTATTATTCAACGATAATAAATTCGAAATTTATTGCCTACATTAATTACCTTTCTTTATCTTAAGACGGATTTTTTATATTAATTTTATTATTATTATTATTTCTTTACTTGTTTTTATACTTTATTTGCTGCTATTAAATGGTAAGTGGTGAATACTAGACGTTATGGTTCTACAAAATATCCAATTGCACCACTGCACATTGTACATGTAATAATACAAAATTCTACTTATACTTAAACAGTAATCTTACCTTATTGTATTTATTAAAGAAATACGTGAACAATTCATCAATTTAATTTGTATTAATTAAAAAATTTTGTTTAATCAAAAATTTAACACAAAAAAAAAACAACAAAGCAAAACATTCAACATACTCTATGTTTATCATAAGTTAATGTCAGATTTCTATTCTTATTATTATGCTCTAACATCGTACATTTATATTTTTAACAACCACAAGCATTATTTTATACAATTTGTTTATTTCTGATTGCTCATTTGTATTTTACTTTGTCAATATTTGTTTACAGTTTGTTGCACTTTATGATAAAAAATAAAACGAAGAAAAAAAAAATTTTTTTTTTTTTTTTATTTCACCAAAAATAAAAGCACAATTTTTTCTATATTTTTTGTTTTTTTTTTTTTGGTTTTTATACCACATAAACTTTGTTTATCTATTTTTTACCATCAAAGTATTTTAATATTTTTCTACGTTCTATCGTATTTTGTTTATTTTGTGTTGCTATGCACCAAACAACTCAGTTTAAATGAAAAAAAAAAAAAAAAAAATGTATTACACCCTGGTGAATTAACTTGAATCGCTTTTGATGTTTTGTGTTGTAAAAATACAATAATAAGAAATGTTAGGGATGGGCAATGCAAGATGATGATTTTATAAACAACAAAAAATTTCTATAAATTATTTGTATGTTTAAAAAACATTTACAATCTTGATGGCATTTTATTTGAAAACATTTGTTGATATTGCACGTGATATTCACACAGTTAAGTGTTACTATGTTACCATAGGTCATGCTAAGGTGAACTACTTTTTACTATTATTATAACTAAATGGTTCAACAAATTACAAAAGAGCATTAGTGTATGGCATAACATTAAGATTGGACTTTATACAAAAATTAGAAACAGAAAGAGGAAAAAATGCAAAAACCTTAACGAGATTCTTATCTAAACCAAAGGTCATTACAATTACATCGTTTCTAGTTAAGAAAATTTCCATAAATGTTAATTGTTGCTAATTTGATATTAGAATAGATTATTTTATTATTTTCTACCGTTAGATTTTAATTAAATTTCAAATTAGTAGTTAAAAATAAAAAAAATAATTAAAAGTAGAAAAAACACTAATAGGTTCCTAAGTGAACAACAATTTTTTTTTAAATATTAATTCGTACAGTTTCAATTACTTTGAATTAGTATTTTGATAAAAAAAAAATGTTATCAGTCATTAAACGTAATTAAATATTAACAATTAATAAAATTAAATACTTTTTATTTACCATTTACAACATAATGGTCAATCATTAGTGTCGCAGTAATTAATCTCTATATACAACAAAATACAAAATACAAAAATTTATTATACAGCAGCCAAAAAGTTTTTTTTTTTTCCTTCTTTTTTTCGTTGTCGGTTCAACAAAAAAAAAAAATTTTTTTTTTAAAATTAATTTGGGGTTTTTTTCCACTTTTTTATTATTTTTTTTAAAGCTCGCTTGTTAATTTATTTTGTTAGTGAATTTATTTTTATATACATGGGGAATACATAGATTAGTTTTATTAGAAGAAGAAAAAGAATAAAAATCTAATAGAGAAAATTGTCGTAACATTGAAGTAATTATTTACTTTGCAGCAAGGTGACTTAAAGTAATGAAAGAAATTTTAATTAAAAAAGAAAAAAAAACAACAACTATCCACGTATGTTAAATAAGAAAAACATTATTTAATTATATTTAAGTGCATCCTTGTGTTATTTAACCAAGAAAATAATTCATGTTAACGCTAGTAAAAACCTGTATAACATTGATTGATCCCAAAGGAGATCAATGTTGCTCAAATAAAGGATTACAAAATTTTATAATAAAAAGGGAAAACTTTTAAAAAGCAAACGGTTCTTTATTTATACATTTGAGAAATATTACATCCGCAACAGGTAAACGAAGTAAAAGATTAGAAACCAATTAATTAACTTTGTTGCACAACTGAATACTAATACTAATACATTATTTGTATTTGTAATACAATTTCTCTCTGATGTCATTTTTAATCAATATTACAAAAAAACCTTGTATAATTTGTGTTTTTCCTTGAAATTTAATATAACATATCGTCGTATTTTCAAATATTATCCCCATTATGCTATATTGAATAATACAAACACGGATAGCATATTCAAATTTATTTGATATATAACCATTTTTCATATGTTCATCTATTTGTTATTTACTTGTTTGATTACATGTTTGTTTGGTTGATTGTGGGGTTTTGTTTGTTTTTTATTATAATATGTTTTTATTAATAATAATATTTTTCTGTATGGCCAATGGTCTGTTTTTATATAAATAAATAAAAACAAAATAAAGAAACACCAATGGTCAGAATATAAAAACAAAATGACTGGGATCACTTCGTAGAAACAAAGTATTTCTGAACTTTGAACTTTTATTTACAAACAATTTTTTTAATATTAATAATAATTAATATTTATGATTTTGATTGATATACAGATATTTATTTGTAATATAAACGATATGTCATAGAGAATATTACTTGATTGTCACACATATCATTATCATCATTAGACCATTTATAATCCAGGAGAATGCAAAAAAGAAAAGATGAAAAAAAAAAATAGAACAATAGAGAAGGAAATTTATAACCATTATTTTAGATATATATTGTTCTATATTTAGGAATTGGAGTCTGGAGAATTTTTATAAAAATAACAAAGCCTATTGTCGTTGTTATTATTATATTCGCACACATGATTTATTGCTTGGTATTATCACAAATGTATACAGCTTTGTGAAAAGTACTTTCACTAAATTTAAGTGTTTTCTTCCTATTTTTTTTTTTTTTTTTTTTTACATTTTTTATTTAGAATTTCTTTAGAAGCATGCGATACCAGAAGAATAAAATAAAACAAAAAAATATATAAAGTGGCACAGCGACATGCAATTTATATTTAACTATTTGTATTCTTTTCAGACACAATGAAAAGACAAAACTTAGAAGACATATCTAAGGATAAGCAGGAGTAAAAAAAAAAATCAAGTTTTTATTATACCGTGTTTGAGGTCAGACTATCGCGTGTTAGTTTAATAGAAAAACATTAGTGTTATAATAAAAGTGTTGTGTTGTGATGTAATTTAACACCATTATAAACCAATTTATGTTTTCGGTGGTTTTTCCCATTATTTCTTTATTTTGTGTGTTGTACATTGTGTTGTTTAATTTTAATTGATAATAAACAAGTGGCAGACTAAATGTTTATAAATAAATAATGTGTTCTTTTTTTTTTTTTTTTTTGTTTAACCCTTTTATCGTGTGTATAACTGATTTTTGCCTTTTTTTTTAAATTAAATTCACAGGAATAAAACAATGAAAATGTTAATTATGAAACTACAATACGGTAGAAATAAAGCAAAAAAATAAATATATGTTTTTCCCCTTTTAAAAATGATGACATTTTAATTTAATTTAATATTAAACCTTTAAATTCTATTATGAAAATATTAACATTTCATCGTTATTTTAATTTAACATTACTTTTTTACCTCATTAATATATGTTTGTTGTTGTATGAAAAATTATTATTAATTATTTTTCATCGGTTTTTCGATTTTATTATTATTATTTTCGATGAATAAATAAGAAAGAAAAAGGAAAAAAAAAAATATATTGTTGATTTTATAATCATGAAACGGAACTTTATCTTAATATGAATTATTAATGAATATTAAAAAGAAAAAGAAACCAAATCTTATGAAATATTAATGTAAATACAGAATAATAAAGCTAAAATTATGTGTTTATGTCATGTTTTCAAACGAAATATTATATTCGTATATTTTCTTAGTAATTTTATTTATATTTTTGCTATTATTAATAATAAATCGTAGCTAAATAGTAAAATATTTAATCCTTCAATTGGCGGCCTATATTATTATGAGAAATATATTTATTATTTTTTTATAATATTTTCCCATGTTAATTCTTCTGTTATAACAAGGGAAAATTAAAGTCATTAATTCACGTAGTTTATAAGTAATCCCTGACATAAACAAATGATCATATTTCCGTTAAACAAATGGTTTTTAAGAGAATCAACTGTGTTTAATTTAAATTTTTACGTTAAATTTGGTAAATTTTCACTTAAATCTTCTGCCATATATCATACTCTGATGTGTACTCGGTTTTTTTTTTTTTTTTTCTCTCCTTATTTTTCCCCCAATTCTTTATGTTTAACGAAAGACCATTGTTTGAATGTAATGTCTAGACGTTAAAAAATTATTCCGGTTTATCTAATAGATATAGATTAAAAAATTATAATAAAAGTTTAAGGAAAAAAATAAATAAAATAAAATTCGCTAACAAAGCAAAAATAATAATACGACTGGCGTTTAACAAAATAATAAAAAATCACTAAATAAAAAAACTAAAAAAAAAAAAAAAAATAATAATTTTTTGTATTTTGTGTGCTTCATACATTTTAATATTTTTATTGATTGATTAAGTTTTATTGGCAATTTTTTATTTTTTTTTGTTGAATCACATTCTTAAAGATTTTTTTTTTCTATCTCTTAATCGACGTTTTATTATGCTTTATGGTTATTAATGTTAAATAATTTGTGAATTTTTCTATTTTATTTAATTGCTTTTCAATATTATTTATGTACAGATGGAAATATAAATCAATATCATATACAGACATAAAGTTTATTGTAGCAAATGCATCATCATTTAGTGTAAGGATGGCAAAATCAGATTGGTAAAGTGTTTTCTAAATGTTTTTCTTATGAGTTACGGTTCAATAACTTTGAATTGCGACACAAAGAATTGGAGAAGAATGACTTAACGGAAATTGTTAAATAGAAAAAAAAAAAAAATAATAATAAACGAAGGAATTAGCAAATAAATGTCTAATTTCTCTGATAAGAGACAACTTTAAGCTGCTTATGTATAAATCATTGAGATTATTTGTTTTACAGACAAATTATTTAATCACAAGTATTTAATCGGGGAATGACATTAAGCCAGAATAAATGATGATCGAAATGGCATATGGTAATGTATAAACATTATTCCACTAATTACATACACATTTTTCACAACCCTGTTAACGGATAACATTTTTTTTTTTTATTTTATTTATTACTGAAACACTAAGTGTTTTTACTAGTCATCAATATAAATTAATTAAAATTTCAATAATAACCATAAATTTATTATTCTTGTCTCAAATTTACTTTCACCATTTAATGTTCATAACTTGACCTAAGAATTTTAATGGTTTTTCTTTATTTATTTATTTTTTGCGTCCTTAATTTGATCAGTAAAAGGTCAAAAAGTTTGCATGATAAGAAATTTATAAAAAAAAAACTAAAAAATTAAATTAAAATTAAATTAATTACTAAATACCTGGAATATAGCTTAAATTTTATATGAAAAATAAAAAAAAAAAAAAAAAAACTTTTTGTTTGTGTAAAGCAAAGTTATCATTGATTGTTATCAAAAAAAAACAAAAAACACTAAGCTGTCTGTGTTTTACTATATTACTACTGTAATTATCAGTACATAACATTAAAGTAATGTTGTTAGCAGTAAAGTCAGTCACCGTCACGTCTATGTAAACTTTTTGTTTTATTAATACATTTTTTTTTTTTTTTCTTTATTTTCCCTCTGCATTTTATGTGTACTTCGGAAGACACTAATCAAAATGTCAGACTGTCTATTTTCTTTCCTTTATTTTTCGTATTCAAGTTTTTTTTTTTTGTTATACAGTAAATACTAACAGCAGGATTCAATGTAATAATTTTACTTCTGTATTTGATGTTTATAGCATTGTTTAATTTTAATAACCATTAATAAAAACGTATATTATGTGGTCGACTCCCGTATTAAGACACTAAAAAGATTTTTTTTTTTTATTGATTAAATTTTTTTTCTTTTCCCCCGTTTTCTGTTTTCATTGTTGTACTTAAATGGTTTATTTTATAATTTAATGTAGTTTATTGACTTGTTGATGGTATAAAAATAAGGAATCTCTAAGTGCATTTTGTTAACCTTAAAGATTTAAAGCGTTTTAAATGGTAAGCTGATTGTTTTTTTTTTTTTTTTTTTGGCAAACCATTTTATGAGGTTTTTTTTTTTTGTTTTGTTTTGATCAAAATTATAACAAAAGTGACGACCTCTTGTTAACCTTTACACATTGTGCTTGCCATCTGGAAATATTTTTGTATTTTTCTAAATAAAATATAAACAATTTAAAAGGGTTTTTATTGTGGTTTAAATTTTAATTTAATGAATGTAAGCGTTATTTTTCGTTTTGTTGTGATTTTCTCTTTAGAAATGCGAAAAAAAAAAAAGTAAAAATAAATATATAAAGCGAAAAGGAAACGAAAACGAAAAGAAAAAACCTTTTCATGTAAAACATGACAACTTGAATATTTTTGGTTAAATATAACAATTTAGTATAAAAAAAAACCATCTGCCTAAAAATAAGTAAATAACCAGCATAACCATCCGTTGATCATTCATCATTTTGGTGGTTTGAACGATGGTCGATGTAACAATGAAATAAATAAAAAAGAAAAATATTGGTCGCCACACAGCCTGCCGCCTAGTCATATACAACGGAGTTTTAATTTTTAACCAAACTGGCAATCAATCTACATAAAGCCGAAAATACTAAAATTCTTTAAAACAAAATATTGTTAAAAAAATGTTTTTCTTATAAAACTTTCAATTTTATTTGCATAAAAAATAATAAAGGAAAAAAAAAAAGAAAACTTTTTATGAAAGGTTTATCGAAATCCAAATTTACTGCTATAAATATTTATGTCGAATGTTTTTTTTTTTTTTTTTTTACTTTTTATGCTGTAAACCGTGAGAATGTGAATTATTTACGCGCTTACAATGATGTCATCGAGGGGCTACACTTATGTTACGGCGACCGCTATAAAGTTGTCAATCTCATGAAATCAAAATTGGACAGTCTCGTAAAAACGCTATCCGTCAATTACAACGAATTTAGATAAGAGAAATTTTGAGTAAAAGTCGATTCGTATATAAAAGCCAAATAGCTTTTTACTCCAAAGTAATTTTCTTTGTTATATTTTAAATTCATGTTTATATTTATGTATTATTCCAGTCGGTTAAAGACCATAGTAAGTGGTTTTTTTTTTTTTTGAACTTAAAGATAAAGCGAGGGGGCCGCTGGAAAGTCGTAAAATCTTATCAAATTCTTTCTTTTATTATAATTAAAGAATTGAAAAAAAAAAAAATTTCGACTTTTTCAACAACCGTAGCATCTTTAACGTTTTTTTTTTTTTTTTTTTAATTATATTTTTCATAAAAATATTTTTAATTATTATTCTCCTTTATAAAGAAAAATTCAATATTTTGATATAATAACTTTTACTTTGATAAATTCCTTTAGTTGTGAACTTGGAATGCTCGTATATTTTGTAATTTTAACAACAAAGTCAATATATTGAATTTATAATCAGTTGTTGTTGAGAATTTTATGAAGGGTATATACATATATAAGAGTACACGAATCATATTTATGGATACTAGAAATGGCTTAATAACATTTAAACTGTACAGCAATTACAATAGGTTTTGTTTTAGCCCTTATCAGTCTTTAATTATATACAAAAACATTCCACTTACATTAAATATTGAGTGTGGATTTTCAATAATCTGTCTTAAGAATTAAAATCAGTAGAGAAAATTTCCCGGAAGCATTTTTTTTACATCCAACACAATTTTCACAGAGATTTTTCTGAGTCTATTTAATAATAATTTTAATATTTTAAACATTTGTTATCTCAAGATAAGAAACATTATATTTATTGGATAGTACTACAGACAAAATAATAATTTAAAATGAATAATTCTAAAGGAATCTCAACAGAATACTAATTCTTTTACAGATACAATTAACAATTATAAACCATAATCTTGATCAGACACTCCAATTAAACTAATGACTGTAGTTACAAAACAATACTTGATATAATATACCTTAAAACAAATAAATGAAATAACAATGAAATTTAATTATTTAATATCAATATTTATTAATGAAAATTTTAAACAATATTATTGGTATTGAATTCATGCTTTCTTGTTCAATACTTGCTTGTGTTTACAAATTATAATGAACTTTATCTAAGCACTGAAGATAATAATAAAAAAATAAAGCCATTTAGGTATAATAAAATAAGTCATTATCATTATATGATTAAAATGATCAATATCATATTAGGTACGATATTATTTTGATGACTAAAAAACATTTTTATTCTGCTACTTTGTATCGTATTTGAAATGTCTTTTTAGGCCACTGTTTATGATATTAAATGTTATTTTCAATGTTTTGATCTTGTTATGTCATAATGTCAAACAACTTTCCGGATCAATAAATTTTTATTGTAATTCTTATTCGTTATTTTCCTTCTATTCAATCAGATAGGATTATTTGTTAAAGTAATAACATTTACTATAAGGTCACTAATCAATACTTTAACAATTGGTTAGTATAATCATTTCCTTATATAATGTTTTTCGCATTAGAAAACTGATAAAAATAAATATATATATATATAAAAAAAAAACAACAAAAATGCCCACAAATCAACCATGTGAATAATAATGGAATTTTTATTATCTTTTATATTCACATTTTTCACAAAAAAATATTTATTATCCATTTTCTCTCTTATTTTTCATTGTGATAAAGTAAGAAATATTTTACTACAAACTATAGCCAATACTTTAATAAATCATAGAAACTGAAATAGATTATATTTATGATACAGCTTAAAGGAATTAATACAGAAAAACACATTTTTATTTTTATGAAATGTACAAAAAAAAAAAAAAAAATTGCAACAGATGCATTTGTTAGTTTGACAACAAATCAAATATTATAAAATGAAAAAAAAAAGAAAATTATTTACACATTTATAAAGAAGTGTGAATTGTAAATACTTTAGTTAAGGTCATTGTAGTTTACTCAATTTACAGCAGCAACAAAATAAAGTGGGAACATAAAAAGGAAAAAAAAAATAATAAGAAATCTAATAAAACAAAATAAATTTGTTGTTATTTGTAGCAAAGTAAACGCAATCACCCAAAACGAAATGCTTTGCACTCAAATTTAAAAAATAAAAAATTGTTTCTAACAAGAAAATTCGTTTGTTTAAAGTGTTGAATCTTGTTCACATTATCATCATCAGTATCATCATCATTATTATCATCATCTTTGGATAAATCTTTCTTTTAAACTACTAATGACGGAATAAAATGCGAAGCAACAAAACTGGACTATTTATAAATAAATTTCAAAAAAAAACTTTCTATACACTTGTTTTACAATAAGATGATAAATAAAAATGAGACAAACAAGATGAAAAATAAATTTTAGCGTTTTGAACAGTACGACCCTTGTTGTTGAACTTAAATTATGTGGGCGAGGAATGAGTGAAAATAAATAAATAAACAAGCAAGTGTTATGTTGCAACACGAGATCTTATATTTTTGCATTCATTTCTTCATTTTTCATTTTTGCTTATACAGTACATTCAGCATTCTTTAAATATGCCTGAATAAACAATTTAAGCACAGCAAACAGCACATTGTTCTCCACTCAAGAAAATGAACAATTTTTGCACAACAACAAAAAGGAAACTTTTCTTTCGCCGTATTTTTTTTTTTTTTTGTTTTTTTTTTTTTTTGCAGTTTGATTAAAGTTTTCATAAAATTTATTTAATTACATTTCTCTTGCTTCTATCATCGATCATAATCATTACAAAGTGTTAAGTAAATTGTGTAAAAATATAATAAAAAGTCAGGTGGTAAAGCAAACGCATTGAAAACGCCACAAGTTTTGTTTTAAAGAATTCAACATCGTCGCTAAAAAGTGAACAGAGATAAGAACGATTGGTATACGTAATAAAAATGGGTACAGATTTTTTTTTTTTTTTTTTTTTTATAATAAAATAAATAAATAAGCCAAGCGACGTAGAAAAATGCAAATCCAAGCACTAAATAACAGTAAAACATAGAGGTAAACATAGCATAACTGATGACTTTATTGTAGTTATCGTTCCCGTCTTTATTGTGTCAGAACAACCATTCTGTTTTTGTTTCTTAAAAAGCACAGAAATAATAGTGTTATTAACTATAAAGCACGATGGTAAATATATGCAACGAAAGTGTCACATCATCAAAGCGTACAAACATTGGTCGCTTCTGCTTCATATAATTTGTTTAGGTGTTTCGTTTCTTTTTTATTTTGTCTAGACTGAGGTCGACCACGTGTCTTTATATAATTTTTTTTTTTTTACTATTTCGGTTTGTGCTTTATTATTACACATTAAAAATTTATAAAAAAAAAAAAAAATAAATAAAATAAAGATAAAAATCGTAATAACGTAAATAACTGAAATAATAATGAGGTGGTAACAAGAAATTACAGCCAGTTTTATCAGTTTATTCAAGTGTATTGTAACGAAATACATGTCAAGTTTCAGCATGATCCGAATTAATTTTTTTTTCAGGCAGAAATTGAAAAACAAGATGATGCCGGTTGTGCATTTTTTTTTTTTTTTTTTAATTTTCAGGTATAAAAAATTAGCTGAAACTTTGCAGGAATACTCTTTGAGGCATACAAAATTGGATTTGTTCTAAGGGTTTGGGTGAAAAAAATTACTCGTATATTTCTATTGACATGTTAATCAGTGAATTCAGTGAAATATTATCTTTGATAAATGCTTGTTAAATATTTAATTTTTATAACATGATGTATTCATGTTAAATTAACAAAAAATCAGTAATTAACCGCAGAAAATAGCAATTCATTCATTTGATTTAACAAGTATTTAAGTGTATAACAAGTATTTATTATTAATAAGGGTTTGGGATAATTAAAGATCCATTTGATTGAGCACTTTAAATTTGTATAGTTCTTTTTCACCCCTAAAACAAAGCAATCTATCTCGCTTCTACACTAAATCAAATAAATTACTTTGACATTTTCGGGTGGAATAAAAACGAAAAAAAGAAAAAAAAATTGATTTTTCTATAAATCCTATTGAAAGCATTTTCAAGTTCCAATTAATTAAACAAAAATAAATAAAAAAACAATTAATTGGAATGGCATTAAAACAAATCTATAGAAAAGCTTTATCGCTTACAAAACATCACCCAATAGTAATGGTTAGGTGTTGTCTGTCTATCGTCTATTTCGCTATACAAAAAAAAAAAAAATGCGAGCTTAACTTAAAATAATAGAAAACTGTAAAGCAATTACTTGCAATCGCGATATTTATTTTTAGTTTTTAAATATAAAGTGTGTGTGTTGCAAAGTGTTTTTTTTTTTTTATTCCTTATATATATATTTTTTGCTTTGTTTCTCTTAAAGATTATTTAAGAAAATTAAAATAAAAACAATTTAAACAGCAAAATTACATTCCGTCTAGTTGATAACAATTTTCAGTATTTAATTTGTTAAAGCAAAAATAATAGTTTTTTTTTTTTTAATTTTTTTTTTTTTTTTTTGTATCTCTCTGATGGACCCGGTCGACATAATTAGAAGACTAAAAAACTCTTTTTTTTGCCAACATTATTTAAATTGCTTTAAAAAAAAGATATATTTTTTTTTTTTTCGTTGAACTCCTCCCCGGTTTGATTATTTTAATTAAAAATTTTTATTTATTTTTCGCGAAAATATTTGTTTGTGGAATTTTGCCGTTTTTTATTTATTTTTTTTTTTAACCAGTTATTTCAGTGAACATTCTTTATCGAATTGTTTGATAAGTGGAAAACAAAAAATTATAATTATTATTTTTCATATTTTATGATTACTTAATTTAAGTATAATTTAATATCTGCGCATTTTTATAACATTTTCTTTACATATATATATAAATGTTAATATTTCTTTATATGTTATTTTCATTAACTAATGAACAATTAATTTATATATATAAAAATTAATACAAAAGAAAAAAAAGCAGAATAATATGGTAATTTTGTTAGTGACGGGTGTTAGATACATTCGTTTTGAATAATACAAAAAAAATTAAAAAGTTAATTACATAAAATAAAGTACAACCGTACACCCACATGATCATAGATTATTATTGTGTGGGTGGGTGACTTTTCATTTTGTTTAAGATAAAAAGATAATCAAACAAAACAGAAACTTTTTTTTTTTTTTTTTTGTAAAACTTTTCCCTATGTACAACACTGATACGACTTACATATATTGAAAGGTGAATTCCGATAAAATTACTTAAATAGTAATATTTCTTAGATAAAAAATGCGACATTACGAAATATTAGACTTTTGAGAGCTTAAAAAAAAAAGTTTTACGTATCGATGTATTAAGCAAAGCAGTGATTTTTTTTTTATATAAAAGATTCAGTCAAAATTACATCAATCAGATTTATTTTATTATTTTTTTTTTTATTATTTAATCCGCTTATGAAGATTTTTCATTTGTTTATTAGAAAAGTATCGAAAGAATAATTTTTTTTTAAGTTTATTGTTGACCTAGTTCTACATTAAGAATTTTTGTTACAAAAGGAAATGAATATACTCATCGTTAAATATTATCAACAAATAATCGAAAAATCATGTTTCTTCCTGTAACTCATGTTTGTTATAAATGAGTTTAACAAAAGTTCATTAAACGATTAATGATTTTCATCGATTCATCAATCTTTCTGTTTTTTAAACAATTTTTGGCTTTTATCTTAATGATTTCATTTATAAATAAAATGTGTTTTAAAAAAAAAATCTATATATTCTCATTTAATTTAACTTTCAACAATCATGATCTTTGAAATTAAATTTCATTCAATTTTCTAAATTAACAATTATTTTTTATTATTATTGTTATGATTTGAAATGTCAACAATGTTAAAATTACTGATTTCAACATAAAATTTCCATATATACCCATATAGTTTGTTTGTTTTCCATCTCACCCTGACACAATCTTTGTTTAAGCAACTACACAATGCATAATTTAATAAAATAAAAAAAAAATTAAATTTACTTAAGATAATTCTGTTTCTTACTTCTTTATCAAATTTTTTTCTTTCTTTCCTTTACTTTTTTTTTTTTTTTTTTTTTGTGTAAATTGATTAGAAAAAAAAGTCAAATAATCTTGAAAAACGTTTTTTTTTTTTTTTTTTTTAACTTCCAAGATACAGAAGAAAAAAAAAACCCCAAAACGAATTAAATGAAAAATGCTATGTTCGTGTTTTTTTTTTCTATTTTTCTATTTTTCTTCTTACTTTAATGTAAATTTCCTGTATAGAAATAAAAATAAAACAACAATAATGGCAGGTGATTGAGCTCACAATTGTACATTCTAACAGAACAAAAAGTGATAACAAAGTGAAAAAAAAATTGTTATTTTGCATGTTTTCGATTTGTTATTTTTCTAAAATATGCGAACCAAAAAAAAAAAAAAAATTAAATAAAAGCAAAATTCACAACATTATTGTTGTATAAAATGCAAACAAAAACGAATAAAAAATGTTTAGATGCTTAAAATGTTTAACTGAAAAGAAAAAAAAAAGTTCTTAGAAGAAAATAACTAAGGATTAACTTTAAACAGTGATTGATACTTTCATAATAATTAAACAAAGATGCATTTTACAAAAAATAGATTTTCACCTTATGCTGCTGCTTCTTTAAAGTGCAAACAAAAAATTTTTCAATTAATATCCAGCGTCGTGTTAAAATTAATGATTAGTGAATGGCACAAACATAAAACTCAAATTAACAAGCAAAATGCAATTTGTGTTAAACTTTTGAACAACATTTCATTTCTCTTCTAAGTAAATTAACGAAGTTTCTATATTAGTTGATAATTTTTTTTCTTTTTAACTTTCCCTGTCACAATGGTGAAATGTTGCTTTTATTTCTAAATATAATTAAAAAATAAATGTTCGCAGGCAAGCAACAAAAAACCATTTCTTAGAAAATGGTACCTTGTGTTGAAATAAAAAATTTCACGAGTTACTTAAGAATGAAGCTTAGCAAAAAAATAAAAAAAAAAAAAATTATGCATTTAAAAGTCCTTAAAAATGGTTTTAATTTACAAAAAAAAAAAATTATGAAATCTTATATTTATGAAAATACGTTGCTGTTACGTTTTTTACTTAACATTTATGTACCTCACACCAACTATTCTTACCTTGCTCGAGTGATTTTAATTATTAAGACAAAAAAAAAAAAAGAAAAGAAAAACTCTAAAAAGTTTTCTAATCCACACTTTAATAGAAAACATTTCACCCCCAGTGGTAGAAAATGAAAATCTTTTTAAAAACAATTTTTTTCTCGTTTTATTTATTTTATTTATTATTTATTTTTTTTTTTTGTCATTTTTGCCTCCTTCTTATATATTTTAAATTAAAAAAAAAAAAAAAAGAAAAAAAGATCAACGAATTCAACGAATATTATTTAAACAAACATTAAAACAATGTTAAATAAATAAATTATTAATTGAAATGTATAAGAAATTTTAATTAAATTTTAACTGAAATCTAATTAAAATATTTAAATCGACATCATATAAAAAAAAAAAATAATAATAATATTCAGTCTATGTTTCTTGTATGAATTTATATGGGTAGGGGAAAATAATTGTTTAGAAAAGCAAACAACTAGTTGCATTTCTGATATTAATATTATAATAAATTTTCATTGATAAAAAGAAGAAAAAGAAGAATGAGAAAAAGAAAAAGAAAATAACTTCCTGATTAGAAATTAATTGATTTATACAAAGCATATGGATGGAAATGATAACGCAACCAAATGTAACCACTTTACACTAGAAGTTTCAAATAACCAAAAACAAAACACAAAGTTAAGCAAAGTAAATATAAACAAAGTATGTAACGTAATGTAATGATAATAATAAAAACTCTTCCCCCATCTCTATTGTAACCACTTCTACGTAATAACAAACTTATTTTCAAAACAAAAACCATAACTAAAAAAAAAAAGAAAAGAAAAGAAAACTGCAAAATGTAATTTATCTTACCACTGGAAAAAACTAAATCAAAACTCTAAACACATAAATTCTATGATTGAGAAATAAACTCAATTTTACATGATTTTCTAGCTATTTTAGTACTGCAACAAAAATTTCTGTTTCTTCTTTAATTCTGTTATCAAAATAATAAAAAAATAAAAAAAACACGAAGAAAATAATACTAGAAAAGCGGGGAAATTAAAATTCTCTCATTTTCTATCCGTTTAACAAGAGAAAATGTTTATTTTTATTTATTTTTTTTACCAAATTGTTTATAAATGTGAGCAAGTGGTATTCACTCCAGACAAACGTTTAGTTTGTTATCAGCAGCAACGAGAAGAGGTTCAAAGTTATTTATCTGGCTTTGGAAGAAATAAGAAAATTATTTAAAAAATTATAAAAAAATTATTTTTTATTTTATTATTTTTTCTACTTAAAAAGAACAATTTTACTGTTTTTCTTTTTTTTCCTGTGTTTATGTCAGTAGACTAATTTTCTGTAAGTGTCAAAAAAAAAACAATTAATTTGTTAAAAAAAAATTGAACAAAACAATGTGGTGCGGATTATAAAAAAAAAAAAAAATTGTTTCATTGTTGTTTTTATTTTATTTGCCCTGTGTAGAGTGTTTGAACGTTTAGCAAATATTTGTATAATGATAAGAAATCTATTTTTCAAGCATTATAATTAATTTACATGTTATTGACAGAAATTAACTGACAAACATTTTTTTTTTTGTTTTGTTTAAATGTAACGAAAAGTTTCACGTTAACACCGGCGAAAGTATTTTATTTATGGTGGTGCAAGAAATAAACATTTTTTATTTTTTTTTGTTTTGGGCATGTGAAAAGAATTTAATTAAAATATAAATATATATATATATATATATATATATTAATAATAACAGGTGTGTCGCTGTGTGTAAATTCTTTATAATAACAAACCAAGCAAACAAGCAAAAAAAAAAAAAGAGAAGAAAATTGTGTTGCCCTTGAAAATAGTTTAAAAAAGATGTAAAAATAAAAGTTTTTTTTTTTTTTTTTGTTTAAGCTGACATAAAAAAAAAAAATAAGAAAATGATTGCGGAAAATTCAAAGTATGTTTTTGGTTTTCAATTTTTTATTTTTATTATTATTTTTGTCGATTTTCTACGATCCATAACACCAAGTATTGTATCAATGATTAAACAAACAAATCACGTATAAGCGAAAAATAAAAAATGACAAAAAAAGTAAGATAGGAAAAAAGAAAACGTGTAAAAAAAAAGAAAAGAAAAAAGAAATAAGAAAAAAATTGTATCATAACAAAACGGTGAAAGATACTAAAAATAAAACAGGAAAATTGAAATATTTTTCTATCTTCTACTCGCCTGTTTTATTATGGTTTATCAGTGTTTAAGTAAAATCATATGGTTAAGCTTTTTTATTTCGTTTCGTCTACATTTTCATTCACCAGAATATGATGAATTTTTATTTATTAACACGGCATTACTTGTGTGGTTCTTAGACATTCTAACAACAGACAGTAAATATGTGGCGAACATTTTATTTTTATTGGGTTATAAACGTGTGTTCTGAAAAGCACCATTATGTTGTGCTAAACTGTTTTTTTTTTTTTTTTTTTTTTTAATAAATTTATTCAAGCACGCACAATATTATATTCAAGCTACACAAAGTTTATAAACAATTTTCTCTTTCTTTTTTCTTCTGTTTTTAAGACTAGTGTTAATGTTACTAAACACAGAATTGAAAAATATCATGTGGGATTTTTTTTTTTTTTTTTTTTTTAAAGAGAAAACACCGACAAGAAAAAATAAATTAATTTAAATTAAAGTGTTGAGTTAATTATTAGATATTTAATATTAAAAAAAAAAAAGGAAGGAAATTTTCTAAATGGTTTTTATATAAAATTAACAACTTAATCTGGATTATGTTACTTTTTTTTTTTTTAATTTTCTATTTTTTAGTAGGTGGTAACTGTTAAATACTTAATGTTTAGGTCGAGTAATAAATGGTTTTGTTTACTAATTTTTTTTTTTTTTTTTTATTATTCTTTTCTGTATTCTGTAATATAACAGCAGCAAATTATTTTTTAGTTGAATATTATTAAGGTTCTGGTTTAGATAAGAATTTTATTTTGCCATGTATATATATTATCCGTTCCAAGGTAACATTTCTTTATTATTAAATTAGCTGTTATTTTGTAAAGTAAGTCGCAGGTACATTTTTACAGTCTTGAAACACCAAATCTATTTTACGTGGATTAGTAAGCAAAAAAGAAAAACGTTTCCTTACATATGGAAATTAGAAGTTTGTACAAAAAAGGTTTTGAAAGAGAATATATTGTGACTGGTTTTTATGACTTCTTTAGTAAAACCATACAAGCAGCTAAAAATGTTCTTTTTCGGTGTTTTTTCTTTTTTCGTTTAAAGCTCCCACATTAATTTTTTTTTTTTGTCGTTATTGCCGTTTAAATTTAAAGCGGAAAAGATTTTTTTTTGTATGCTAAATCATGTTGTTTCACAAATATAGTTTAAGTGAATTTAATAATGGCACGTGTATAAAAAAAAAAGAGAAAATTTATTCATAAACATGACTAGCAAATAGTTTTATCATCAGTTTTTCTATAAAAAAAAAAAAAAAAATTAAAAAACGTAACAAATAAAACATTAAATATCATAAAACTGCACAGATAACAATATTTTCATATTAATTTAAACAAACAAAATAATTAAAATTGTTAATAAAAAAACTTTTAAATTAATTTTGCCAGACAATATAATTAAAAATTATTTTAATTTTAATTCACTTTTATTTATCCTTCTCTGGTTACACTTAATTTATCATTTTGATTTATTAAGAAAAAGTAAAAGTTATACGAAAGCTCAGTATAAACAAAAAGATTTATCCAAAACTTTTATATCAAAATTCAAATTAAAATTTTAAACTAATTAACCAAATCAAAAATGATTTTTTTTCTTTTTTTTAATTAGCTCATTAAATAAATTTTTTTTTTTACACAAATTTAATTATTTAAATAATAATTTATGATTATTAATGCCGTTTGTTTGCTGTTTCATAGAAATTCCTTTCTTTTTTTTTTTTTTTATTTAATTAATAATACCGCTGTTTGTAATCGTAGTTAATGAATAATCAATAATACCTTAAAATCATAAAATTAATTCACTAATTAGTTGTTTAATTAGCAATCATGCATAACATAATTTAGTAATAACAAAATTTATTAATTGATTTATTTCTTTATTAAATAAGTAAAAATACACAAAGGATTCAACAAGTTTTACAATTAAAATAAAGAAATAAAAAGAAAAAAAAGAAAAGATTTGACTAATTGATGACAAAATTAGTAATTATTAGTATTAGTATTAGTAATACATTTTATAATATTCACGATATGAAATTTTCACATAATTATCGTTTCTCCGTAAATATTACGAGACAATAATGGCAACATAAAAAAAAAGCTCTTTTATGTTTATTATCCCATTTTTTTTTTATAGTCTAATAGTTTTGAATCTATTTTCCCATTTTAACCCGACAATAAAATATCAAACAACAAAGCAACAAAAAAAAAAAAAAATCTTATTTAAGAATATTTTTATCCACTCAACACCATTGACTTTTGCCAAAGTTTATAATGCGCGACAAAATGGGTAAAACCGAAAATTTATACAAAAATTAACTAAAAAAAAAAAAGAGAAAAAAATATGAAACTCGAAAAGAATTTAAGTAAAAGCCGCTCGATTGGCTAAATTTAACATTATGTTTATGCACAAGGATCATAATATTATTATTACTATCATTATTGCTGGTATTATTATTATTATTATTATTATTACAGTCATTATACTCTGTCGCTGTTCTTTGACAAAAAAGAAAAAAAAAAAAAAAAAACAATTTTCGCTTCTTTTTTTGTGTGTTCTTTGATAGTTTATAGTAGTTTTTACCACGCATAGAATCTTCTTTCTTCACATAATAAACGTTAGTAAATTTTATTATACTATTCTTGGCAACGTCTAGAGCTAGCGAGAACATTTTAAAAATAATAAACAAACATTAAATGCAATCTATGTATTACTTTCACTTTCTTTATTAAACGAAATACAATGTCCTTGTGCTCGTAAATATATTTGTTTATTTATTTATTTTTTTTTTGTTTTTTTTTTTTTTGTGAGTGTGGTTACAGGATAATATGCTATATCTAAAACAACATTTTGAAGCATATTGTTAAATAAAAAGGGGGAAAATAAATGATGATGCTTTATGAAAATACAAAATATAAACAAAAATAGATTTATCAAGGACTGGGCGATCCCTAAGATAAACATTAGGCAAAGTGAAAGATAAAAAGAAAAACGAGTTTTTTTTTTTTTTTTTTAAATCGAAAAACATGAAATTCTAAAAAATAACATTTTTAAATGATTTTCCTTAAAACACAATTTTCTATTATTTTCTTTAAATGAAGCCAAAAAAATAAGTTTTTCTTTAAAGAAATTCATGAGAATTATAATAATAATAATAATAATAATAATGATATCAGCAAATCCTTATAAATTTTCTTTTTATTGCTTGAATTATTTTTATTTTCTTTCTTTTTTTCTTTTTTTTTTTTTAATGCTCCTCATCAAAGCCTTAGGCTTGGATAAGGACACCAAAAAAATTGTTTATCTTCCTCTGCAACAATCAAACTTGGAAATTAAAATCAAAAGTTTATGTTTTTTTAATAGAAAAACCGAAAAGAGAAGAAAATTATGATTTGGAAAGAAACTTTTTTTTCTTTTTTCTTTTTTTTTTTTATTTTTATGTCATACTCACACTTGCTCTAAAGTTCATCACTTTCTATATTTATTTATTTTGTTTGTTTCTTCCTTTTTTTTTTTTTTTTTATTTCTTTATTTATGTTACTCGGAAATGAATATTTTTTATTATTATGTATAAATTGCGCTACGATTTTGATGACATTTTCATTCCGCCAATTACTGTTGAAAAAACTGTGCAAAAAGAATAAAAAAAAAAAAAAATTGAAAAATTAATAAAAGCAAAACAAATTTTTACATCAAAAAAAAAAAAAAAAAAACGAAGACAAACATTGTAAGATTGCTAAAATATATTCTGTATTATTTATTTGTCTAGTCTTTTAATTTTTTTTTTTTTTTTTTTTTTTTCTGTTAGAAATAAACATTTTAATAATAGAAGAAAATAAAATTTAAAATAAGAAAATTGCCAAATTCACAGTTGGCAATCATCAAGTTCACACCATTAAAATTTCTTGTAACCGAAAACATTGTATTTTATATTTTTTACGTATTCTTACTGTTTTCTGTGTAGACAATCATTCCAGAATCTTTATTCATACACATTTAGTTAAGTTTAAACAAATTATAAGATCAAGCTACATCGTAAACAGCTGCTTTTTGTAATCCAAGTTACAACGAAAAATTAAAAAATTTCACTAAATCAATAAAATTATTGACGAATTAGAAAATTGTGTCTTATTGATTTAAAATAATCCATTTACATGATTTTATTTATTTAAAATATATTCTCAGCTAACAAATCATGACGAATTTCATTTGATTTAATAAAAAAAAAAAAAAAACGAAATAACAGCGAAAAATCGTAAAATCTACAGAGAACAAACGTAATAAATTTGAAACGAATTAATTTTTTTTAGGGTTAGATTAAAAAAAAAAAGAAAAAAGGTGAATTTAACATAAATTCTTTGATGATTATTTAATTTTGGTTAATTCATAATATTTGGTATACATTTTACATTTTATGAACTTGTCCACCAACCAACGTTTTATATGGATTTTCACACAAATAAATTTTTAGAAAAACTTTCAAGAGCAATTTCTTGTTATGCGAATGACGCTTTCTATTTTCTCTTTTTATATTACCAAAAAGAAAGAAAAAAAAACGCCTTCTAATTCATTTTTTTGTTTCTTTTAATTATTTTCACAGAATTTCATCAAGATTATAAAAAAAAAAAATAAAAAAGAAAAAAAATTAAATGGAATAATTAATCTTAAGTGTTTTGCATCGCATTAAATAAAAATGAATTCGTTAAACTTTACCGACTCACTTTCTACACTGCCATTAGCACAGCAAGCATCAGTTATATCAACAACGGCAATCGCAGCAGCAACAGCAGCAACAACGACAACATTAATGAAAGTGACAACAGCATCTATACTTGATGATTTTACCATGGAAATGATGAAATATTCATCAGCTATTGTTGATTTTAATACCTCAACATCATCTGCCTTACATCACAGTGTAAATAATGATATTGGGACAACAGGTGTTGGAACTTTGGGTGTTACGTCTTTCAACAATTTAACAACGGCACATAATGACACATACTTATATACATGCCCGTCGATACAGATGCCTGTGGGGAATTTAATATCAATGATTTTATACGCAATTGTGTGTATTGTTGGTCTCTTCGGAAACACTTTAGTCATTTATGTTGTGCTTAGATTTTCAAAGATGCAAACTGTCACGAACATGTACATTTTAAATTTGGCACTAGCCGATGAGTGTTTTTTGATAGGCATCCCATTCCTGATAACCACAATGTATCTTGGACAATGGACTTTTGGTAACACAATGTGCAAGGCGTATATGGTCAGCACGTCCATCACACAATTCACCTCATCGATTTTCTTATTTATAATGTCAGCAGATCGATATATAGCTGTTTGTCATCCAATCTCATCACCACGTTATCGTACCCCATTTGTATCACGAATCGTCTCGGTTATGGCATGGACAACGTCAGCCCTTATCATGTTACCGGTGATGCTGTATGCAAATACAATTGAAAAGGATAAAAATAAAATTTCTTGTGTTATTGAGTGGCCAAAAGAGCATGAAGCTGGCTCGGGGACAACATTCACCCTCTACTCGCTCATACTTGGATTTGCTACACCTTTGAGCTTAATTCTAGCATTTTATTATCTTGTCATCCGTAAATTACAAACTGTCGGTCCAAAAACAAAGTCTAAAGAAAAAAAGAGATCGCATCGCAAGGTGACAAAGCTCGTTCTTACTGTGATAACTGTTTACGTTCTGTGCTGGCTACCATACTGGATTTCACAGGTGGCTTTAATACATTCTCCGCCCACAATTTGTAATTCACGATTAGAGATTACTGTCTTCTTATTAGTTGGATGTCTGGGTTACTCGAATTCTGCAATGAACCCAATTCTTTATGCTTTTCTTAGTGATAATTTTAAGAAAAGCTTCTTAAAAGCTTGCACCTGTGCCACCGGTAAAGACATAAATGCCCAATTACAAATGGAGAATAGCTTCTTTCCCAAATTCGGCAAGAATCGTGGCTCAGATCGATTATGTTCAACTTCACGTACAGCAAATAACATTAACTCACAAATGAAGAACAATAACATTCCTATAACGGATGGTCCGACTGTCATGCAAACGGCAGCAGTATTTTTACCACAGACAACGACTACAATAGCACCAATAAATTCAAAGTTGACAACTATGACAACGTCGACGACCTTGACACTGCCCGACGGCGGTTTACCATCTATTATCATTGCCAACTCAACCAACAATCGACAAGCCAGTGGCGTCACAATACAAACTACACGTCAACCCGTTACCATCTTCCGGCCACCAGTTCTTCATACCGACTTATAAGAACAAAGACCATTGCAATTTACCATTGAATTTATTCCTACAAATAAACAAAATTAGATTATATACGAAATTCCTCATCTATTATTATTTTCCTTCTCATCATAAATAAATAAATAAATACCGACAAAGATAAAAAAAAAAGGAAAATAGAAAATTGTAAGCAAGAAAAAATCGAAAATTGTTATTAACTTTAATTTATTTAGTTTGTATTTACCTTGTTCTTGTTGAGCATTTTTTTTTTTTTTTTGTTACTCCACTATCCCTCACACACTAATCTACTCTCCTACAATTCCACGTTTTCTTTTTTATATTTCTTCCATAACTTTTTCAAAATAAATATTCATCTAGATCGCTTACAGCATTATTAAAACGTAACAAAGAATATTTTCTTCCTTTTTTTCCTTTTTTCCATTTGAAATTATTCTCCTGTGAATTTGTTTGTATTATTAGATGTTTCTGCTGCTTATAAAGGATATAGAATAGAAAAATTTAATAATACAGAGGAAGAAGAAAAAAAAAACACTGGAAGCAATAATAATACAAAATTACAGTTTTTTTCTTTTCATTTCTTTTCTTTTTAAATGTTGAACTGTACAGAACTGAAGTCAGAATAAAGTGAAAGTAGTAAAAAAAAAACATTACCAAAATTAATTTAATTCACTTAAATACGTATTAAGTGCGGTAAAAAGACTCTCATGTTGTGAATTTAAAAAATAAATAAATAATACACGATATACAGCATATATTCAATATTGTGTCCTAAAATAAATAATAAAATTAATTTTCTATTTTATTAACTAAATAAGTGTTTCATTGTATTTCTTTAGAAAATTAAATCAAATACAAACAAACAGAATGAATGAAGACAAAACAAAAAATAAATAAAGAAAGGAAAATAAAAAAAAACTTTGATATAGGAAAATTAGGTTAAGAAATGTTATTATCTATTGTCAAAATATTTGTGTTTTTATTTTATTATTGTATCATCATTGTTATTATCTTTAAATGGATTGTGCTCCACAGTTCATATCCTATATACCTTTTAAATACACAAAAAAAGAAAACAGTTTTTTTTTTTTTTAAACATAAACAATGAAAAACGAATGAACTAGCTAAGATTATATTAACGAAATGAAAAGAGAAAAGTAGAAAAGTGATTTCATTTAAGTAAAAAAAATAAAAATAAAAAGCTAATCTAATAAATGTGAAATGTGATTTCACTATACACTTTTTTTTCTTCAACAATGTATTTCCGTTTTAACTATTATTATCGTATAAAATTGGATTCAATACATAAATTTAAAATGCAACAGCGACGCAATCATATAAAGATCATTGAACATCAGCTTTTTTATTTAATTTTATTAAGAAAAAGCACATTTTCTATATATATATATTTATATATATGTTTCTATTTAAAAATAGATGGCAGAATTATATATGTTCAAGCTTTAAATTGAGAAAATGTTACAGAGTTAAGCTGCTAGTTCCCTATTAGCAAATTTATTTTTTATTATTTTTAACAAGAACAGCGAATGAAGGGAAAGAAAATAAAAATAAAAAAAAACGTATTGTTTTGCATATAAAAACAGATTTATTATTAATATTTAATAATAATCTTTATGTTTATGTTAAAATAATTATATGTTTCTGTACCTACAGTACGCTGTACGTACAAATAATTTTGTAATTAAAAGGGTTAAGGTGAATATACGAAAATAACCAAAAGCACTGCTAAAAATGATAATTCAAAAAATAAATACGAATAATATAGAACAATAATTAATAAATAATAAATAAACTATAAAAAAAAAAAAAAATAAAACTATATAATTTATAATTTAATTTCCATTTATTTATATTATTCTCATTGTTTTTATATATTTTAATGATTTTTTTATTAATTCATTAATTATAATTTAAAGTTTTTTTTTTATAAATCTTTTTTTATGTTATTATTTCTTTACATTTTGGTATTTACTGAGGTATTTTCATTAAAAAAAAAAAAGATAATAAAAAAAAACAAAACAAATAAACAAACAATTTGTATTCATAGATTTTTAATTTATTTTCACATAATTGCATTACGAATAAATAACTCCCCTAAACCTTCACGTACAAAATAAAAAAAAAAATTATTCATTTACTTTAATGAATTTATATTTATATATTTTATAAACTAATTATAATAATAATAAATTTATTTTTTTAAATATTATTTTAGTTTTAACAAAAAAAAAAATCAAATTTTTTTACATTAATTAATTGAAATAAATGCACAAAGAAAAAAGCTAACTTACGGAGCCCTTAGTAGCATTTTTCATGTGATTTATTTCAATTAAATAAAAATAAAAAATAATAAAACTAAATTAAAGCATTATGTAAATAATTAATAAATTATTTAAAATTTATACTCCCATTATATACTATAAGGATGTTTTATTAAATTTAAATTGGTGTTGAGTTGACAACATAATGTCAAATCATTTTTAAATTAGAATAAATGTGTTAAATAAAACTTTTGAATTAAATATATTAAAACAGAAAAAGAAAAAAAAGTCTATAAACATTTCAAAATATTATTATTAATGACATTAAATCATAAGACGTAGGTAAGAGTATATAATAATAATAATAAAAACAATAAAGAAAAGAAGAAACAAAAAATTTTTTTTTTTTAAACAGAAATTAGTAGCGAATCATGCGAACGCCTGGTATAAAGTTAAAAGTTTTATAAAAAAAAAAACTTTATTGTCATAAATAAATAAATAAGTTTTGGGAGAGAAAAAAAAATGTTTCTATAGAAAATTGATAATATAATAAAATTTAATTACTTTTCGTATAATATATTAAAGAAGAATGAAAAAAAATGTTTTAAACTTATACCAGGCGCCTTCACTACTACTAATAATTTATTGTAACATTTTTAACTATTTTTCATTGTAACTTTCTATCTTTTCGTTTTATTAATATTTTTTTTTTTTTGTCTAATAATTTATATTGTATTAAAATGAATAAATAAATTAATAAAATAAGACATTTAATGCCACTTAATGCAAATAAAATGGATTAAAGTTTATAAATATGTATTAACAAAGGGAAAGCTCTTAATTAAATGTTAAAATATTAATTAAAAAAAAAAAAATTCATTTGTTTAATAAATTAATTGAATGTAATGCTTAATTTAATTTATTATTAATTTCATTGTAAAAAACAAATTTAATAATTTAATTAATAATAAAAATCAAATTTACATTAAATAATGTTTTTTATCCATAATTTTAAAATACATTTAAAATCCTTTATTTGTCACAAATGTAATTTAGTTATTTTACATAAGGTGAGTAATAGTTTTATTTAATTAATTAATTATCACAATACGCATACACACACACATACACACACAAAACTTTATTAATAAATTTATTGACATAAATTTTTTTTTTTTATTTATTATTTTTTATTTATTATTATTAGCATAATAACAGTTTATTTAATCTATATTTTTAAATAAAAAAATATAAAACTAATAAACAATTTTTTTATTCTGTTTCTCTATAAAAATGCATAAAATAATACCGCGAAAACTATCAAACCAGCACAGATTTAAATATTCATAATAATAATAATAAATAATAATAATGGAAATTTGTTATTACATATATTTTTCTCTACCCCCTTTTTTTATACAGATATGTCAATGTCAATAAAACATATATGAATAATAAAAAATAACTGAGTTAAAGTCTTCAATATTAAAAAATAAATCCATGTATGAAAAATGTGTCATCGCTATTTAAAATGCCATTAAAGAAAAAAATATATATATATTTTTTTTTTAATCCTCTGTTGTTTAGTTTTATTATTTACAGCTTTTATTATTATTGCAGTTTAATAAATATTTAATCATATTAATAATGGTATATATATATTTTTTTATATTTATTTATTGAAATTGACGTTAATTTACTGTTCTACTTGACTTATTTCAAATGATAAATAATGATGATCTGTGAAAGATGATATACCAATCGAATGAACACCCTTGAACGTCAATTAGTTTATTAATTGCCATTTAAATTTTAAAATCATGACATTAATTAGTTATTATAATTGAAATATAATTTAACGAAAATTAAGTAAATAACCAAAGCATAAATTTAATATAAATATTTTGATGTTTGTATAGGAAAACACATCACAACATTATTAATATTCATAAATTTTCCATAAAGTAAATCAAGTTAGCTTTCATTAAATAAAATTTAAATAATTTTTTTTACTAAATATTCTTGCTTCAAAGGAGCATAAGAAATAATTACTTCAATTATATTAAAGCTTCCATACGTTGAATATAATTTTTTTTTTGCCTTCTTATTTTGCGTTAATAAGCAGCAGTAACAAAATAAAAAGCCCAGATAATATAAGACATATTTAGCAATGATAACAATAAAATTATATTAAAAAATATCGTTTTATGTAATAAAATATTTAGTTTAATTCTGTAAAGCTTCTAATTTTCTTTATATAAGCTTTCGTTTTTGTTTTAAAATTAACAAAAAAAAAATAAATAAAGAAAAGAGAAATTGGATGAAAATTTTCTTTATATTTTTATTTTTTAATGCTTCTTTAAAGCACTTTTATTTAACTTTTTTTTTACTTAACATGAAATGGTTTTAATGTTTTATAATTTGATTAATTACCATATTTTCTATATATATATATATATAAATTATTTTTAATTCATTTAATGATTGTCGTTTAGAAATGAATGAAAGACGATAATTATATTTTTAGGCTTATTTGCATTTCATATGGAAAAGAAAAATAATTATTGTAAATATGTAAATTTTAGATTTTATTTTTTTAGACTTTACTTGTTATTTTCTTATAAAATATTATTAAATTAATTTTAACGAGACAATATAGACAAGGAGACACCTTTACATGATATTTATTTACAATCAAAACAGTTTTTTTTTTTTTTTTGTTTTTGATTTTTAAATATAAATAACTGAGTTGAAGTAGAAGAAGAAAAAGTGTAAACAATGACTGATTATAAATAATAAAAGCATCGTATAACACACTATATAAAGAAGAATTTTTATTATAATTTCCCTATTATAAAAAATAATTAATTGTTTTAATAAATCAAGAAAAAAAAAAAATCACAAGAGAGAGAAAAAAAATCATCTTTACCATCACAAAAGCACAAAAATAATATCATTTAACTTTAGATTAATATTCTTAACATTTATAATCATTTAAATTTCTTTTTTCTGGGTTAAACATTTGATTTTTGTTTCGGTTAATGAAGGTGTGCGTGCAACTGACAGTCCATTTGATGTAGATGACATACAAAAAAAAAATTAAATATATTTATAAAATTCTAATATTATTTCTTGATGAATTAATCTTATAATTTATCTCATAATTTTTTATTTTATCATTTAATAAATCCTACCCCGATATTTTTATTATATTGAGTGGCATTTAGATATGAATTACACAGTAACAGCAACAATAAAAATAAAGAAAAAAAGAAAAAACACTTTAAACGCCTTAGGTCATTTTAGAAAATTATTAAATCTTTATTTTTGAAATGTATATAAATATTTTAATTTTTTATTAACCAATCATTCATCATTCAAAACTAAGAAATTAGTTAAAAAAAAAAAAATTCTGTATTAAGTTGTTTACAAGTGCGACTGTTTACTAAATCCTGTCATAAAAATACCGCAGGCTTAAGAGAAAAGGGATTTTTTTTTTCTTTTAATCATTTTTTCATTTATTACTGTAAATAAAAAAAAAAAAAAAAATCTAAATATTTTGCTAATAAAAAGCAAAAGCTTTAATCGGTTATTTACGAATAAACTGCTATCAACAATAGCCTCCAGTTAGCTTGCAATAAATTTTAATTTTTTTTTTTTTTTTTTGATAATAAATTTTATAAGCAGTAATAATTTTTAATGTAAATGAATCGGTTTTTTAAAAATCAGCTTCGGGCGGTCAGAATAAAAAAAGTTAAACAAAAAAAAAAAAAAAAACGAAAAAATAATTAAAAGTGCCTCAGGGAATATAGAAAAGAAATTTTATTTAACGATTAATACAAATAAAGTTATTGGATGATAAAAAAAATAAATATTAATTAATAAATAATTAGAAATAATAATTAATAGAAAACCGGATAAAAGCATGTCTGTTTAATAAAACTATTAATTAATTTTAAAAAGGAAAAATATATATAATAAAAGTGTTACGTTAAGCATTAATTATGTGTTAAAGTAGAAAATAAATGAAATAATTATATGCGTAAAACAGGACACGATGTTTATGTTTGTTATTCAGGTCGATCTATTAATTACTTTAGTTTATACTAGGTATTAACAAATAACGTGAAAATCCTTGTCACCATATTCGACAACCTGTATTATCGTCATTTTATTAAATTATAAAAAAAATAATAATAAAATCTCCATAAAAGAAATAATTAATTAAAAAGTCAACATTTCTTCATTTTTATTTTTATTACTAAAGAAATTAAAAAAAGCTTCTTTTTTCTTTACTCTTCTATCTCTCTATTTGTTACTAAATTACTCATTACTTGCTGTTAATGCCATTAATATTTATTACTTTTAAATATTTTTTTTTTTCGTTTTTATTTAATTATTTTTCTAATTTCTGTATTATATAAAACAAAACATAAAAGATTTCCACTTTTTTCTCTACTTTGCGTAATTTATTTTTCTTGGTTTTATTTTTCAGCGGAAAAAATAATTTTTATTTATTTTATTTTTCATTTCTATAATTAAATTGTAATTAATATTTAACTCAGTTATTTTATTATTTTTATTTTCAGTAATTAGTAATTTTTTTTTTTTTTTTTTTTTTTTATTGACTTTGCTGTCAATTTTTATTTTAAAAAATGATGCTTTTATTGAATTTTATTTATAGTAGCTTTAAAACAGGGTTTCTCAATGCAAAATTACTGGGGAATTAGTGTATTTAGGCGTCATTTATTAGTTTTTTAATTACTATTTAGTTCTGTTTAGTCTCTACTATAACAGTTTTCTACTATTCCATTTACTTCCAAACCATAAGTAATTTTAATTTATGTAACTAGATGACACATAGAAATTTAATGTTATTTAGGGAACTCAACAAAAAAAAATTTTTTTCGTGTTTTAACAAAATAAATTAATATTGAGGGTACTCTCACTTATATGAATTGATTCTTCAAAAATTAAACAGAAATTAAAGTTTCAATACATTAACTGTAGAGATATATTTTAAACGTTCTATTACTATAAGAATTAAAATTAATTTAAGTTTTTTTTTTAAATAGAATCATATGTCTATCAAAACATTTATCAAGAATCCATACATTTATATTTAAAAATTCATTTCAATTTTAATTTTTTTGTAATATTCGAACTGAATTATACCTCCTATCACTAAGAGCTTTTTTTTTTTTTTTTTGATTTACTTTGGATAATAATCAATCATTCAAATGTTTTATTATCAAATTGATTTAAAATCAATAAATAAAACATTTATTAACCATTAATAATAAAGAAATAAATAAATAAAAACCAAATCCTAAAGCAACATACATTTAATGAGATTTTTATAATTTTTATTTATAAATTTTTTATTTATTTTTTTATTACATTAGGAATTAGGATTTGATTTAACAGAGAACATTTTATTTTATTCATTACTTTATATTTAATTAATACAAGTTGTAATAAAAAATATTTTATTATTAATATTCTTTTTCTTTTTATTCTTATTATTATGCTACAAACAGGATTAATCATCATTCGTTAATAATAATAATAATAAAAAACAGAAGACATTTTTACTGAAAGTACTTAATTAATAATTATCTTTTAATTAATATTATTATTATTTTTTTTTTTTTGATTAAATAGTTTTATTTAATTATTTATTTATTTATTTATAAAACACACAAAATAATTACAACATAAAAATAAAAAAAAAAAAAGTTTTTCTGGTGTTTTGTTTATTTTTAGCCTCCTTTCTTATAAATTTAATTATTTTTTTATAATTAATTAATTAAATACTATTTTTTTTTTAATTAGAAAACATTTATTATTATTATTATTTTAATTAATTATTTATATAAATTTCCATATAAATTTTTTAATTTATTTTTATAAAATATTTAATGAATCCAATTGAAAAATCAATTTGGTTTGTGTATTGATTATTTGATAAAATCTATTAAATGCACAAACCAATGTTTTTTTTTTGGTTTTTTCATTTATTTATCATTTATTTTTGATCAAGCAAAAAGGATATTAATTAAAATTAAATATTTTTAGATATAAATTACATTTTATACATACATCAAAATTGTAGTTAAATAACCGAGTTATCGAAATATATAACAGAATATTTTAAATATTTACTTATTAATTTAAGTGATTTCAGGTAATGCTATTTTCAGCTATTAAAAGTTTATTGAAAATCTCGAAACCTTATGAATTGTGTTTTATGGAAAGATCAATCGAAAATAATTGTGAATAATTCAATTTCAGTTATTTTATTATATAATGTTCGTTTGCTAGAGCAACGAAAATTTATACGAGATTGAATATTTTTTGAAATAATTGCTTCAGGTATGTTGATTTGAACTTTGTTGTCCAACCATTTGACCTTTTACATAAAATAACATAAATTTTTTACTTATTAATTAAATTTATTATTTATGTAGAAAAAAAAAATGAATCTAAAGCAATTTACTTAAAAAATAATTTTTTTTTATTTTCATTTTTTGCCTTTTTATTCATTATTCAGTAAAGTTTCATTAAACATTTTATGTTTTATTCACAAAATTAAGTTTTTAATGGAATTAAACCACAAAAATTAAATACAGATTAAATGTTTAAAAGTTCTAGAATTTCTACAGAAAAATCTATCTCAGAAAAATTACAGTGAAATAAATATTTAAATAGCAGGAAAACCAGTGAAACCATTCATATCTATTTTCATATAAAAATCTGTTTGTTTTTTTTTTTGGTTGTTTCTTTGTTTGTTTGTTTGTTTGTTTAATAGAAATATATTAAACTCTTAGTATACGAAACCATTTTATTGTAGTTGATTACAGTCTGAGGATATTAATTATTAACACAAACTTCCATGGAAGAGTTAGTGAGTACAAATTTCTAACAAAAAAAAAAACAAAAAACTTATTTTTGAAACTCTTGTATCTGCAGACTGTAATTAATTAAATTTATTTAAATATACGTAAAGATCATTGTTTTCTTGACCTTTTTTAATTAATTAATTAAATTATTTTATATAGACTAAGTACAGTGTTTTACAGAAATTTATTCCACTATCATATGTAATTTTCTACCTTAACGTTAATTATTTACTACAGTATTAAATATATTTTTATTAATAAAAAACAAAAAAAAAAAATCCTTTCTCATATCATACACGCATAATTGTCGAAAAATAATTTTATTTTGTTTTTTTATTTCCTGTAACATAGTATTATTATTATTATTTTTTTTAAATATGAAAATATATATTTTCTTTATATTTTTTTATTCCTTGATTTGGCTTTTTATTTTTATTTATTGGTTTTTTTTTTTATTGGTTCATTAAAAAATGAAAATTTGTTTAAAAATCTTTTCAACCACTTTAACTAGCTTAACTAATCCATATAGTATTTTTCTTTTATAATCATATATATTTATTACTTAATTAAATAGTTTTTTTTTTTTATATGTATTGATTTTAGAAGTTTTTTTTTTTTTTTTTCAGGAAAATTTCATATAGCAATCATAAGAAATAATGAACAAGTTGACAGGGAATTGACATTTTCTTCTAATTCGTTACTAATAAATCGCTATGAATAGTTTAGTGTAAGAAAATTAATTTAAAATGGGCCTGCCGTTTTATAATAATTTTCTTTAAGCAATTAAATAATAATAATTTGATATAGTGTGATAGCAGATAATGTTTAAAATAGCTTAATTTAACATTTATTAATCATTTCTATGCTAATAATAATTTTTAATCTATTTATTTTTTTTTTTTTTGTTTGCTTTATCAAGCATAGTTTTATTTTTCTTTGTTTTATTTATTACAACATGTAATTTATTTGTAAAAATATATTTATTAAGAGATGATGCATGAGTTACGTTTGCCACCGGTACTACGTTCTTGTATTTGTTGAAGATGCTGTATTTGGGCAGCGGACGGTACGTGTGAAGATGAGGGCGGGGCGCTTGATGGTGTACTTGGTCCACCACTGCCACATTGTTGTGGTGGCAATGATTGACGACGACGTCTTAATGCTGGACTCAAGTTATATTTTATTTTCGCTTGGACGAGCAACTCTTTAAAAATCTGCAAAATAAAATTTGTTTAGTACAGACAACAACCAACAAAGCTTTGGTATTGTTTTCACCTCGGTAACATTATCATTTTCTTTAGCTGATGTTTCGACAAAACCATTTTCCCAATCAACTGTAACCACAGACTCTGTTGTTTCACGCTCCAGCTGTAATGATAATTTAAAGCTTTTATCAAATTACAATATTCACTACTTTTATAATCAACAATCATTTTTCGCAAATCACCACAAAACAAAAAACGATAAGTTAGCATATACACAGAAAATTTTGTCTTCACTAACCTGTCTTGTATCATCATCTGCTAAATCGGTTTTATTACCAACTACAACAATTGGTACAGCGGTTGTTCCCTTGGTTTCATAAATTTGATCTCTTAACATTCTCACCTCATCAAATGTTGTCGAATCAGTCACATCATAAACAAGTATAAATGCATCAGCTGATGATATTGATAAAGCACGCATCGCTGGAAACTAGAAAATATTTATTTAATTATTGAAAAAAATTCTGTTTTTTTAATCTTCTATAAAATATACAAAACAATCCGTCAATCAGGATTAAAATATTAAAAAAACAAAAAAAAATTAATTCATTCAAAAATCTAATATTCCGTTTTATATAAAAAGAAAAAAATTAATTATTTATGTTTGTTTATTAATACCATTTACCATTTATATTATATGAAATGAAATTTTTTAATAAACATTGAAAGAAAAAAACGAAAATAACGCATATTTTTTTCTTTATAAATATTCACAAAAACAACAGCTCCGAGGATATTATGTTAAAAGAAGATGAATTTTTTTAATGAATTGAGAGTAATAATTAACTTTAATTATTCTATACAAACTCTGGTGCTTTACATTTTTCACTTAATTGCTTCATTTAAATAAAAAGCTTTTAAAACGAATGCAATTAAGTTAGATCAACTATGTAAACGTATTAAAGTTATAACAAATTAAACTTACTTCATAAGCACCCGATGTATCTAATATATCCAATGTTAGACAAACACCAGAAACGGAAAAATTCCCTTGATGCATTTCCTCAACAGTGCGTTTATATTTTGGTGAAAATTTACTATACAGGAACTGGGATATAATTGATGACTTTCCAACTTTTGCTGAACCCATAACAACAATTTTATGTCGTACATGAGAGCTGCCGATTGTTTCCTCTGTATCATGTCGATGAACTCTGAAAACAGTAAACAAATTATAAGAAAGAAGACAAAATGTTTGGTGAAAACTAAACAAGGTCGTCGAATAAAAAAAAATAAAAAAAAAAAAAAAAAAAAAAAATTCGCATAGCTATAAATCAGCTATAAATTTTTACTCTTTTGTACTTTGATTTTATATTATTTTATCTGAAAGCTTTTCTCAACGAACGTGTCCAGAACATAAAGTTAATATTTTCGTTTTCGCATGATAAACACATGTTTAAGGCGATTCATTAGATTTTGGCGGATTTTCAACAAAAAAAAAAAAAATAATAATAAAAATCGAAAACTAATAATAAATAAATGTGGGTGAGATTGATAGGGTTGTTTTAATAGAAGGGATTATTTATTTTCCTTTTCCTTTTCATTTTTTTTTTTTTATTTGTTTCCTTCTTTTTTTTTTATTTGATTAAAACAGGGAGAAACTGTATTATCGTGATTCAATTATAGTACATAAAAATAAATTGACAGTTTTTGTAACAAATATTCTTATCGTATTAAAACGGATTGCAATATGCTGGACATTATTCTATGCTTTTAGTCTTGTTGTTGTTTTGTTCTGTTGTTTATTCCATTAACCAACAAAAGTCATTTCAAGCCATATTATAATCAAGGCAACAAGTATACAAATATTTTATGCTTTTATAACGTATTATGTGTTATTTTTGTTTGTACATAATATGCGCTTGGGATGTTATATTAAAAGAAAAGAAAAAGAAAAAAAAATTCTTTGAATTTATAAATAAATCAAATAAGAATTCATTTCTTTTTTTTTTTAATATCAATGATGTGATTACTGAATTTTCTATTTATTATACTTTTGTTATACTAACAAGGAATATTATACAGAATGGAAAAGAAAAAACGGATTTATATTAAATATATGCACACACACATATATATGCATGCCTAATAATAATTTTGTTTACGGCAAATTTTTATTTATATACATTAAGTGTCTTATATTTGGTTGTATTAAGTTCTTATTAACCATAATACAAAATGGGTGGGATATATATATTTATATATATTTATATAAAGAAGTAACAATAGGCCACCTTTTATCATTCCATTATATACTTTGTATTTGGTGCTTTATGTATTCATAATATATTTTTATTTTTCTATTTTCGATAATAGAAACATTAGAATTGTCAAAGCATGGAAGCAACAGTGTTATATATTCATATAAGTAATAAAGAATAAAGAAAATGTAAAAAAAAAAAAAAACCCTGACGAGTATAGAATAAAAATAAATGGGAAAAAGGAGAAATAATAATAAAAATACAATTTAAAGTTTTTTTTATACAACACAATAGAGTGAAGAATTTCCTTCTTATTTTTTTTTTTTTCCTTTTAATTTTATTTTAGAATTCAATCAAAAATAAAAAAAACCTTATAATGCCGGACGTAATGTATTGACTAAAACTGGGTTGGCAAAAAGTTTATGCTGGATGATTTTATATATTCATTGCTGGCTATCCTTTATTTATTTTTTTTTGCCTTTTGTCATATGCAAAATGTTAATATTTAGAATAATAGACCCAACTATTTAAACGCAGCAACTAAAAAACTACCCCCTCCCTAAAAAGAAAAACTATTTTTTCCAAAGCTTTCAACGATGAGCAACTTAGGTCATTCTAGAATATCCTTTTATATATTCGCTTACAATCATTCCTCAAGGATAACCTGTATATAAGCTTAAAACTGGGTATAATAATGGGCAGTTAAGGAAGGTTTTTATTATGCTAAACTACCCTTCGCCAACCTTTTAACACTCATCTTATATTTTTATAGAAACGTTAACAAAGTTTGCGGCATGCCACGCATGTGTAACATACATTCAGACGATTTTTATGTGGAAATTTTACCGACACTTAAAATACATTTGAAGGTTTCACGTTTAACAGCGTAACATACCAAATAAATTTTCATCTACAAGTTTCTATTCCGTATATGATCAGGATGAGAAGATATTCTACAAAAAAAAAAAAATAAAAAACCTTTCTGACTTATGTACAAAAAAAAAAAAAAAAATATTTCTCACACAATATAAACTCGTTACAACAATCTAAAATCCGCAACAAAGTTTTTTTATTTTTTGAAATAAATTATGAGGATGAAAAGGAAATACACGGGAGGAAAAAAAAATTAAAAACAGAATACACATAAATTGAAAAATAAACTGAAGACAATTTGCTAGAATTATATAAAAAAAAAAAAACGAAACGAAACGAAACGAAAACAACAAGAAGAAGAAGAAGACGAAGAAGAAGCGGAGAAATGAATGTTATGCTTTTTATTTTCTGTATATGATTAGTGAGTTTTTGCCACCACCTAACTAAATATTTATTAGGATTTTTTTTTCTTTCGACCTAAGCAATTTTTTTTTTTTTTTAATCATAAACTTCTTCATCACATTTTACACCTATTCATAAATGTGCACAGAAAATGGTGGAAAAGTAATAACAATATTGTTACCCAAACTTCCATTAATACACATAAACCAGTCTAAGTCAGTTTATTCATTTTTTTTTTCTTCACGAAGTAAGGTAATAAATAAAATTAAATGAATCATGTTTTTATTGAAATAATTTTGTTTGTTGCCTCGTTTATATTTAAACAGGCGAATAAAAAAAAAATGTTTGTAAAAAAATCTCCACACATATAAACAACAAATAATAATTCTAAAGAAATTGATGATAAAAAAGGCGTGTGACAGATTATTATCAAATGAAAATGAGTGTAGCGACATAAAACGCGTTTGTTCTCTAAAGACATAAATAAATTTGAAAAAAAAAAAGAATTTATGGTATCGCATCACCCGTCTTAAATATAATGAATTAAGTTAATAAAAAAATAAATGTGACGATTCTAGGAGTTTTTTATTATTTTTTTTTTTACATTTTGTTTATCTAGATTCATGTAGATAAAGCAAAATAAAAATTGGAAAAGTTAGCTACTCGCTATCCGTGCGATCGTATTATTTTCTTTTATTTTTTATTTTACTCTTTATTTATATTCTTTTCGACTCCAGCTACGATTTAAATACAGGAATGAAGCGTAACATCAAAAAGATTCTTTTAGAAAACAAAGATGCTAGAGAAAAGAAAATAAGACAAACATAAGAAAGGTTGTTTGATTACGAATTGGCTACTCTAGATGATTCCACTTAATGGATGAATCTTTAAAGAATTTATATTGTTTCTATCATAGCATTGCCATCATCAATTGTAACATAGTAGTTACCATCACCACATATTCGTATTACTTAATATCACTATTCACATAAACTGTCTGCTTTTCAAAAAATAATAAAATTTCTCTTTATAATGGATAAAAATATAAGAAACAATACAATCTTCCACTTAAGTGAAGCAACTGAATGTTAAAAATGAAAATGATGATGATGATGATAATACTTCTAACAATCAAACTACCTAGCCATATGATTTTGACAAAGGTAAATACAATGTCCTCCCTATAATCAGCAACTTTTCATTTTTTTTTATTCTTTTCCTCTCATCATTCTAACATTAAGGATTGATAAAAGGTATAGGTAATAGGCATAGCCGAAAAAAAGACAAAAGAAAACAACGGATTGAGAATAATAAAACCGAAAAAATACTCAACTATCTATTACCATCTAAGATCATGGTTGATATTTTTTGGGGGTCCTTTTGCTGTTTTATTATTTTTTTCCAAAACAAAATTTCAGACAAAACAAAACAGTCAACAAAG
Organism: Ptychoptera albimana; assembly: GCA_961205885.1. Taxonomy (NCBI): domain Eukaryota; kingdom Metazoa; phylum Arthropoda; class Insecta; order Diptera; family Ptychopteridae; genus Ptychoptera; species Ptychoptera albimana. The sequence goes on along the minus strand of OY540802.1, from coordinate 8,970,380 downwards.
ATTTATAGATGGGGAACTTCTAACAATAATGTTATAAAGGGAACTCCTTATTACCACATTTGACACGCAATAGCAACACAAATAATAAGCTTATTACAGCTGTGCTTAAGTATATATGTTGTTTGTGATCCTGTTCTAGGAATCCGTTTATATAAAATAATGAAAAGAAAAAAAAAAAAAAAATTGTGACAAGGCTGTGAAAGTCTTTATAAATCGTTATTCTACTCTAATTCTGTTCAACAATATAAATAAGAATAGGGTAGCATGGGGATTTCTTTTATACAAAGAAATGAGTACATAGAACAACATCAACAATAACCAAAGCAACTTACGTGAATTAGTGAAAATTGTTCGAATAAAGCTACTGGTTGGTGTTTCTTTTACAAATGATACTATAATGCTAACAACTGAGTTAAGTCAAGTGAATGATATATCAACGTTTACTCTCGTCTTACTTATTTAACTATTTTTTTTTATCTGCTTCTTCCTATCCTTTTTTTTATTATTATTTATTTAATATTAGTTGATAATCTAACACCCATTATCCATCTTATTTTCTTATTTCGTAAACATATATCAAATTCTGCTTTAATAGACATTTCATGTGTTTTCCTTCCTTCTTTTTTATTTAACAAAATTCTCATGATTTTATATTAATATTATATTAATTCGTTATTAATTGTCTTTCTTATTTTATTTATTAGATTCTCTTTTCATTCGTCTTCTATTTTATTTTATTTATGTTTTTTTTTTTTTATAAATTAAGCAGATTTGTTAGAGATTTCATGACATTTTTTCTACCCACAATATTTCTTTTCTCTATGCCTTTTTTGTTTTTAATAAAAGATTATTTTGTGTAGATTTCATGATTAATGTTTACGATTAACATTACAATTACTGTTATCATCAATCAAATTAATTTAATTTAAACTTTTTTTATTTTTTAATTCTGTTGATAAAATTTATTAGAAAGTAGTTAATGGATTTTTAAAATCACAACTTTCCGCCTCTGTTTGTTTTGTTAGAATAATAATTTTAGAATGAAAGATGAAAATTAAATTGTGATTTAAAGAAAATTTAATAATTTATTACTGATAAGCTTATTAGAGATTTTTTTTTTGTTGAATAAATGGGTTTTGTTTTATTAAATATAATTTATTAGTAGCAAGTGTCTACGTTTTGCATTTTCCTTGTTCGCTACTTTGTCTCCTGAGTATAATATATTAAAAAATTCATCCATATGATGCTTTTCTAGTTTAAGTTCAAAGAAAATTACTTTAATTTATCATAGTTGCTTCGTTGCGCTTGAAGAATCGTTCTGATTTGTAAAAGATTTTTAAGAGAAACATAGAAAAAGTTTCTTTTATTTTCCAATCTTTTGATGAAAAGTTTTTTACAAGTGAATGAAAAATTGTAGTTTTGTGATTAAGTTACTTCGTGTTTTTAACATTTCACAACAAAAAGAAGAAACTGATTTTTACTATGCTTTTTGAATGGAGTATCAAGTTTCATTATTAACACCTAGATATTATTGCTTATAAACTTATAATATTTTCGATAATAATTAGTAAAACAAAGCACACATTAATTATTATTATTATCACAGCAAAAATAAAAATCATTTTCATTGCATAAAATAATTCTTCTAATTGGTATATTTAAAGAACTATTACGTTCATTTTTAAATATTCATTCCTCTTAGAAATCATTTAAAAACAATTCAATTTTATTGTCATGATTCTCCCTTTTATATAACATATCCGTTACGAGTGTCATAAACTAATAAAAAAAAAAGCACAAAAGAGCTTACAGCAAAGTTAAGGTAATAATAATAAAATAAAGCATGAAATAGATGAAATTACGTGCCATTATTAAAATGTAACTGAAACTAATGTACATTTAAGTAAATGTGATGATTGCGTGATTGGTATACATCATGTCACTTTTATTTAATTTCTTTGCTTATGTCTTACTAAGCAGCTTATATTGTTATCAGTATTTCTGTAGTTACGAAACAATGTAGCAGCTAGTGGACTAACAAATACAAATTGAATTACATGGCAGAGTATTATCATGAGAAATTAATCTTTTGTTTTCAATTTAAATATTTTTTTTTTTTAATTAGAAATATGCATTCAAAATCTTGAAGGAACATTTTTTTGAAACCACAAAATCAACACCCAGTAAACATATAATTTCATAATCTTAAATGCATTTTACGACTTAAACAAGTAAACTAAAGTTATAAGTAGTTAATAAACCAAAACCATCATTCAAATGTTAATCATAAAAACATATTTTGTATTAATAATTTTAAAGCATAAATATAATCGTGGAAAGTAAGAGAAAGGAAAGAAAAAACACAATTAATATTCTGATGACTTTAATCACACAGGGAATTGTTTATCATTTATCTAAAGTAATAATTGTAAAACCATTGACTCTGTCGTGTCTGTTGTTTGTGTCTAATTTAATTATAAAAACATTCTGTATACACTTGTTTATAATTTTCTAATTGTTTATTATCTTTAACAAAATTAAACAAAATTCCAGTAAATTAATTTAAAAAATCTATAGTTTATAATCTTGTTGTCCACTGTTTTTATAAAATTTATAAAATAATTTAACACAAAAACTATTTAATCAACATTTTAAACCTGATAAACCTGTATATAATCTCTTGATTTTATATTTTATGATGAATATCTAAGCGGTTTTATATAATCATTATATGCTGTGACAATATAAAAAACGAAAACAAAAAAAAAAACAAGAAATCAAATTTTGTGTCTACAATAATCTAAAAATAAAAAATGTTTTTTTTTTTTTTTTGTCATTTTAATCCTAGAATATTGGTTAAATTATTTAAGGATTAATTAAAAACTCTCCAGACTCTGTATTTCATTATTTTCTAATATATCAATTTGTTATCTTGGTTTATTTATATTATTTTTGGTTTATCGTTTACTTTCCTGTTGTTTGAAGGTACTTTAATTTTGTTATTTTATTTTTTTTTTTAATATATACAAATAAGGGTTGAAATCTGCTAAATCCATACCAAAGTACAATTTATATATATATTATATATATTTGAATTTGTTTCAATCAATTTTATTACGTATATAAACGTGACATTGAGCTTCAATCAATTTATATAAAATGAAGCAACCTAAATTAGGATGATGGTTACTTTTATTTTTATTTATTTTTATTTTTTCTACTCTTCCTGTTTATCACTTACTGATATTTCATTATTATTTTCCCTTTTTTTTTCTCTCTTTTATATTTATTTAACGCAACAATCGGTGTTATTAGTTTTTATCGTGTTTTCTTTTCTTGTTGTTGATGCTTTTACTGTCTGTCTGTTTTATTATTATAATTTTTATTTTCTATTTTTTTTGTATAAAGTATAAACATCAGTTATATGACAAACATATCATGTAATATATTTTGTCATATTGTGGATATGTAATGTGGGGGGGTTATGTAATGAAACATTAAAAATTGAATGAAAGCAACAATATATAAATGCTATAATGCATTCAGCAATAATAGAAATGAAATAAAAGAAATCGGCCACTAGCTAATAATTTTTAAATCTCTGTAAGGGATTTTCATTTATCCTTTATGATTGTACGTTTTATATATTTATATATAAATATAATAAAAAAATACAGAATAAAAAATTAATTGTATATTAGTGACATTGTATAAACTAAGCTTTTATGAGTGATTTTCTTTACAGTTGCAGGTTTCCTTTATATAAGAAAAAAAAAAGCAGAAAATGGAATAGGAAACATTTTAAATAAATATAAAAAAATCTATAAAAGAAAGTTTTATTAATAAGTTTTACACAACAAAAAAAAAATATATATGTATATTTCTTTTACATAAATTCACTTTGCAACTTTCTAACCTTATTTTCATTTGAATAAATTTGAAAGTGAATATATTTTTTTTTTTCATTTTTTGTTAAGTTTTCTCATTTTTCTTCTATTTGCTTCCTTTTCTACTTCCTTAAGCTGTATGGTGAAAATTGATTTTATAAACTCTTTAATCAAAACATTTTTTTTTATATACATGGTTATTCTGTTCCTTTAATGAACTTTTTAATTATCTTTTATAAAATTAACCATTTAGAAATATAAAAAAAAAAATGTTTTTGTTGATTTATTAAGGCTTCGACAAACACCCACAAGTCATTAAATAAAAATAAAAATATAAAAACAATTCTTTTAATATAAAATTATAATTTAGCGATAACGTTATGTTTTGCTCATCTATTTATATAATATTTATACGATAAAAACAATAAACAATTATCTGTATTAAATTACTTAAAATAAAATTCAATTAATAAATTAGCCAAAGAATACAAATAAAATTTATGTTGATAAAAAAATTGTTTATATAACGAAAAATGTAAAGAAAAAAAAAATTGTGTCTGCGCCAGTAAACCTTACAAAAAAGTCGAAGAAAAAGAAAAAAAAAACACAATAAAAGGAATAAAACATGTTATTTAGGCGCAAAACAAACATGAAAGTGAAAAATAAGAAATAAAACGCAACAAATAAACAAAATATAGAAGCAGCAAATAAAAAAATGGAAAAATTTTTTTTTTTTTTGAGATTTTAATACAAGAAAATGAAAGAAATAAGAGAGAAAAAAAAAACGACAACGATAAAAGTTATATAAATTTCCTCTTGAAGACGACAACGACGTAGTTACCGGCGCCCTTTTTCCTTCCGTCAATATTTTTCCTTATTTTTTTTTTTTTTTCCGTTTTTAATATAGAATCTTTACCAAACCGATTTGCCCCTTACGTTACATAATCTTCAATTTTTTTTTTTTTTTTCTGTTTTTTATTTCTACTTGCTCACGTTTTTTATAATTTTAAATATTTTTATTACTTTCAGTATTTGCAATTGTACGATAAAAAAAAAAAAAAAAAAAAAAAAACTGCAAAGTAGAATAATATATATAAAAAGCTCACCACACACAAACAACAAACGGGATAAACATCTCAATCGAAATTAAAATCGATTTATGTTCGTAAAATAGGAAGAAAAAAAACTAAACTTTATGTTGCTGCTTTTATTATTTATTTATTTAATAGAATTTTCTAAGCTTTTTTTTTTTTTTACATAAGAATTTAAATAAAAAAAAGTTTCTGAAACTTTTTTTTCTGTTTTTTTTTTTATTTATTTGTAGTGAACTTGATTTGTGGATTTTTTTCTTGTTCTTGTTGTTGATGTTGCTGCTGTGCTTATTTGTTGATTAACTTTACTTTAAGAAAGTAATTTTTGTTTTTCTTATCAAGGATTTAATAATGTTTCGTTTCGTAAGCTTTTTTCCTTTTCTTTTTTTTTTTTTTTGTTATGTAAATTAAATTAAAAACACACAAGCAAAGCAAAAAAAAAAAAAAAAAAGGATTTTAATTTGTAAAGTAAAATTAAAATAAAGGAGATAAAACAAAAACTTAGATGATTGATGCGGTTAGATTTTGATTTTGATTATTAATAAATTGGGTAAGAAAAAAAAAATAGAAAATATGTTATTTTGGTGTAGTGTAGTGTGATAAATAGTAGCTAAGGATGTTAATAGCATAGGATAAAGACCTAAATCAAAAGAGACGTCATTTCATCTACACAATTATAATCGAAACAACCATAAAGATTCTTTTTTTTTTATATTTTGATATGTGCTTTTACTAATATTATGTTCTTTACCTATTTTATTTTTTTTTTCTTTTTTATCCTGCCTTACTCTTAAACTGATCAGATAAAATTAAAAGCTTATATAAAGCTGTTATATTTAGCATTATTTGAGATTTGCTGTAATAACGATAATAACATTGTTTTTTTTTTTTTTTTAATACATTAAAAATACTGTTAAATGGTAAAATATGTGTTTTGTAACAGCAATAAATATCTTTAAAAGTTCCATTAAACTAACTTTAAGTGGCAAATTTCTTCTTACATTTTATTATTCTTTGTTTGCCTTGACTAATCTAATCTAATGCTAAGTACATGTCATGATCAGTTTATAAAGTTTATCTAAATATATCATAACGAGACTGTCCAATGCATTCATTTACTTAAGTTTTTATGTTAATCGTACCTTGATAGATAATTAAATAAAAATATTTAATGAACGAAAATAAAATAGCTTTAAGGCGGTTTCAGAACTTATCCTTTTTGTTAGTTTGCTTAACATAAACACTTTAAAAACTATTTTACCATAACATATTGTAATTATTTTACAAATTAAAAAAATTAAATTTTTTTATGCCATAAACAACAAAAAAACAAATAATATTAAGACGATGAAGAAACTAAAAAGTCTTTTATTACTTACTTATCTTTTTTATGTTTGTCTTCAGGGCTATCATCTTTCATAAATGATGGTTGCAAACTAAAGCGTCGTCTTAAATGTCTACCTTTCATTTTATTTTCCTTCTTTTTGTCCCTCGTTTATTTGATTCTGTTGTTTTTTTTTTTGTTTTTGATGTAGAAAACATGGAAAAAAATAAATATTTTTTTTTAAATAAATAAAGAAAAAACATTTTAACACCCTCTTTTACCCACGGTTATATTTACTTGGTATTTTTTTTTGTGTGTGTGTTTTTTATTTTAATAAAATCAACCAAAATGTACACAATTTTTGTGTGCGTTTTTTATTTTATTTTGCTGCTATTCTGTTGCGCTGAATAAAAAAAAGTGTAACAAGTTGTTGATTTTTAAGATTTTCTTTCCATTTACTGTCTGCACAACAAAACACAAGTTTGTTGTTTTCTTTATTTATAGTAAAGAAAAATAAAAATAATAACAAAAAATGAACCAGCGAAGAATGGAAAATAGAAAAAAAAAAGTTTTTCTTTTTTTATTATTGTGCTTTTTTTTTTTTTTTTTTGTATCCTTTGTGATAGATATTACCCCGTCAAATTGTTAAACATGTGTCAAGGGTAAGACAATAATTTTTTTAACCCGAGAGAATGTTTATTTACAATACGAGTCAATTTCAAATACATAAAAGTTTTCTTCTCCTTTTTTTTTTTTTTTTTCTTTCTTTTACTTGTTTGTCACAGTGTTGGCTCAAAAAAAAAACTAAAAACGAATTAAAAGAAAAAATTAAAAAAACTTTTTCAATTGATTTTGTTCGGTTTTGTCATCACTTGTCTTGTCATCTCTTGATTGTGCTTCTTCTATTGAAAGAAAAACAAAAAAAAAAAAAAAAACAGTTCTTTGATGTCTCAATCTGAAAATAAACAAAAAAAAAATGTTTTTATTTATTAAATTAATTAAACTAAAAATACAAATTTAATTAAATTTCTTTGTATTATCAATTAAGTTTATCTAGCGGTAGCGAAAGTTTTTCTAAATTTTTTTATTATTTATTATTATCGTTGAATTTTTGAAAACTAATTAAATTATTAGGAGACTTAAACCATGTGGGGAATTTTCTATTTATTGTAAATAAAAAAACAAAAAACATTTATTATAGTTTGTTTATATTATTTTAGCGAGAATTTTAGGAATTTAATTTATTATTACAATGCTTTACGCTTTTGTTATAATAAAGTCAAGTTATGTTATGTTAAATTAAGTAATAAAAGTTGTACAAATACTTTAAAACCGTTTGATATTTAATAAAGAATTTAATAATTACAACAGTTTGGTCATTTAATAATTCTCTTATAACATTATGAGATATTCAAACAGTAAATGCTACTTTGTATATTTATTTAAATAAATATTTCAAAGAAACAACAACCTCTATATATATTTGTGTCACCACGACACTGTCGAGTGTATTGTTAAATAATAATTTAATTGGATTTAGTAGCGCAATATATAAAACATAACTCGTTATTATTCGGTGTATTACTTTCTGCATTCTAAAGTTTTTTTTAAATTTTATTTTAATAAGCAATAATTGAGAAAACATATAAATAAGAAAAATATTTTATTGATTATATTTTTCTAATGGCAATACAAATTTCTTATAACATCACCTGCGAAAATACACATGGAAAAACTTGAAGATTCTAAAAAAAACATCTATTGTTGCCTACACGAGTAGAAATTTTAAGTTTTCCTAGTAAACAACGAAGACTTTAAAATTCTTAATTCTCTCGCACAAGTACATCGAAAATAAAAACGAAAATTTCTACAAAATTATAATTATAGACTTTTGGAAAGCGTAAAAATATTAAATCGTATCCAAGTGAAAGCGACAATAATAAAATTGGAATTTGTTCATTTTAGTAATCAAATAAAAAAAAAGCTTTAAAACATGAAACTCCATAATACAAAAGCTTAGCTAATTACTTTATCTATAAAAAAAAAAAAAAAGTTTCTAATTTAATTTTAAATTAATGAGAAAATAAAAAACACATAAAAAAAAAAAGTTTCAAATACTTTAAATAAAAAGTAAACCCAGTAACACCGAATTTATTCTGTTTTTTTCTTTTTGTTTTGTGTGACAAGTATTAAACCAGCAGGTTTATAACAAAAACAAAGTGAATCTACGTGAGAATTATGAAAAATATTTTTTTCGTTTGCTTGTATTTTTGGTAAGGTATATTTATAAACTAAATAATTTGTGGTTGTGTTCATAGTCTGCATAATTTTTATTTTTGGGATAAAGATTTTTTCCGTTTAAATTATTAAAACGATTCAAATGGCCTAAGTGCCATTAAAAGATTACCGAATCTTTAAACGTGTTGATTATGCTTTTGAGATATTAATATTATTATTATTTAAAAATCACATCATGAAATCAAAAGTATTATATCCTGAACTGTATTGAATATTAATGTTTAATTAACCAAATCATCTGAAAGACGTTTTATCATTTTCAATTTAAATTAATCAAATAAAGGGATAACAATTTATAATTAGATTTAAATTGGTTTCTCTTGATCTTTTATCAGTTTTTAATATTATTTGTCTTTAGTTTATTCAAATGTAAACGATTAAGGTACAGAGTTTATTAACAAACGGATTTAACTAATTGATGATCATTTTAATTACTATAACTCATGAATTTTTTTTTTTTTTTTGCATTAAACCAAATGTCTAACTAAGCCGTTTTCTTATCAAATTACATTAAAAATTTACCAAAATACTTGTTTTCATAGTTTAATTTGGAGATTTAAAAATTACTTATAATAAGGGAGAGCAAATATATGCAAATACCACACGCATATTAATAACAAAGATTACAAACTGGAATTATAAAATAAGTATCACGGTCGTTGGGATTTTTATAGTCACCCAAACAGATTTTTTTTTTTTTTTTTTTACATAAACCGTAAACGATTTCCCTTAATTCTCTGATTAAGGTTTACACTTTATTAAATAAACAAAAAAATAGAAGAAAATTTTAACAAATTAAAATTACTGTTTTTATGCATAAATTTTATTTGATTGTTGTAAAAATACGCAAAATATAAAGTGTAGTAGGAAAATTAATTTAATTTTTTTTTTTTTATTTTCTCCCGTTTTAATATGGCCTGGGAAATCAATTTTTATTTTTATAGAAATTATTATTTTTATCATTTTTTTTTTTATTTCGATTTATTTTCTTATTACAATTGGTGCTGCCTATTTTTTATTATTTTTTATGTAAAAGAGACGAAGAAAGTAAATGGAGAACACGAAAATAAATAAACCAAAGGAAATTTTATTTATTTTCGTTATATTTATATATAAAAATAGATAGGGAATTTTAGGTTTATCCAGCAAGGCAACCTTTAAAACTGGTTGTATGAAAATGATAGCTAGGAAGAAACGTTGAAGAAAAAAAAAATCCATAGCAACAATCGTATTTCCATAAATTTATTCGTTTTTATCTTTATTTTTTTTTTTTTATATAAATTTCCTTTAACCAACTCGAAAAGAGGTGGATAGAAATTATGGAAAAAAAAAAAAAAACTTTATTTTACGCTCTACACACAGAATAAATTTTACTAGGCACACCAAACTCATTTTATTGAAAAAAAAAAAAAAAGAAAAGAAATAAATAAAGTCATTCCCAATGTATAAAATACTTGACATTATCGTCATTGTCGTTGTTGTGATTATTATCATTATTATTCTTATTCTTATTATTATTATTATTATTATGATTATTACTATCACGATCAGGTATCATCTGTCCCAAGAGAATTACTTTTTCCTTTTTTCGTTTTATTGAAATATGTCTAAATCGTAAATATGTATTACATATTTATGACTACATGGAAAATTTTGCATTAATATAATTTTTACAAATCATTTCAAATTATATTTAACAATGATTCTTCCAGATTTTTTTTTATGATAATAAAATTAATCAAAAATATCATGATATTTTCTCGGTGTACTTGAATTATTATTAATAAAATAAAAATCTTTATCACATCGACTATAAGTTGTAAATTACTACAGGTTGGTAGACTCATAGCTAGATAATTTAATTTTTTATTTCTTTTTAATTCCCTAGGACAGAAAAATAATATTCGAATGTTGTTAATTCAGTTAAAACAATTATTAATGTTTACTAACAAAATAAGGTTACCATTTGTATATAAGAAAAATATTTAAATTTCATTCCGGTCGTTAGTTAAAATTAATTTTTTAATCATATTTATAAATCTTTATAAAAATCATTCATTTGTAAAATTATGAAATATTTCAATTTATTTTTCATATAACAAATACTATTCATTGAATATATTTTGTATCTCAAAATAACTTTGCACAAAGTTTAATTAAGCTTAAAATAAACATAAGATTAATATATTTGTTGGAAACTTAGTGTTTTTATTAGCTTTTTAACAAATGTTTGTCCACTCGTTAGCTCATCAAAATATACATTCAATACTTGATTAAAAACTAAAAAAAAAAGAAAAGAAAAAAAAAAGAAGCTGTTTCAATACAAATCAAATATATTTACAAATATACAGCACAAAAAAAAGAAATGAAATAAAATAAAATTTAATTATCTATTCATTTAGAAAATTATTCAACATTTATTTTAAATAAACTCAGCACTTTTTGATGAGTCGTAATGTTATTTTTAATTTTGCCCTATTTTAATTTTAATCAAATTAATAATAGCAACATTAAAGTTCATTTAAAACTTGGTTACAGTTGTTGTTTTGCTTGAACTTTATTTACAATAAATTTTATTTAATCACATTCATTTAGTTATTTTATAATAAATAAAAATTGTTAAATTTCCTATGTTTAGTAATCATTTTTTTTTCTTTTATTATTATTATTAAATTGCATCACAAAACCATCCTTTTGGCGACTAAAGTTCCTTACCCTTTAGTTAATTATTCAAATGTCATCAAAATTCATTCATGCTATGTTTTTTGTTTATTATTTCAAAATGTTAACATCGGTTGTTGATGTTGTTTTTATTTTCATATTTGTATATAACGAGTGATAAAGACTTTCTTTTTTTTTGTGTGTTTGTTTTTACAAAAACAACTTATTTGTAATTTTACCCATGGGTAAAAATTGAGTGCATTAGTTATATCAAACAAAAGCTTACACAACTGAAATTCTGTGCTTTGATGCTGAAAATTATGATAATAACAAAACAAGAACGTCAGCGTATCTTTCAAAATGAAAATAATTTCGTATCGTATTTTGAAACAAGAAAAAACAAATTTTTCTTTTTTTATTATTTAATTTCATTTTTCAATTATATTTGTGAACGATGCATTCCATGGCGCCATGAGATAATCTCTTTTTCATCTGATATTCGATTGATTTTTCTAACATTGCCACACATTTTTTTTTGTTTTTAATTTTATCAATAAACCATGGTAAGCATAAATGAAATTAAAAAAAAAAAAGAAAGACTAACTAATAGAAAAAAATTGCTGTTCGATGGAGGAGAAGTAACTGTACGTTGGTTGCCCGAAGGTATTAAAAAAAAAAAAATTCAAATGTTATTTGAAGAAAAAAAAAAAAAAACATTTTTTAAGTGAGAATTATGTTTAAAGCATTTTTATTTATAAAAACTGAAAGAAAATTGATACGTTTCCAAAGGCAAAGATTAAAGTTATTAAAGTTTAACGTAATTCAATTTACTCCATATTTTCAGTTCGTTCACATTGGTAATTTTCTAAATAGAAGGAAAAAACAATTTTTTTTTTTTTTTTTTTGACAAAATTCTTTTCGGTAATAAAATTAAATTGAAAAATATTTACTTTGTACAAGGAAATTATTCAGGAAACTTAACGAAAATTCCAATCTATTTTCAAAAATGGTATTTTCTTAAGTGTTAAACTGATATTCACCTTGTTTCGATGAGAAATCATTTAAATTAAATCTAACACAAGCTTGATTTATATAAAAATTGAATTTTGAACGATAATCGATCAATGGGAAAGATTTGTTAAATAGAATCTATAAAACTAACAACATTAACGTGTAAAGTCTGGAAAACAGCTAATTATACACAATGATCTCGATACTTGTGGCTAATTAAGAAAACATTAAATGATTTAATAAAGTAAAAAACAAAGTGAAAAATCAGATTCACTGTGATTTGTATAATTAAATAATAAAACACACAAACATGTTGGTATTAAAACAATGCGTCTGTTCGAAATATCATTTATATTTTCTTGGCTTTACATTGATTTAATAAGCAATGACCGAATGAAGCTTTATTCACCTTGAATCCACCCATTACGGATTATTAAACGTTTATCTCGATATTATTTTTTATAAGACTAAAAATTCTATTTTATTTTATTATTAAAGCTTGAATCAATTTTATTACGCTGCTTTTGAAATCAATGTTTTTTATATTAAATAAATATTTTTCTTCTTCTTATCAAAGTGCAATCAGCTAGACGACATCAATTAACTGTCATCACATCATGTATGAATAACTAATCATACAAACATTATTTTGATTTTTCTTTCTATAATAAAACAATGAAAAATCAAACCAAAAATTCTATTATATTTGGGGTGACTAAGGAAAATAATAATAAACTAACTGATAAAATGGCAAACAAATTTCAATAAAAAAATATATATAAAAAAACAGAATTAAATGATTATGTTAGGATTTATTAAATCGTTGATTTAAAACGAACACAGTTGAGATAATATAAATAAATAGATAACAACCATATAAAGGATTGATGTATCAGTGTAATTTTTTGTTAACAAATATCCTTTGAAACGTTTACATACACCCCTAAAAATAAAAACAAATCATTACACAAAGGAAAAATACAGCAAAAAAAAAAAAAAAAAAAAAATTTTTTTTAAACAAAATACCCTAAATGTCACTTTAAAAGGCAAAATGTACAACATCAATAACTGAATCACCCACAACATTTTTAAATAAATTTATTTTACCCTATAAAAAGATGTTTTTTTTTTTTTATTTTTTTTCGTAATCATAAATATTTAAATTACAATTGAAAAAAGAAAAAAAAAAAAAATAAATAAAAAAAAAAAGAGAAACGAATCGCGTAATATTTACACAGCCCTTTCGAGTATATTCATCCTTTTATAATGTAAATTAGTTCAATTTAAAAAAAAATTTAAAAGAGAAAACAAATATATAAATATAAATACGATGGAAAAAATATAAATTAAACATACAAATTTGCAGTGATTTTGTGTAAATAAAGAATAATAATAATAATAAACTTTGGATAATTATTATTATTATTATTATTATTGTAAATGTAAGAAAGAATTTATGTAGCGTGTAAGAATAATATTTTTTGCCTTTCTTTTATCATAATATTCCTTTGTATTTGTTTATTTGACATTTTAAATAAAATTTCTGAATATTATTATTTAAACAATGTAATTTTTGGTGACATTTTCCATTTATTTATTTTATTTTTTTAAAGAAAATACGAAAATATATTGTTTCTGTGACATTTTAAAATGAAAGAGATTGTGGCTACGAATAAACAGGTGTTTGTGGAATACCATTTCTAAAGTAAATTCATAAATATTGAGGTTTAATACTAATTATTTAATGTTTTACTGGTGATGAATAATCCTATTATTTTAAACTAAAATATCTACAAAACTTTCCCTATTCAATTTATTAACAGTTAATAAAGAAATTAATTAACTTTAATGATGATAACAATGCAGCTTTTAGGATAGATTTATTCAACAACAAAAACAACGAGAAAAACAAATTTAAAAAAAAACTTTTCTTCGCAAAGAAATGTAAATTAATCAAAAATAAAAATTTAAATAAATTCATTATCTTCACACTTTAACATTTAAAAAAAAAAATAATATTTTTCCGCTTGAACGACAATCGTCCTTTCTTCATTAAATGAGAAAACAAAAAGCAAAATAAAACCCAAATGTCATTTCAAAATGTTTACATTTTTTTCTTGTTTTGTTATTTTAATTAGAAATTATTATTTTTCTTCATTTATTTATTAAGCAAAAAAAAAAAAAAAAAATTAACAAAGAATCTAAATTTTCTTTTTATTCATTTTTCTCTCCACTTTCTATTTTTTAATTTCTTATTCTGCTGTTTTTATTATCATTCAAAAATAAAAAAGTTTAATTTATTTTCCGTTTTCTGTTTTCTTTTTTTTTTTTTTTTAAACTTCGAATAGAATATTTTCTTGTTGCTATTTATCAGTCGCCGTTAGCTAACTTTAATAAATTTTTCTCTTTTTCCACATTTATTTATTCTGCTGGTGCTGCTTTTACATGTTTTTTGTTATTATCTTTTTTTTCTACATTGAGATAAATAATTAAAAGGATAACGAAGACACAAAATGCATGTTTAGAAAATTTTATTCTTTTTCTTGAAGAAACACGCAAAAAAAAAAAAAAGTTTTAATAATTAGAAAAAGATATAAAATATCTGCAAGAAGCATAGTTTAAGGTAACGAACGTGTCTATTACGAGTTTGTCCTTTCTGTGGACATCGCCTTTATTTTAAGGTTTAGCTAACTTTGTTTTTTTATTTTTTTTTTTCTACATTTTTCTTCTTTTAACTGACATACAACTGTGCAGACTTTTACAAAATAAATTAAATGAAACATAAATCTTCACAATTTCTTCTTTTCGGTGTTTAGTTCTACTTAAGCTTTTAAACAGGTAAAATGGCAACGACATGAGAACGTTTTTAGCTAAATTAATGTTTTTTTCCTATCTCTATGTGCTTTTTTTAATTGAATTAAATTTTCAATTCTGTTTTTAAAATGTACAATTGATTCTTTTAAATCCCATTTTTATTAATTAAAACAAAATAAATTAATTTCAAAATAAAAAAAACATTTAAAATGATTGCTTTGTATAAAAAATGTGGCAACAAATAAACAATTTTAATGTATGAAATAAAATAAAGACACGAAAAAGGAAGTAATGAATGGGAGAAAAATGTAAATACAAAATAAACCAAAGATAATTAGAATACAAACAGAAACCAATGACATTTATTTATTTTACACGTTTGAGTCAATAGCTGAACCGCAGCTATTTGTAAACAAATGAGTCTTTAGAGGGAAATAAGCTAACAAAATTTAAGGGACGCTAAAGAATAAATAAATAAAATACGGTGAACATGAATTTTTTAGGATTTTCGTGTACGATTTCAAAAAACGTTTAGTTCAGTCCAATAATTTTATATTTTTCTATTAAAATTGTTTTTAATAAAGTTTCTTATATTGGCAATACGCTTTATTACTGTAAACTTTTTTCTAAACGTCGATAAGTTTCGATTTTATTTGTGACAATTAACAGAAATAAATATTTGTACAGTAACGTTTTAGTTGACCTTAATGCCTTAATCGATTTAATGCAATCAAGCTTATAAAGCAATAAAAGTTCAATCGGTATAAAGCTATTAAATAAAAGAAGAAGAAGACAATTCGCTATTATTTTTTTTATTATCCTTAAAAGATAAAACGAGTTATTGTCTTTCACCTTTTTTATTATTTTTTTTAATTTAACAAATAATAAAAAACTAATTAAAGAACAAAAATAAATTATTTTTCTGTATTAAAATTTGTTTTAAAATGTTTTCTATCATTAAACTCAAGTTAGTTGACACCAAAAAAAATTTTCAGAAATGTAGTTTACAAGAGTTAAAACCAAAATTCAACAAGCAGTTAATTCACTTCATGCAACAGTTGGCTACATGAAACCATAATTCTTGTTTAATATGTATTTTCACTTAAAATACAATAATTTATCCGGTAAATATAGAAACAATTCCAAACAGTTTGTAACAACTTTTTGTACATACGACCACTAATTTATACTGCATAAAAAAGCAAAAAATGATGATCAAAATAAAATTTTTATTGACAAATATGTTTCTGTGTAATCTTTTAGTTTACAAAGTTTTACCTCTTAAAACAACTAGAAATAAAATTATAAAAATAAAAATTCAAATACGAAAACACCTTTCTACAAAATAAAAGAAGAAATATGAAAATTATGTACAAAAAATGACTACCACCTGTTGTTTCGAAGAAGTGTTAGTAATATAACAGGATATTTTTCGGTAATAGCACAGCAACAAAATTTCAATTGGAAAAAAAAGTATATAACGAATTGAGTGAGAGTAACTCTTGTGTCTGTTGGTGACAACTTTGTGGTTTTTAGTGTGAGTAATTTCTTTACGTTATTTTTTGCTTTTCTTGGGGTTGATTTCTTTTTTTTCTTTTTTTTCGTTTTTCCTTTTGCGTTTTGCTTTTCATTTCATTTCGTTTTTGATGATACACAAAGTCATCGCCATGTACAAATACACCAAGAAAAAACATCAACAACAAAATAAAGCCCATATCAAATTATTTTCATCGCCATCACTCCAACAAAGTTATTTTTGTTGTGCCTTTAATAACATTATTATTATTTTTTTTTATTTTTATCTTTTCTTATTATTCAATTTTTCTGTTGGCCAACAGGTTTCATATTTATGTTTACTTTACTTTACTTTATTCTACATTTTTTTTCTTCTATCATTCTACTCATTTAATTCAACGTAATCATATAAATAATAATAACACGTATTATATCTAGATAGCTATATTGAATAATAAAATAAATACATCAGTATGCATAGGTTAATCGATAGTTATTGATTGCAAATAATATATTTATCCATTGATATAAATATTTGTTATTTTTATTTTATATTTTTTTTTTTTTTTTATACAATTTGATTGGTTTTATTTGATTATATTAGTTTTATTATTTAAAAGAAAAATATTGATTTAAAAATTGATTGACTTTACTGTATGAATTTTAAATGTACGACATGTTAAGTGTTATAAGTTATCTAATGCAATTTCCATTTTAAATTACTTGTTATGAGTAATATAAAATTAAAAAAAAAAATACTAACAATTTTTACAACACGGTATAATCAATCATAAAAAACGGTGTCTTATTTTACATTTATTTATTAATTATATCACGTCATGCGGATTATTAAATCTCCTATATTAAAACAGATACGATATAAAACAATAATTTAATTACAATTGCATCGTGTTTACATGTAGAAAAACAATTTTTAATTTAATGTTAATATTCTTCTGTTAAAAAAAAAAAAAATGTATGCTTAAAAAGTTGGGAAAAATATTTTAAAAAGCTTTTAGCATGTGAAAAAATAAAAAAATACTTTCTTAAAAGCTTGAAAGCGAGTAAATAAATTTTCTTATATTTTCAAAATAAGGCCAAGAAATGTATTTAAAATAAAAAGAAAATTATTAATACGATGAAAGTAGCTGGCCGTTATAAAGTGAAATTTTTTTTTTTTATTTTTTTTATATAAAGTGAAAAAACTTATAGAAAGTAACCAAGTAAGAATAATACATATTTTATAAGAACTGAAAGCTGTAAATGTTTTTTTAAAGGGGTGATAAAAGTTTTGATTTATATTTTTCTTTTTTTTTTTACAACCATTTTACACAATATATTTATTGACAATATATATATATATATATATATATATATTTTCGTTTATAGAATTGTAATACAAAGTAATCACAACAAAACGCATACATTGACGTGTTTATATTCTCTTGTATATTAAATTCAACATAATAAAGAATAACAACAAAAACAACAACCACAACATAAACGACATAACATATATTATTTATGATCAATGATAATATGTATATAGCAAGTGAATATAATATTTATAATAAAAGCGAAAAGCATGTTTTTTAAATAAAATTCATTGATACATGAAATCTTATCTAAATATTTACTCTATCAATGAAATGTATTCTCACATCATCATCATTCATTTTTAACCATGTTCCTTGTTATTCTTAAAGCACACAAAAATAGAACTAAAACATTGTTAAAAATATGTATATATAAAATAAAGCTTTTCTTTTCCTTTCCTTTTCCATTTCCATTTCTTTTATTTTTCCCAAACCAATTCTAGCATAGACTTAGAATTTCTAATGTTATGTTTATCAGATTCCCTTGGATAACTAGACTACATTCATATAACTTATATATGTTTATGTAAAAAAAAAAAAAATAAAAATGATAACCAAAAAACCACTGTTAACATATAAAATAGAATATGTTTTGACTAGAAAATACCAGCCACGTACAAATATTTAATATAAAATATACCATCGGATAGGGATAATATTAGGGAATATATTTCATAACAAATATTATAAGAATAATATATTCTATTTTGACTTTTAAACGTAGAATTTTATATAAACCAGCCGGAATACATGTTTGAAAAATATATATTTTATTTACTTTTTATTTTTAAACTTTAAAATATATGTAAATGTTCCAAGCAATAATAATGATGTTACGTCGTGGAATAAATAGAGAATTAAAAAAAAAAAAAAATAAATAAAATGCAATATTCACGGATATTCATGGAATTTTTATTCTTATTTTATTTTTTTAAATCATAAACACAAGTTATAATATTAAATTTAGTATCAATACTATGCGTTGAACTTTAAATCAATGCATACATTTATATTTATATACAAATAAAATATAATTTAACGATTTATTTACAAGGGTTTCTTACCTTTATTACATTTTTTTATTTTTTTTTTTTCTTTTAATTATTTTTATTTTTATTTTAAAAGCGAAAAAAAAACAAAAAAAAAAATGGTTTATTCGTCAATAAAAGAATAAATAAAATGGAATTTTTATTGGTGTAACCTGTTGCGATATAAGAGAAAAGTAAAGAAAAAAAAAATGCGCAAGGTTAAAGTTCTTAAAAGAATTAATAATAAATAATGATATAAAAATAATTCAATAGTCCTATTAAACACACAATAAAATTGTTGTCAAAACACGAAAGAAAAACAAACAAACCGTTTGAAGGTAGAAAAGCTCATTTATAAACAAAACACATTAAATATATTCAAAGATTTATTCTTTTATTATTGCTTTCCGTATATTATTTATTAAAATCCCATTGCGATAAAAATCATGAAAAAAACATATTTCGTTATGTTTTATTATCGTATAATCGTATAATAATTAAACATTAATAATATAAAATGACTGATTTTTTAGTATGTTACGGGTAACAATTTTTTTTTTCTTTTAATATATTATGGAAAATATATAAATTCTTTATCTTTTTTTTCCAGTGTCTCTACCGCAAATTCTTTTATATAATATACTTGATTGCTTGCGTAAACATACGAGAAAAAATGAAAAAAACAATGATGGATGGCAACACGGTTTGGCTATTTATATTCTTACGTATTTTTAATGTTAAAATAAATTTTTAAACTGTATAATGTGAAAAATAGGAAGGAAATGATAAGCACCCCTTTGCCTATCCCTTTTATTAGTTAAAATATTCAAATAAACTCTGTAAAATTTCGACAGTTTTGTTACTCTCTTGAGATTCTTGTATTTTTATTATTTTTCGTTGTAGAAACGTGTCTAATTTTTTATACTTTTAATGTTCTGTTTCATCATATTTATTTTTAGCATTGAATACATATTGTCAAAATATTAATTTTACTTTTCGATGCTCTTCTTTCATTAAAAGTTCGTTTTTTTATTCTCATTATTCCAGATGAGAAAGTTTTCCACCTTTTTTTTTATTCTATATTAATCATTTTTAATTGTATTTACAATTTCTTAGTTTTTATAATTGATTTCTATACATCATTTAATTATAGTTTGATAAGTTTTAATAGTTTATTAATGTAATTTTAATGACACACTTCTCATAAACACTGTTCACTAAATTATTATCTATGTTCCCTAATTCCTTTTATTAATATATCTTTATTGTGATTTAATATGCTTGTCACTACTAATATTTATTTATTTTTATTTATATTATAAATAATATATGGAGGTCCTTATTACTATTATAACGTTTATTATTCAAGTTCAATTGAAATTGTTATTTTTTTTTTTGATCAAATTTATTATCTAATAAACTATAAAAATTAATTAAAATGAATTATTTCTATGTATTTATTACAGTTTTATTATTTTTATTGTTATTATTTATAAATATTTGTCATACTAAAATAAAAAAAGAAACAAAAAAGCTTTAAGTTTCAAGGTAAAATCTAATACATATACCAGGCGCCTCCACTAGCATTACTTGTTTTAAAAAAAAAAATATTTTTTCTTAAGAAAACAACAGCCAATAAGATAGCAAATAAACAAAATAATAAAAAATAAAGAGAAAAGAAGAACAAACTCCGTGTAACGGATTTAGTTTTTCTATGGTTTTGCTGTTATAATACCGCAAGAATATAAAAAAGGGACCACAGAATCAAAATTAAATTGAGGTGAATTTAATTTTAATTTTTTTTTCCTTCCTTTGTATTTTGTTTCTCGCATTAGTCTGACAATGTAAAAAAAAAAGTATATCCAAAATAAAATCCTAAAATATCCAAATCACCTTTTTTTTTATAAGCTTTGCTCCACAGAACACAATACAAGAATAACAAATATAGATGAATAATATAGAAGACGCTAGAAGCATAAAAAAAATTAATTCTAAGTGGGCTTAAATCTCACTTTATACACTTAGAATATCTGGTTTGGTTTACTGTAAAAAATAAAAAAGAAATTCTCTTCTTTTCTTATTTGCTTACAAAACATAAAACATATAACCTGGCAGTCTGATTTCGATTTGTTTTTCGTGTATAAAATAATAAACGAAGCATATAAACCTCCGCAATTATTTTTACTATACGTAAAGGTTTTTCTTCAAGACAAAAATCAAATATTGTTACAGTTGATGCACATAACGTTAAGCAGAATAATGACTGCACCAATTATAATTAACTTTTTATGTATCTGCAACATTTTTCGTTTAATTTTTCAAAATAATATTTATCACAATGTTTAATATTTATAAAAATATTGAAAAGATAAAAAATTAATAATTAAAACTCTTGTTTTATACAATTTTTAGGAAACATTGTTAAATCATCCTGTAAGTAGGTCTTACCTCCTTTTTCCCCCGTCATTGTTGTCTTTGTTGCTTTTTTAAAAAATCGCATCTTGGAAAATTAATAGAAGAAGCAAAAAACAAAGCAAGAACATCTGTTTTATTACGCAATTTACTTTGCACCGCATTAATGAATACAAATTAAAAACGAAAAAAAAAATCACTCAAGTATAACGATGATAGAAACAAAAAAAAAAATGATAAAAATCGATTTATATAAAAACTTTTTATATATAATTTGTTCGCCCATAATTGTATACGATGTCTTAAGCCCGTCTACCTATCGTAATAAAAATTCTTGCCTTTAAAATCATTTGTAAAAAAAAACAGAAAAATTAATGTTGAAGCCAAAGAAAGAACAACGAACGTTTTAATTTCCTAACGTTACTAATTATTTACAGAAATATTTCAGTTTATTATACAAAAAAAAAAAAAAAAAAAAATCAAGCGAGAAAAAACAATTAATTTGTGTAAGCACACACAAAATGAAAGAAACCAAAAAGGTACGAAATTTTCCACTTAACATTTTTAAGCTGCTATTTGAGCATTTTCTTTCTTTCCTTCATTTTTTTTTATTATTATTATTGGTAACCTTTCAACAATTTGATGATGATGGATTTTTGGTTTTGCTTTTATAAAACAAATACATATTAATCAATTTTCTCTTATGTGAGCTTTATTTTATTTTTATTTTTTGTTAATAACATTTTATTTTTCTTTCTGTTTTTTATTACATTTTATATTTATGTTTATTATTTATACAGAAATAAAATGCGGGAAATATGTTTGTTTGTATTTTATAAATTAAATATAATAATAAAGGCTTTAATGTTAAAACAAGTTCAATTAAAACAACAACAAAACAGTGTATATAGCAAGCACACATTAATAACACATGGATAGAGTACGTGCAAAAATAAAAGTAAATTAAACACAAAATTTAACCAACATTTTGAATATTAATTAATTTTATTCATTTTATTTATATTTTAATTATATCAATTTTCAATCGAATTAACTTATATAAATATATATTATATATATTATATATTTTATAGATGGTGAATTAATGATGGGATATATATTAAATGTGAAATAAAAATAAAAAATAAAATCATTACCGAACATAGCGTTATTAAAAAAGATTAATAATTTATTATAAAATGGCAGAAATTTCTTTTATGCAGATCAGATTTTTTTTCTCTTTTTTATTTTCGATCAAACCAAATCAAAACTTTATTGACGTTCAGTTATAGACAATTAATTTTTTAATATTTTAATTCACTGATAAAAAGAACGAAAAATCCCCTTAATACAACTCTATAAATTATGTTAAAAAAAAAATTAATTTTCTTATCGTGAATTTCACAGATACGCAAATAGGACACAAAAAAAAAAAAAGTTTCATTTTTAGTGAATAATTAACTTTATCTACCCTAGAAAATAATAAAAATCTCACTTTATTAGAATTCTTCTTCATTTTTAATTATTTACTAATTAATAAGTCTTTATAATTAATTTGTAATATAATTTGTTTCTATATTTATTTCGATAAAATACACAAAAGTATTCAATTTCATTCACATTTATTTTGTTACTTTTTTGTTCTACATTTTTTTTTTTTTTTTGATGATTATTATTATTATTATTATTATTATTATCCTCATGTAATTTATTTCTAGGGGTGTGAAATAAACAGAAATTTAAGCCTAATAGTCTTATTCAAATGATATAATTAAAAAATTTAAATAAAATTAAAATTAAAAGTTTGTAATAAGAATTAATAAATAAAATATAATTATAATAAGAAATGATAATAAAAAAAATAAATAAAAATATGGTTAGAATAAAGGGGGATGATTTACTAAATTATTATTTTAATTAAAAAAGATATATATATATATATATTTCTGTATATCTGAATATTATCCACAATGTAACACATTTGTTTGTATATCTATAATAGAATTACATTAATATTATTTATATACATATATGCATATACTTAATTAAAGATGGTTAAATGGTTCTTATTAAACAAAGTAAAATACGTGTTTTGCTTAAGACAAAACAAAAAAGAAAAAATATCTGTGCGAATTGAATTGAATTTCGTGTTACGTAACGATGAAAAGAAAAAAAAAAAGAGAAAATAAAGTTTTATAATCTATAGAAACATTATAAATTGGTAATAAAAAGTTTATTTTGACAAGTTTTACATATAAACATAACAAAATAATAAATAATAATAAAAACATTAATGTTGACCTATTTCATCTACTTATTTATATATTTATTTTTACAGTAAACAATAAAAGAAAGTTTTTAATTTTTAAAATAAACAAAAAACAAATCTGTTGAAAAGGATAATATTTACATATTTTATTAAAACTATTTTTAAACATTTTATTAAATAAATAAATAAAAAACCTCAATATTATTTCAAGACCTAGAAAATATATAATTTTAATTAACAAGCAACGGTGACATTGTTACAAAGAGTGAAATTATTACTTAAAATGAATACATATTTTTCTCAACTTTTAAAAACCGACAGGAATGTAATGAAAAGTTTTCATTTGCTGATAATAAAAATAATAAAAAAATAAACTTTGTCTTTAATCTATTTAAAGCTCATTTAGTGTTACATTAGAAAAATAAACAAAGAGGGGTTAAATGATACAAATACACACAACAACAACGACAACAACAACAAAATAAATAAATAAAAGAAAAAATTAATAAATTTTATTTTTTCCAAAACATGACAAACAATTAATTATGACCGGGTGTTTACATTGTCTCATCTTTTTGTTTCTATTTTGTTAAATATATTTTTTATTTTTTGTCCCAATTTAATTTCGTATGTTGAACTTAATTTAATTGAATTATATTGAATGGGATAAAATTTTATTTATAATTAAATTTCAACTTTGTTTTTGGTAACAACACAAAAAAAATAGTGTGACGTATGGGAACACAAATAATTTTAAGGGATAATTTAGTTATCAGAGAGAAACCCGACTACAAACTATACACAATCGATAATTTATTTTTTTTTTTGTTACTTTGTTATACTTTACTTTACCTTAGTTTTTGTTGATATCAATAATTATTAGTTAAAACTAACAAAAAAATTTACTATTAATATTCTACATGCATGTAATCCTTTAAGAGTATTTAAACCATAAACTAGATATAAACAATAATCCTTGTTAATTAAAACAAAATTTAATTGGCTATATACATATATAATATATATAAAAAGCTTTAATATATAAAAATAAATCAAATATATAGATACAAATCATGGCAACAATTTAGTCAATAAAATATAAACCTTCTTCATGGTACGGCTTATTTATCTGCCACTCAGTTTCTTAACCATATACAAGATAAGAAATTTTTTATTTTTGTTTTTTTGTTGTTTTCTCTCTTTTCCATTAGAATTTATGACAATAAAATTTATTATCTACAAAAATTATTAATATTATTAGACTTCCATGTCATTTTCTTTTATTATTATTATTATTATAATAATAATAAAAATAATAAAAACCATACGAAAAGTTCTTAGATAAATAAATATATATATAATAAAAACCGCATTGAAGGAGAAAAGTAAATATAAATATCAAAAATAAAATAATAATAATAATAATAATGTATTATTCAAGGATTTATTTTATCTTTAGGCTATTAATTTATTTAAAAAAAAAAAAAAAAAAGGAAAAAAAGTTAAACATTTCAAAGTAACAGAACATAGCTTAATAATTATGAATCGATAATGAACTTTTATCATATAAATTTCAACAAAATTATTACTTAATATATAGCCTAGTTACTTGTTGATAATCCAATAAAATGCAATTAATTATGATTAATAAAAATTAACCTACAAGCAACTGTTATCACTAATAATAAATAAAATAGGCAACAATCACAAAAAAAAAAAAAATAAAAAAAATTAATTAAAAAAAATTTCGCGCTGATTACATTTATTTACTTTTTTTTTTTTTTGCAAATAAATCAACAAGCTAAACATTTCGTCGGTTTAATAATTAAAAATATTTATAAACAACCAAAAAAAAAAAAAAAAAAAAACAAACCATGCACACCTGTCTTTGTAATAAAAAAAGAATTAGAACAAAAGTTAAGCAGAATTAATAACAAAAATGAACCAATCACGGACAGGTAACCTAATAAAGGTAAACAAAAAAAAATAAAATAAAAACTTTCCATATGCTTGACTGTTGCAACAAAGCGTACAAAAATAATGAAAAAAGTTAATTATTTGAAAATATATATCAACAACAAGTGACTTTTATCAGCATTATTATTATTATTATTATTATTATTATTATTTGTTTTTGTTTAACATAAAATTTGTATTTCTTTTATTTATTTAATTGTTGGAAAAAAAAAACAAATTATCATAATAGGGTGATTGTTGTTGAATAATTAAAAATTAAATCATTTTCATTATTAATGATAAAAAAAATAAAAATGGAACAATGACAGTAATTTATTTATTAAAAAACAGAAAACAAAATAGTACGTAATAAGAGAGCACTAAGAAGGTAATCGATAATTTATTATGTGGCAAAAATCAGGTCAGACAATGTTTGTACCTTCAATCTTTATACGTTTTACCTTTAACCACTATCAATATACGTTACTATAAATAGACACAAATCAGCAACAACTAGAGACACAAATTACGAACAGGAAAATGAATTGTGTTGACGTTCAATAAATGAATTGAATAATATTAATAATAAATATTTAGATAAGGTAAAACTGATTACAATTCTATATTTATAATGTAATAATAGTTTCTAATGCAAAATCCATTTGATCTTAAATAATAACAGATGGTTAACTATTTATCAGTGATATAGACAATAAAACTAAATTAAACAAAAACACAATTTTAATACAAATTTTTATTATTGATTTAACACCCCAAAAAGCAACGAATAAAAATTTTTATTTATTTTTTCTTTTTTTTTTAATATTCCTCACATCAACATTGATTTATTTAACAAAATCTATTTCATATGAAATAATAAAATTTCGTTGTTAAAGCTCTCCAACGCATTTACTAAAAATAACTGTTTTAAGTGCCATAAATTTCGCTTTAAATACTTCACTCTGACTGTGATTCTATACAAAAAAAAATGTTCATT
The DNA here is from genome assembly GCA_961205885.1 of Ptychoptera albimana. NCBI lineage: Eukaryota > Metazoa > Arthropoda > Insecta > Diptera > Ptychopteridae > Ptychoptera > Ptychoptera albimana. The sequence continues at coordinate 8,943,741 of OY540802.1, read as the reverse complement.
CTTTCTTACATTTCTTGATGCTTTAAAGCCTAATTGATTTATTTATGTATCGCAATTTAATAGAATTTCTTCATATGCTCAACAAAATGTTATTAAGAATAGAACAAATAATAATGAAAGAGGCTTTTCGAGACATTTTCTGTTATTTCCAAACCGAAAATAAAATTGCGTATCGTAAAAAAGAAGAGGAAGTAGAAGAAAAACTTCATCTGTCACAAGAATTCTCGAAAATATTTTTTTTTGCTAAATTATATATAAAAAACCGTAGCAAATTGATGATGCTAAAGTTTTTTTTTTTTTTTGTTTATTGTAAAATTGTAAAAATCTGCTAAAGAAACGTACAGTGCACCAACACGTTTCACAGTTCCTTTTTTAAGAATCATAAACTTTCATATGTGCTTTTTGAACAGTGATAAAAATTTTTGCTTTTAATTCCTTTTTTTTATTTTATTTGAATTTTATTCATATGTCATGCATTCGTTTGTATTTTAATTTTTTTTTTTTTTATTTCGTTCATCATGTGTCGTATCTGCTACATATTTTTCGCATTTCAGAAAAACATCACAATAAGCACTATGATGGCGAGCTTTCATTTGTATCTTTTTTTTTTTTTTGTTTGTGCCAATGATGATATTTATTTTGAAAATAAAAAAAAATAAATAATTATATTTTTCTGCACATAAATAAGACATTAGGCGGGATTAATATCTTTTTATTTTTAATTTTTTTTTTTTTTTGTACAAATTTTTTATCTTTGTCAAGCATTTTATACGTGAATTTTATTACCGTGCAGTACAGAAAAAAGGGTTGTGCATTTTGTTGGTTTTAACTGAGTTAAAATTGCTTGCTGTGTACATTATTTTTCTATTAAACTAAAGTTCAAATGAATGAACTTAGATTTTGCTGACAACAACAAAAAAAATAAAAAAATTAAAAAAGAAAGCAAAAACAAATATATAATTAAAAATTTAATCCGATTAAAAGTAAATGAAAAAAAAAAAAAACATATCTGCATACTAATCTGTTGCTTGTTTAACATAATTATTTTGGTTTAAATTTTGTCGCTATAACACCAGTTATGTTTATAAAGCACAGGAAAAACATCATGTATGAAAATAATTTCTATAAATTCTAAAAGCATTGTGCTATAAATTTAATTTAATTTTTTTTTATATATAAATTAAAATTGTCTAATTATGTTCATTGAGCTTTCAGACTTAATACTTTTAAACAACAAAAACACAAATCTTATTATATATTATTTAAATGAAATTAGTAAACCTCCATACCATGTTTTACAGGTTTTTAAATAAGAAAAAATAATTTAATGTTTGCGATGAAATCAAGAAAAAACACTTGCAGACAAGTTTCTTTTAATAAACATAAAATCTCAGCTGTCTCTATTTAGTTGCTTAATTTTTTTTTTTTTATTAAACAATTGAATAAGTTTATTCAACTTTATATTGAGAAAATATAATCCAATTTTGTTTTATGATTTTTATCAATACATATTTTCTTTTCCATTCCGTTTTTTTTTTTTTGCATTTATTGATTTTTTGATCTGATTTGATGAGTATTAGTCATTGTTTGATTTTTTTTTTTTTTGCTGGTTTTCCTATGCTTTTGTATAAATTAACAAGTAATTCATGCATAACGTATATATGGAGAAAAACTTTTTTTATTCTGCCCTAAACGTTGTGATAATGCCATTGAGAACACGAGAACCAAAGCTAATGAAAAGCATATCTTCTTGAATCAATTCAATGTCCACAGGAATTATTTTCCATATTGAATTTCTATTATTATTAACGAAAAAAATAAAAATAAATTTAGTAAACCAGTGTAGTTCTCGTAGTCGCAAAGGGAAAACAAAAATCTTTGAACAACACTAGAATATTAGAATAGCAAATCGAGAATATAAATTACATTTCCCAAGTATAATCATATTACCAAACAATAGTTAAACAATTTGATGATTGTACGTTATAAATCAACGCCGAAACATTATTAGTTCTCCTCATGTTTAACACGAATTATCAATTAAATATAACATTTTTAATTAACATTAATTAGTTTAACAAGTTTTTTAGATAATTATTATTCAACAAATATATATATCAATATTGTTTCAATACCTTTAAACCTGAAGCGTTTAACATTTGCTTAGTAATTAAGCACAAACAACCCGAATAAAAAAATAAATCATGTGAGAATATGTTTAGCCAATTTGAATGTTTGTATAATTTTAATGCTTTTTAATTGGCTGAAATAATATTTTGCTTTCAATAGTCATAAAAAGTATTTTCTATTGTGCAAAAATGAATGGAAAAATAAATAAATATTCATTGAGCGTACTGTCTGTCTATGCAGATTTTGTCCTTTCTTTTTTTTTAATGTTCACGATAGAACAATATCTGTTGCTGTCGGATAAATTTTTCATTTTTATTAATTAGTTTTAAACATTTTTCATTCGTTTATAAATCTTATTAAAATTATTAATATTTTTTTTTGATCAAAAACATAAATTTTAATTTACGCTTGATCACACTTTTAACCAATTACTTATCAATAATATAATTTACAATTTTTTTTTTTTTTTTTTATTTCATTATTCCCTAATCGAAAAATTATTATTTAATTAAATAAAATTTTCATTTTCTATCTTATTTAAGAAAAAGAAAAATAAAAAATAGAAAAAATTCTCATCGCAGTAATATTTGTATATATTTTTTTTTTTTTTGTTTGTATGATAAAATTCTTTAATGAACCAAATTAATTAATTTTTGTTAACAAAATATTGGTGGAAAAACACAAAATATTGTTAGAAAGAATTTTTAATTTTATTAAATTTTTAATAAACAAATTTTTTCTTATTATTATTTTTTTTTTTAAATTTTTTTTTGTAATTAAAATTCCACCAACACATTATATAAAATAAGTTCATTGATTCGATTTCTTCTAATTAATAATTTTATAAAATAAAATAAAATAAATCAGCAAGTAGCTAACTAATTCTAATCACCTTTTTCCTCCAAAGATTTTTTATACTTTTTTTTTGTTTGTTTGTTTGTTTGTTTACAAATAGGTATAACCACCTCCAGACAAAAACACTTACATAAATAAAAGAAATTAATTACTTAAAAACACAAAACATTTAATTCACTTAAAACATTAATTTTTGTAGTTTTTAGAAAAACGAAAAGAAAAAAAAAAAATAATTCACCAAAAACAACAACGAATTCTATTTGTATCAATAAATTATTTAATTAATTTTAATAATTTTAAATTATTTATTAACGTTAATAACAGCATAGACAACTGATGACGGTGTTTGAATTGCACGAAGACCCGGGGAAAACTGTTTGGTGCCTGGTGGAGAATAATATTTCAAAGCTTCTTGTTTTTTTTTTCGTTTTTTTTCCTATTTTACAATAACAACAGCAAACAAAAATATATAGAAAAGTACAACAAAAAAGAAACGTTTTATGTGTAAGAAAAGGAAAAAGCACAAAACGGAAAATTATTTTACTTATAAACTGAATAGCACAACCATCGCCAACAAGTGAACTAACAACAACAAGTGATATATGGGGTACTTGGCGACAATATTATTATTTTGTTTGAGTATAACAGTAGAATTGTATCAAAATAATTTCCCCAGATGGGGAATTTATAACAGCTGTTTATACAATATTCTCCATAAAGCTTTTTTATTTTGTGCACCAACGCAGAATATTGTTAGTAAAAAACAAACAGAAAAATGTTATTCAAGATCATTTCTTATCTAAAGCAAGTAGAAATGTTCTTTTATATAAAAATCCTGAAGTTTTTGATTATTTTTAATACACACTGTACACTGTTATTAATTAACAAACCAGTTTACTTTATCTGGACAGTTCCATAGTAATTTGCAATTAAATCTTTTTATTTCATTTAGATTAATAATTCTTTTTTAATCAAAAACGATCAATAAAAAAATAATAATATACCACATACACTGTCAAGAAATATGTTAATATTAAAGCTACCAGCTAAGAAAAACCAAAAAAAAAACATCAAAAGGATGGAAAAATGATTAGGAAAAGAAAAGGAAATAAATACTAAAGAAAAAAAAAAATTTAACGAACTTCATATTGTTCTGGTAATTTTTTTTATTATTATTTTCATTTTCATACATAAAAAAAAAAAAAAAAAGATATAAACCTTATAATAATAACACCATAAAAATCCGTAAAATGATCCAAAAAGTCAATAGTATCAACCTCATTAAGAAGCAAGGGATACAACAAACAAACAAAAAAAGTAAAGACGTTGAGAGATAAAACAGCAACAATACTGGACTAGGATGATGTGTTTTTTTTTTTTTTTTTTTTTTTTTTGTTATTTAAAAAACTTTTCAATAAACACTAGAAGGATTTTAATAAACGTTTCTTCTGCCTGAGAATTCATGTTGAGTTTTGTAAGGGAGATTTTTTTCAACTTGAATGTATCCGCCTTTATTAATTTATCCTTTTTTATAAATCGTATATAATTAACTCGCACTCTATTATCTAAAAAGTATTTAATTTTTATTTCAAGTAACAGCTTCAACGGTTTAATCCTGGTAATAAACCTTTTAATAGAAAAATGAGAAAAGTTGAAAAAAAATTCTTTTTTTGTTAACTTTTCCATTCTAAAAATTAATTTCGTTTAATAGAAAATTACAAATTCTTTGTATAAAATTGAATGAATGACATTATTATGTACTTTGCTCATTTTAATTTATTGAATGAAATTTTCCAAAGTCCTCTTTTTAGTATTTATAAGAAAAAAAGATTAAAAATCGTTTTAATCATTTTTCGCTTTAATTTTCTTGTTTTAATGGTTTGTTTTAAATAGCAGCCAACCATAATAAGTTTTTTTTTATTATTATTATTATTATTATTAAAGTCTTAAAGGTTTTCTATCTTTTCTTTTCTGTTTTTTTTTTTTTTTTTTTTTTATTATTTTGTTTGCGTTAATAATACCAAAGAAATCTTACTTTCTACAAACTTATTCGTCTTCTGCACATTTTTATTATTAATTTTATTTCTATTTATTGGCTTATGGTATGTTTTTCTTTGCTATAAAATATAGATTAGAGACTAAATTATTCAATTTATGTTATAAATCAATATTGCAACAGGTTTCCTTTTTGTATGAAAATATAATAATAATAATAATAATAATGGTAAAAACGACAACCATAAAAATATAACAACAGATGTTGATAAGTCATGAAAAAGTTAACAAATATTAAAGCTGCTTATATGTAAAATACGATGTATTTTATTTTGTTAATTAATTTATCTGTACACAGATTTTTATAAGAAAATAAAATAAAATTTGTATAAGCAGACGGATACTAACTATTAAAAAACAAACCGATAATATGATTATAAAACATTACGTCTCCATGTAATAAAATTAATTAATATATTGGTAATTATATATATTTCAATAATTTTAATTATTTATAATTATTTAATAAGTATAATCAAAACGATAATTACATATAATTGATTTTAAATAATAATTATTTGATATATGTTAATTGTTAATCGTATCAAAGTGGTATAATGTAATTAACTGTATTAAATATATTTGTTTAATTTAGCAAGGAATTAATAAGATAATTAACATGAAAGTTCAAAGAATAATAACGAAAAAAAACAAAAACCGATAACGATAACGATTTAAATTTCTTATAACCTGATTATTAAATTATTTTATTTTTTTTTTTGTTTTTATAAAATTAAATTTAAAGTGCATAGCAGTATAAATAATGTGTGGAGTCGATCATGGGAAAAGCTCATTAAAAAGAAGAATTCGTTTTTAAATGGGTGTGCCACTGTTTATTAAATTTATTTATTTCGCTATTATTAATTCAAGATTTATAAATAATTATTTTCTTCTACGAATTGGTATAATAATAATTACTTGAATAGTAGATTAGTGAAAATTAATAATAATAATAATAATAATAATAATAATAATAATAATAATGAAAACGGAAATTAATTTCTCTTTTTTCACTTTCTTTATGTTTATTTTCCCTATTTTCTATATTTTCTATATTTTCCAATCTTGTAATGATCATCATCTCACATTACTAATCATTCATTATTTTATTATCTTTTATTCGAACACATAACAGCGGCAATTCAACAACAAAGTATCAAAATAAAAATAAAAAGGGAAAAAATCATAATACCTGTTGGTAGGGTGGTGTTTTGTTAGTACATTTAAAAAAAAAAAAAAAACTGTATAAGGTAGTTGATATTTTGTGGTTTTTAATGGTGACAGCAACAGGCAGTACAATCCGTCTAATGTTACAAAAAACACATTTATATATACATTGATAACTTGTTAGATTATTGGATTTCGGATCAAGGACAACACTTCACAGATCTCTGTGTCTATTTTACAAATTTATATATCTTTTATGTATATTTAAAATAAAAAAGGGAAGAGGCAATCATAACAAACATTTATAAATATGAAAACCCTACTCAAAATTATACAACAAATCAAACCGTGTATATATTTTAAGCCCCACTATAAAACAGTTACTTTAGTATCCCACCAAAAATACTAGACATAAAAAAATCCCCACTTTTTATCGTATTTTCTATATCCATTTCTGAGGTCTCCAAAAATTGTTTGTAGGGGAAACAAAGCAAAGGAAAGAAATTTAACGTAAGGAGCATTTTTTTTTACCTCACTTATTTCTAGTGAATTCAGAAGAAACTTCTAATAAATAAATAATTTTTATTTATTTTGTTGAAAAACCTTTAAACAGTCAAAACCATTCGATCATTGTTGTAATAAATAATAATAATAGTATTGAGAGCAGAATTAAATTACAGAAACTAAGATGACAGCCGAATAAAGTATTTTCAATATCTATATACATATATATATTTTTTTTTTAATTAAAAGAAAATCTATTTATTATTAAAAATGATACAGATGCAATTTCAATTTTCCGATCAAACAATAAGTTTTTGAAATACTTGAAACAGACGTATCTTGTTTGAAATGAATTCTTGAACAGAATCGAATCGTTTTTTTTTTATTACTAAGCATCATCAGCTCTAAGTTTTTTTTTTTCTTTAATTACCTTTACAAATTATTACAAATTTGTCTAATGTTATATTCGATATTCGAACTGCAATAGTTTTGTAGCGTAGGTTTATTAACAATAGTCAGTTGAGGGCAGAATAACTCAGTCTGCACCCACAAGACTTATTAACAAGCTCTTGACTATTATGATTATTATTTATGTAATGCTATTGTATTTTTACTAAAAAAGAATATTTTTTATATATGTACATACGTAACAGGTTAAAATCAATACCACAAATTAACTAACATAACTATCAGTTAGGTCATTTATTATTATTTTGTTCATTTCAAAACGGCTAATGAATGAATAATAATTAATTTTATCATTGAAATCAGTAAAATAATGATGGAGAATACGGGAAAATTACACTAATTTAACTTGAACACCTTGTAATCAGAAGTAAAATAGATTTATTAATGCCTTTAAGAGCAAATAATGTATGATTTAATATTTGCAACAAGTAAATAATACTAAAGTCTATTACAAAAAACCATAAAATATATGCATTGATCACGAATAATATCCGACAGACAAACAGATAAATTCTACAGACCTTATAAAGCAAGAAATAAAACTATTGTAGAGAAAACAAATAAAAAAAATAATTTAAGATTAATTAGTTGGCAGCAACACGATGGGAAACCCATAATGATTCTAGCCGCCATACCCACAAAATGATTTATCAATGACATGAAAAGCTTTTTATTCAATAAAATTTAATTAAATAAAATACAACTTTTCTATAGTTTTCATTTTCGTATTTATTTAATAAAAGTTATGTAGAGGGAATTAATAGAGAAAAAAAGCATTAATAAGCTTTAGAAGTTGTATAAGAAATTTTTCATCTATTTTCTTTATTCACGGTTATTGTTTATATTTGTTAAATATGTTTGAATAATCTTCTATTTCTTTGGAAAACTAGACAATTATATAGTTTGTGCTTTATAGAATTATTTTTTTAAATGCCAAAACTTATTAAACAATGCAAATTTATCGCTTAATTAACGTCGTAAGGATAACTAAAGAAATGTTATTTAGAAAGAATTAAAGTGATAATTCTTGTTTTTATTTTTTATTAAGTTATAATAACTATTTTTGTAGATGTATTATCAAGGAGTGATCACTGTTTTTGAATACATTAACTGTCATTTGAGTGGCTATTGATCGTAAAATTTCTTATTCGCTTCGAAGTAAGGTTTCTACCCATAAAATATAATTTAGGGATCATGGAAAAAGTGAATAGAATCTGAATTATGAGTAAAAATTGTTTCTTTTTAATTCGGCTAATTTATGTATAGATTTAAGTTATTATTGGAACTAATACACTAATCCACTGTTGTACCATATGATGTTGATTTTTTATTTAACATTGTTCTGGTTGTTATTTTTTTTTACCAATGCCTTTAACATTAAAAAAAGCCAATTATCAGTTATTATATATATGAACATATATATCTTGTAGCATCCTTAGCAATAAAAAATAGCAGCCACGCAAAAAAGCTTAATATAAATATAAAAATAACAAATTTTATGTGCTTTTAATATTATGTGAATAATTTTCCCAATTGATAACAAGTAAACAGTACATAACCCTTATAAAATTTCCTATTTTCCCTGCATCTAAACAAAATCAATTTTAATAATATAAATTTCTTCTATGTTCATAAAGCAACATAAGAAAGAATGGAAAAAAATAATAAAATTTCTCTTTTGCTTATTAATTTTTATTAAATATTTAACATTTTAATATTGATTTTAAAATATAAAAAAAAAATTATTTTACATTAAAAATTTATGAATAAACATTGTTTCGACTTTCTGGTTTTTTTTTTTTTTTCTGTTAATTAATTTATTTTATTTTATTGGAAACATATATTAATGAGAATGTTCAATTGGTTTGGTTTTCCTAATTACCCATAATTAGATCCCATTAACTACAATTTAAAGAGAGAAAAATGCAGGTAATCATGGCTTTAAAAGAAGCTTTAGATGAACTTTCCCTAGAGTTATTCGAGAATCGGCTTTTTGGTAATTTTTTTTAATTATTCTTTACAAAAAAAAGTTGGTGTCGTGTTTCTAAAGCTGATAGACAACGGCCAAAGCATCCCAATTTTTATTGTTGTCTCTCAAAATACCAGAAAAGCGTAATTTAACAAGATTCAACATCCGTTTTTTGTTGTATTCCATCCATAATATATCCCATTACCTACAATATTTCAAATCCAGGCAAGCATGGCTTAGTAAAAAAAAATATCTTCGTTAAACCATCCGTTGTTATTACTCGAGAAATACCCATTATAAAAAACCAATTTACTATCGCAAAGAGAACAAAGAAATATTAAAAAAAAAAAAGAGCAAACAATTTATTTATTTTTCTTAAATTTCTTTTTATTTAATTTTATTATGAATTTCAAACTAATATTTTACAAGTGACTTAATTTAAATTAAAAAAAATATATATATTTATATGTATAGAAAATAATTATATAATAATATAGAAAAATAAAAGCTAAAAATAATAAATAAAAATAAAATTTATAGAAATCATTAAATTTTTATTATTATTTTTATCAATTAAATTTACAACAAATTAAATAATTTTTATTTAAATTAACAAAAAAAAAAAAAAAACGATAAGTTCAATTAAAATGATTAAATATGGAAAAAGAAAATAAAATTAAAATCATTTGTACCAAATAACAAAAAAAAAAAAAATGTAGTCTTGAATCAAAGGGGGTTTTTTTAAGGTCTGTGGCAATATTGTGCACTTCCCTACACATGAATTTTGATTTAAATTTTAATTTGTTTTTATTTTTTTGTTCATTCCCAGGACAAAACCAGAACTATTTATCCCTTACTGGATATGTACCATTTTCCCGTTGTTCATCCCAATGCTTAATCCAATCATTTGGGCATATTGCTGAGTAAACACTTTGGAAAAATTTACAAGGTTCAAAATCTTTGCCACGCATTCTAGTGCAACGATGAAAATCGTAGTAACTTTGTGAACAGTGACGTGTTTGATTTGTATTCGGAAAACGTGGATCATATGGTATCGTTTTCAGTTCAGTTTTTGCATCCTCTCCACAACTCATTTTTATTTTCTATTTTTGTTTTTGATTTTTTGTACCTTTTATTCTATTTAATTAATTTTTAAATAATTGTAATTTGTTTTACAGATTTATATACAAACATAGGATAATGATTTGGAGAAGGATTGTTTTGAATATTATCATGGAAAGAATAATGGGGTTATATGTTTTTTTTTTCGATATTTATATTTTGATTGTATTTTAAATTATATTCTAGCTTTTTTTCTATTTTAATTCTGAATTAATAAAAGAGAGAAGAGAAGTAAATTATTAATTGTTTAACTAAGTATTTTTTTTTGTTTTATTTAAAAATAATTTTTTTTTTTTGTAAATAATAAGGATATTTACTAAATTTTTACAGAAACCAAAAATAATAATAAATAAAACCGAAACAAAAAAAAATTAAATAATAATTTCAAATTAAAAAATATTTTTTTTTTCGTTTTTTTTTTTTTTTGTATTCTGTTTGTTTTGCTTCATTAACATAATATATGTTTTATTATTATTTAATTATTGATTTGTTTAATAATTTCGGAAATAAACATAAGAGAAGAAGCAAAACAAAACGAAGTAAAATAAAAAAAAAAAACATTTTTGTGAAAGAAATCATTTAACCAGTGGACGAGTTTTATTATCCACATCACATGATGTTTTTTTATATTTATTAACTTCCTGCATATAGAGAGACCATGCATCTTTAGCATTGGTATCAACAATATTCATATCATTAATAATTGGCTTATTTTTTTGTACAATTCCCGTTTTTAATATTTTACCACCACGCCGTTTACCATATACCGGTAAACTATTTGTTGTTTGTGGTTGCTGTAATAATTGTTGCTGTTGTTGATAATAATGTTGCTGCTGTTGTTGTTGTAAATTATATTTTTTATCATGATTAGCTGATAATAAATTATCATTTGATAAACACATTTGTTGTTGCTGTTGCTGCTGTTGTTGATGTGGTGGTTGTTGTTGTTCCTGCATTTTTTTAAACATTTGCAAAAATGAACCATCATTAGCAAACATTGTTTGTGGTAATGGCTTTGGTTTTGGCGGTGGATAAATTTTACCCTCAGCTGCTAAATGTTGTCGAAGGCGTTCTTGCATTTCTTCGTGAATTTTTTCTTTATCAATTTCCTCATCACTTTCATAACAATATCGCGATTTAAATCTAGTTTCATTCGGCTTTTTATGATTTTTATTCTCATTTTTTTGTTTTTTATTATTATTATCACCGCCACCACTGCCATCATCATCTTCAGTTGACGACGAACTGGTTGACATTGAATTATTATTTATATTTTCTAATTTTTTTTTATTATAAAGTTCTTCCTCTTTATTTATTATTTTACCATCCATATTATGATGTGATCTCCGGCATTCGTTTATTGGTATTATATTTGTAATTGTGTTTGTTTTCTGATCATTTATTGTAGGCGGTGGTGGAGGAAGTGGTATATCAGAGGATCTACTCCGTGATCTAGATCTACTTTTACTATTCCGTGATCTTCGACTACTATATTTATCACGACTACGATTACGACGGTGTCTATGCTCACGATCATATCTATCACTATTATCATACCGTTTTTTATCCTTTGAATAATCATGCCGACTTCGACTACTGCTACTACCGCCACCGCCACCACCACCACTTCCATGGTGTGATCGATCTTTACGATCTTTTCTGTCATCACTACCATAATCATCATACCGTCGACTTTGGGAATGTTTACGATTCTCATCTTTATATGATGATGAATTTTTATCATCATTATAACGATGGGAACGTTTTGATGTCGATTCATGTGCCATCTCGATAACAAATCGTGTTTTTTTTTATCTGTAATTATTGTTAACTCAATTTACATTAAAAATATTCATTTAATTATATATTTTTTATTCAACAAACTATTTTTTTATTTTATATACTTAAAAACATATCTCGTGTTTTTTTTATACTTTTACTATTTTTTATTATTATTTTATTTATTTTTTTAATTCAATTACTTTTTTTTTTTTTTTTTTGTATTTTCAAAAATTGCAGTGTAATTATTATAAGAATAAATAATTAATTATTTATAATAAAAAACTATAATAATAATAATAACTATTTAAATAAAAACATAAAATGAGAAAGAATGAGTAAAAAAAATCATTTATATTACATTACTTATTATCCAGGTTAATATTTGGTTAATCGATAATGGTCAGAAAAATGTTCTTCACAACATCCAGATATATAGAATATTCCAGCAAATGAAGAAGAAGAAGACTCCTACAAAATATAACTTACACATCAATATTGTTTTACAAAATTTTTATTACAAATTAGTAAATTTATAAATTTTTTTATTTTTTTTTTATTTTATTTTTTGCATCCTAAAAAAAAAATAAATGTAATTGACTTTTGTTTTTATTTTTTATTTAAATCTAATCTTCAAATAATTACTACATACTATTAACGCATGGTCTCTCTTTTTTGGGGGGGCTAATTATTATTATAAAACAAAAAAAAAAATTTTTTTTAATCGTTTTTTAGGCTATGTTTTCTTTTTTTATGCAATTTTGTTTAATAAACATAAATAATTTCTTTCACTTTTTTTATGTTATTAAACCTTTCATGTATGCATTTTAATTAATTAATCTTTATATTTATTTATGTAAAACAAAAAAAATAATTAATTAAAATAAAACAAAAATTTGACAGATCATCGAGAATACAAAAAAAAAAAATTATATAAATACGGCAAAAAAAAAAATAACAGAGAAAAATAAATTTAAAAAAAAAACATTAAATACATTTTATTTAATAAAATTAATATTTATTTTATAATATATAATCAATATATAATAATTATTTAATTATATTACTTACAAATAAATGAAATTTACCTTCTGAAGGCACGTTAATTTAATTTAATTTTTATATTACAAGTTAAATTAATTTCCTTTTAGCTTTTTTTATCTGATCAATTCATTTGTTTCTTTATTAACACAGCTCGTAGCAGTTTTATTATTTTATTTCGACTACTGTTATCGAAAATTTTTACACCGCACAGTGCCACTTTGACTTTTGGTTATGATTGCCAAATGCCATTTTCGAAATTTATCTTCATTTTGAAATTAAAAATAATTATTTATTATTTTAAATAATAATATTTATAGAAAGTTATAATAATAATTCAAGCATTTTTCTAATATTCATTTGTTGTAATGAATACTTGAAAATTATTAATAATAAATTTATACCATTTGCTATGATGTACTTGAATTCTTGTACGAATTTTGACCATCTTATGTCATTTTTAATTTAAAAACACCTTTTGCGCTGTCATTAATTGGGCGTTGTTTATGTTTTGTGTTTTGTTATTATTTTTAAATTTTTAGTTAATTGTTTTATCAGTAATAAATATGTTTACGTTAAAAGTAATTTTATGTTGTATATTTCTAACAATAACTTTTAAACAAGGTATAATTATTTTAAAAGATATACAGGAAATAAATGTGCCATGTTAAAAAAAATCTCATTTTAGGCTTAGCAATTTGGTGTTATCGTTGTACGTCAGCTACACCAGGATGCTCAGATGATTTTGATTGGCGTGGGATTGGTTATTTGGGTGAAAAATGTCTTGATGACAATGACATTTGTGTTAAAATAATCGAACGAAAAGGTGCTACCCAAACTATTATAAGAGATTGTTTAAGTGCATTTAAAGGAATTCGTACAGACACACCAGCTGATCAATATGAAGGCTGTCGCCCAGCAGCTGTAGACGTTCGTCTCGCACATTATGTCAATAACACGATCAGGGAATTAGACATAAAACGTGATTATTTTGATAGTACGACATATTGTTTTTGTTTCCTCGATCACAGATGCAATAATTCATCAACAAACAAAATTTCCTGGACAATATTACTATCTGGTCTTTTATTAATTTTTACAAAAAAAATGTTGTAATATATAAATAATTAGTTATTAATTAGAGTAATGAAGTTAAAAGTATAATTATAATACAAATCTCAAGTATTACGAATAAACTACGTAACGCATTCCGTCCAATGTTGTGCTAAAGTATTGAAACTCATTCCAATAAAAATGTAAAAAAAAATTTTTAAATAAACTTTTGTAATTCTTTTTTTATAAATAAAATAAAATCAAATTAAATTAAATATCAAATTCAATTTAATCATAAAAATGTGGTGTTCGGTATTTTTTTAATCGAAGCTTCAAACTTAGAACATTGCTTTTTAGCCAATAATTTTAAAGCTATTGTTTCAGTAAACAGGGGGTAACTCGGTCAAAATAGGTCGTAGAGTTCTGATTTTTTGAATTCATACAAAATTAATTTTTTTTTTTCATCAACGTTAAACGTTTTTATTTTTACATCGCTATAAAACATTTATATGGCTCAGCACATATAGAAATTAATGAGAAAAAGAAAAATTAAAAAAAATAATAATGATCATTACAAATTGCTTTATAAAACAAGATAAAATAATAATCACAAGCCCACCTTAAATCTCTATGTGATTCTAATTTTTTTTTTTATTTTCTTTACTAAATTGTTAATTAAATTAACAAAAATTCGTTTGAACATTTAATGAATGTTCTGGTTAAACATTTCAACAATTATATATACTTTCGTTTTCTACATTAAAATTTTTATTCTTTTACCATTTATTTTGTTAAAGCTAAAACGATGATATAATTTAGAAAATAAAAAGAAATAAATAAATAAATTATGCTTGCTTATTTCTTATCTACGTAAATGCGACAAAGATGTCTTTTTAAATTGTTTTTTGTTTGTTTTATAGTGATCTTTAATAAGCAAAACGTAAATCTGGATTGTAGCCAAGTTTTTCAAGGCTTGGTATACAAGCATAGTTGACCATTGGCGGTGGGCCACACATTAAAACAATAGTGTCATCGGCCGGCTTGAACATGTGTTCTTTAATCATTTCCTCATTAATAAATCCTGTGCTATACACCCAGCCTGTTGAAAAAGAATATAATTATTTTTAAACAATTTAATAAATAAATAATTATAGATGAAAATAAATTACCTTCAGTTGCTTTATCAACGGTGTACCATAAATTAAATTGTTCAGGATATTCCTGTTTTAGTTCCTCCAATTCTTTACGCACCAGAATATCACTTTCTGTTTGATTGGCAAATAATAATGATAATTTTGTATTATCATTTGGATTTCTTAAAATTTCTCTAGTTAATTGCAGCATTGGAGTTATTCCAGTACCCCCAGAAATCATGTTTACATTATTCACTTCAAAACTTGTTGGTGGATCTTTACGTAATTTTTTAATAGAGAATTTACCATTCCCCAAGTATTGTAAACGACCAGTAGGTCCACGAAAAGCAATCGTATCACCAATGCTCATATTATCTAAATGTTGTGACATTTTACCACCCTCAGGGAATTTTGGATTGACATTCTTCTTGTAAACCTTTCGAATAATTTACATATTATTAAAAAAGTTAATATAAATAAATAATTAATAAAAACAAACCTTAACGACTAAATCGACGTAACCCTTATCATCATCACTTGTCACAGGTGTATAAGCTCTAATAACTAATTCATCATTTATTGTTGCTGACAAATGAATATGTTGACCAACTGGCAAACCCAAAATATGTTGATTTGATGGCAATGCAAAGCGAAATTTCCTTGTATCATGACTGATCTCCTCTTTTTCAATTAATGGCAATAAATATTTTTCATTTGGATCCAATAATGTCTTTAGTTTTGTTTGTTTTTTACCCGATGACGTTGACTTTTCATTCTTTTTATTTTTATTTAAGTAATAGTGTAACACATATGCACCAGCAAATGCTGTAGCCACTCCAACAACTAGCGGTATCAGCTATTAAAGTAAATATATAAAAATTATTCATAGATTAGATATTATTTACATTGCTTTAATTAATTATGTCTTGTTATTGTTATACACCGGCTTATTTATTAATCAAAAAA
The DNA here is from genome assembly GCA_961205885.1 of Ptychoptera albimana. NCBI lineage: Eukaryota > Metazoa > Arthropoda > Insecta > Diptera > Ptychopteridae > Ptychoptera > Ptychoptera albimana. The sequence continues at coordinate 8,927,499 of OY540802.1, read as the reverse complement.
AAAAAACAAGATAAAAACACTACAGCGTTGTATAATCACAATTTTGAACACAAAATAATGCAAACTTACATCAAACTCCATGTCTGTTTAATTAAATCAAAATTTTAAAATTCTTATTTTGAAAATAGAGTTAAATATTGAATTAAAGAAATAAAAAAAAAAATCTTTGACAAGGTTAATTCTGACTCTTTTTGTTTTGTTATTTGTTTTCAATTTTTTTTTGTTTTTAATAATAACTCAAAAAAAAAAAATTATTAATAATTTTTCAAGGGCACAGATTTCACTGACTGATTTATTTAATTTGAAATTGATTTTAAATAAGAAAATACAAAATATGTCTATGTGATGTCGACAACTAGAATGATTATTTCTACATATAAAGTGCGATAATTGTGTTTAATGAAATTTTTATTAACGTAATAATAAAATGAAAAAAAAAAAAAATATTATGTATGTTATCGCATTTTTTTTTCTCCTAGCTAATCAATTTTTCAACTTACTTGGCTTGTACTAAAACCCATTTTTGTGTTTTCTTTTTATAATAATTCTCAACTTATTTTTATTATTAATAATTTCCAAATTAACATAAAATACTTTATTTTAGAATAATTTTATATAAAATATTTTATTACAGCACACATAATAAGTAAAGTCAGGAGAACGAAGGAAAAAAAATGTAAAGAAAACTTTTTTTTTACAGTTATTAAAGGTATGAGGTGTTACAATTAAATGATTTTTATTTTACTATGCTTTGATTTTATTTTATTCAATATTTTATTGTTTAACTAGTTTAAAGTTAAGCTTATTTTATTAATTACATAATAATGTAAAGATGAATTCAATTCTTGTTTTTTTTAAAATATATGCTTCTGATGTAATGTGTCTCAAAATATTCTTTTTTTTACAGATGTGTCATAGAAATTTGTAAAGAAAACCAGATATTTTTTTTTTTTTACCTATTTAAAATTTTATTTTTTAGGCAATTAATTATTTTACGGTAATGAATAATTTATTTTTTTTTTAGTTTCAATAACATAACAAGTGTTTTTCAAATTATTCATTAAATTAAATATAATTGAAATAAATTGAGAAAACTTGTTTTTATATTAGATTCAATTATTATACCAATTATAATATATAAACGAATTTGCATGTGGCAATACTTATTTATGTAATATAATTGTAATACCAGTATTCTACGGTAGATGCTATTAATTTTCCTGAAATCTTTCTCTTTTCGTTAATACATCGTGGAAGGAACAGTATCGCCGTAAAATGACGTGAGTTTAATTTTTTTTTTAAATCTATATAAATATAAATACATTTATATCATCTAATGTTTTAAAAGTAATTTAAAGTACTATCATTAATATTAGAATCATAATTTATTTTTATTTATAAATAATATATCTCCATTTAATAATAAATATGCAGTCAAAGCCAATCTTGAAAATGTTAAAAAGAAGTATTTTCATAGTGATAGGATAATGATTGCAAGATAAATCTGAATGCTTCTATTTCCCACACAATTAAAATCTTTATGTGGATATTCGCCTTCATACAATTTAAAAGAAAAATTTTAAATATAGTTTTTGCAATGTGTTGTAAAAATTAACCTAACCTCAATTTTTATTATTTAAGGTCGAAAGTATCAAAAGATACTCTATATGAGTCTGTTGCTGCAGTCTTGGATCATTCCACAACTGTTAAAAAACGTAATTTCTTGGAGACGGTGGAATTGCAAATTGGATTGAAGAATTATGATCCACAAAAGGACAAACGTTTCTCCGGCACCGTCAAGTATGTTTACCTGTTTGATTGAACATCTTTTTAAAATGGTTTTAAAAAATTTTTGCTATTGATAATTATTTTAAAGAGTTGTTCGCTAATCAGGAAGCCAGTAATGGCGGACCTGTACTCAGGGTCTTAAATTAAATGAGCAGGTTGTATTTTAATTATACTACCGAAAATTGTGTATATTTAATTTTATATATACAAGTTTGGTGGTGAGTTGTTCAATAGTGAAATACTATTGAGAAGCAATCGTACTAATAAAGAATACATCCTGATAGATTTTCGATATTGAATTAAGAAGATTAATTGTTTTTTTTTTTTTTTTTTGTTAAAGGCTAAAGTACATCCCCCGTCCAAAAATGCAAGTTTGTGTTTTGGGAGATCAACAGCATTGCGATGAAGCAAAGGCCAACGAAGTTCCTTACATGGATGCCGAAGCCCTTAAAAAATTAAACAAGAACAAGAAACTTGTTAAAAAGCTAGCTAAGAAATATGACGCTTTCCTTGCCTCAGAATCACTTATTAAACAAATTCCAAGATTGTTGGGTCCTGGTTTAAATAAGGCTGGTAAATTTCCAGGTCTTCTTTCCCATACTGAATCAATGACACAAAAGATCGATGAAGTTAAGGCAACAATTAAGTTCCAAATGAAGAAAGTATTGTGCTTGTCAGTTGCAATTGGTAACGTTGGCATGAATCAAGATGAACTTGTACAAAATGTCCATCTTTCCATCAACTTTATGGTTTCCCTATTGAAGAAACATTGGCAAAATGTTCGTTCATTACACATTAAATCATCAATGGGACCACCACAACGCTTGTATTAAAATATGTACATGTTTATATTTCGGTTATAAATAAATAATTTACAAGCAAAATACTACACGTTCTTTTTATTTTATGTAAATTCTTTTTCAGGAAGCAATACAAAAAAAATTCATTGCTGGTCTAGTTTACATGGAACTATCGACTTAGCTGTATAGACGATCTAGAAACAGTAGAGGGAATTTGGTATCAATTGAAAGCTATAAAAAACTTATGAAAATCCGTATGCTCCAATAAAAAATTTCCATTACTTTTCTGGCAATCGGAAAAAAAATGTAAGCCTTTAGGAAAATCCATATTAAAATAATAATTAAATAAGAAAAATTGCGAAAAAAAAATTAATTAGATTAACGATAAATAAAATTTTTTCCGTCTTTTTATAGTTATCTATTCATTTGCAGGGTGCGTCACGCGACATTTAAAGTTTTTTTTTTTGTGAAATTTCTTGTAATTTTTTTTCAGATTGTCGGAAAAGTAATGGAAATTTTTTATTCAGGCATATGGATTTTAATATCTTTCAATTGATACCAAATTCCACTCTCTACTTTTTCTAGATCGTCTTGAGAGTCTAAGTCTTTTACTTTGATGATGAAATTTTTAATTACCAAAGACGCGAACCGCTTTGTTTTGATAATTTTATTACCAATAACCAGTTTTCTTACGGTTGGCACTACTTAATTATTCTCCATTGCTAAACAAGAAGAAATTGACATTTGCAATTTACACTGCGTTTCCTTGTTATTTTTTAATTTTGATTAGTGAAAAACATTTTAATTTATTAATTTATATTTTGTGATAATTAAATAGAACAAGAAAGCGTGTATAAAACTAATGTGTCTAGTGCAATAAATAATAAATTGTCAAAACGGCATAAAGTTTGATAAGAAATAAAGAGTTTCAAAGAAATATTTTTTGATTTTTTGTAGTGTGTGAAAAATATTATTATTGATTCTTTGTATTCATATACAAGAAAAAATTTTTTTTGTTGTTTTATTTATAAAGAAGGAAGGAAAAGAAGAGAAGCAAAGCAAATAATAAATTAAGAAAAATATATAGAATCAAAACGTCAATGAAATTTTGCTAAGAACTAAAAAGAAATAAAATAATAATTCGAACAAAATATTAAACCATCTTGCGTTTATTATTCAATATTTTATATATAAATGTGAAAATTGCATTTTATTTATATATTAATCCTGAAAAATGGAAATTGTAGGTGATTACGAATACAACAGCAAAGATTTAATCGGCCATGGGGCATTTGCTGTTGTTTTTAAAGGGCGACATCGCAAGGTAATGATCATTTGAATGCTATATTATAATATTACACTATTTTTTTTATTCATTTGTCTATTAATTAAAAATCAATAAATGTGTTTAAAATTAATATGCAAAAATGCTGATGATTGTTTATATATCATTCAAAAACATTTTATTTATTTATTTTTTCTAACCTTCAAACAAAACAATGATATACGTAGTATTGCGGATTTTTGGCTTATTTTTGGTATTGCGTTGTAAAATAAAAATAAAGCAAAAGCACAAACAATGTTATATCAATAGAATATTCATTTTGTCTTTAAAGGAAATATATCGTATCCTCATCCTCGTACTTTGAATTACATGATTATAAAACACCCATATGTCTCATCCCATCACCTAATCAAACCAAAAAGTAATTTTTATAAAAATAAAACATTTCATTAATGAAGCCTTACAAATGTTTATATAAAAAAAAAAGAAAACATTTTTGACATTCTTATCACGCTGTACGATGAAATGTTATCAATAATTCTGTATTATAGTTTGCTATGACTAATCTAATCTTCCCAAAACAAATAGAAAATAAATAAATATGTTATCACTCATTTTAAATTTCTCTTTTTAGAAAACAAATTTTCCGGTTGCAATAAAAAGTATATCGAAAAAAAGTTTGGCTAAATCACCAAATTTACTTGGAAAAGAAATAAAAATATTAAAAGAATTAACAGAATTGCATCATGAAAATGTCGTTGCATTAATGGATTGCAAAGAATCACAACATCATGTTTATCTTGTTATGGAGGTAAGCTAATAAATTTATTTAATTTTGATGTATTATTATAGTTAAAAAAAAAAATCTTTCTTGAAAGTGAATATATGCAAATTTTTATAATAACATAAAAATTAATTATAATTTATTTGTAAAGAAATTACGTGACATAATAATAATAATAATAACAACTTGTACTTAATGTTATTATTTCATTTAAAATAATTGTTAATGTATGACAATTCTTCTACCAGCCAACACAATTATTTTGCATTAATAATTTTTTTTTTTTTAATTAAGGTTATTATAAATATTTTGTTAAGTTAATTGCAGAGTAATATCAGAGACTTTGGTATTTTGCGTTGTTCTGTTTTATTACGTTTATTATCAATATTTATTTATACAATGTAGAAAAATATATTGAAATTAGTATAAGAAATTTTAGCTTATTATTATTATTATTATTATTATTTATTACTGTTTATTTGATTTAATTTCTTTATACTTTTTAATTATATTTTGTAATCTTTACTATCATACTATTACTATAAATATTCTATTAATGATAATTTTGTAAATACATAATTAATTATATATTTAATAAACAAATAATTTCTTTATAATGTTTAATAAAAAGAAAAAAAAAATAGACTTGGTGCCCTAATTAAAAATAAATGTCTATCGTCACAGTATTGATTGAAATTAAATCTTTTTTTTTTGCAAAGTTTACAAAATTGTAAATGAAACTGTTACATACTGATATGGAATTCATTTAATGAATGTGCTGATAGATTTTTAATTTAAACTGAAATTTCTAATCAAATGTTATTTGTTATATATAATACGATAGATTTAATTAAAATTTTAAATTTCACTTTTATTAAATTTTTCTGTATTTACTTATCCCAAACTTAATTTTTAATAAATATTATTATCTATTACAATCAATAAAATTTCGATTATTATTTTTATTTTTTTACTGCAATACTTCATGATAATAGGAAAAAGTTAATTGATTTTATGTTACGTATTATAGATAAATATGTATAAAGTGTTTAGTATATTGTTGGCAGAGGAGATTTATCTTTATTTTTTATTACTTTGCTATAACATTTTTCATATATGTGTATACTGCTGCGATATTTTATAAAGTTTAAAGTAAAATAAAAACTTGTTTGGATTAGCCTAAATTCATTTTTGTAAAGAAAGAAAAATATTTTTTTTTTATGATTAGATTATAGAGCACATCAGTGTTTTGCAACCCTTGTGTAGTAAAATGATTGCAGAATCCTGATTAAACAAGGGTGGAAACTTCTCTAGGCAATTTTCGAAAATCAATTTTGTTTAATTAAATTATTTTATTTTTAATAGACAAATTAATTGAAGGTGTGCTGTGAATTAATTACTATTGTTACAGACAGTGTAACGTGACCAAAAGATCTTTGACAAATATTTGTTGTTATAAACTATCAAGCATTATATACTTATTCATGTACAAACCTTTATTATTTGTATATAAACAAAGATTATATTGTGTTGGGAGCCACTGTAGTAGATATAGTTTTTTTTTTGTTATTTAATAAATATACGATAAACGATTTAAGAAAGCTTTTTACGATTTGTTGATTCGCTTTATTTTTCTTGTGGATTTTTTTGGTTTAAATTTTATTTATTTTTTGTTAACTTTAAACTGTGTTGGTATAATTTTTTTTTTTTTTATTGATATTGATTAAATTTATTCGAATTCAATTCATCGTACATGGCAATTTTACAATATTTACATTTAATTACCTGTGAGATTACACTTGTAAGTTATAAAATGTCCTTGGTTTTTTCATATTCGTTCAAATATTATTTATATAGATGATTTAATAATTTAGCAGCTGATATTTAATATCGCATCAGAAATTTGTCAACAATTCATATTTTAGATTTTTAAATGGTTAAACTCGATACCAAATTTTGGTGGTTAAATAATGTTTTTTTTTTTACAATGTAAATTATTTTAATTAGAAAACAAAGAATTTTATTGTAGTGCTTTATGGATTTTCATACAAATAATAATGAACCAGACGAAATAAATGTTTATTAATCTTGTGTTTGGTTAGATTTTAATTTTTTCGTATAAACAAAAATGTTTGATTTCTGCTTATTAATTAATAATTTTTATTAAAGATAACATTGTTTTGCGAATTGAATGAGTCTGATTTTTTTTTTTTATTGTTCTTGCATAAGAGTTTTATTTTTGTAAAACATGACTACAATTTTTTTAAGCCTAATTTAATTCCAATGTTTATATTAATGGTTTGTTGATGTTTGGTGTGCTACTCAGAATTTACATTTTTTTTTGTATGTACATATTGGTTTTGTTAATTAAAAACCATGTGTAAAGTGATAAGTAAATTATTTTGTATTATAAGTAGAACTAAAAATGTATCACAAAATAAAGCCAAATACTTCAAAGTTGCTGAAAATAAATAAAAAAATTTAATTATTGCTTTACTTATGTACAGTAACAAGTCATTCATTCGGGTATACAGATTTTAACTGTAATTAAATTTAATAAACAATATATATATATTATTATTTTTAAATTTAATTAATTACTATTAATTCTCAGCAATAAGGATAATTAATTATAAAAAATTTAAATTAAATATTTTAAAGCTAAAACACTAAAAAAAAAAGAAAAGATTTTGGGAACACAACATATTCTTATATATTAAACGTTTTCTTTGTTAATTATTATTATTTATATAAATAATAATTAATATTTAATTACTAAAATATAATTTATTTTTTTTTTTTTTGTTAAAATATAAAATAGAAATTTTATGGCATTTTACAATAATAATTAATTAATTAAAACCTAACCACAAAATAAAATTTAAAAATAAATTTATAAAAATGAAAAATGAAAGCCAAAGGAATGATTTTTGAATAATTTTTACATTGATAATACATTAAAATATATGTTAATATTATGCTTATCTGGCACATAAAAAAGGTTTACAAATATTTATTAAATGCAATAAAAATTATGCTTAGTTAATTATTAATACGTTTTTTTTTCTTTTTTTACAATAATAATAATGTGTGTATGTATTTAGTAATAATATTTGACACAAAAATCTTGTCTTTAATAATAAAAATATTTCTTTTTTTCTTTTTTTTTTTTACCATTTAATTCTTATACTAAGTGTGCAATCTTATTTATATAAATGATTTTGTGCTTGGTTTTTAATTATATAATTTAATTTTTTTTAAATAAATAATTCAATTAAATTCTTGTTAATGTAAATGTTTAGGAAATTAGAAAAATACTTATATATTCTTTTTTTTTTTAATTATTTAATTAAATTATTAGTTTTAAGTATCTCGTTTATTATGACGTTATTTTTATTTCTTTATGAGTTTTTGTTTTGTTTTGTTTTTATGCAAATGATTGAAGAGGTTGAGGTAATTTTTGTTAAAACCGTTATTAACTATTTTTTGTGCGATTAGGATTTTGTTTATTTCATATTTATTTAGTTTGTGCATTTTTTCGGGTTTTTATATTATATATAAATTAATAATAAATTTTAAACTTTATTTAATGGTACTTCTTCAGCTGGTCGTACATGGTCTGTTGGCGGTGGTCTCCTAGGTGTCGTTCTACACATTTTCGTTTTAATTCCACAACAATCTCGTCGAAATATTATACCGATTACTAAACCAATTACAGATAATAATATTATTCCTGTAAAGATTAATTAAAATTAAAATCAAATTTAATATTATAAAATATATAATAATATTTACCAATTAATATTGTTTTTATTGATTGTGATGATAAATTCATTCTTTCTTTATTTTCTGGTTCAGTTGTTGTTTCCGTTGTTGTTACATCGGAACTATTTCTGGGTATTGCGAGTATTGTATTATTGTTTTCTGTATGGTCATTATGGTCATCTTTTTTTAACAATTTATTAACATTTGATTTTATTGATTCTTCTATTTTTGGTTTATCATCTTTATTGTCGCTATCATTTTCATAATCAACAAAATTATTATCATCGTCAACATTTTTATTTTTGTTTTTATGAATTAATGGTATTGGTTCGGTGGCTACTGGTAAATCAATAACTAAAAATAAATGTATTTTATTTGTTTTTTTTTTTTTGCTTTATCATTAATTTTTTTTTTTTGCTTTGTTTTACCTTGAATTAATTTTGTTGTCGGTGTATTTATAATTGGTGGTGTTGTTACAATACTTGTTTCGAATGTCATACCAGATGCTAATTCAAAACAACTTAATTCATAATTATCCGACTTAATAACGTCAATCAATGATAATACTTTGCACATATCAAATATATTTGCTTTGGATATTTTTGGTATTTGTAATTTTTCTAAATTTTTTAATGGTTCAAAGATATCAACATCGATATTCTTTTGTGGTTGAAATAAATTAAAAAAAAAAAATCAGTTTTCATTGTTTGATTAAATAAAATCACTACGTTACCTCATTTAATGGATTATTAGCCAGATTTAATGATATTAAACCGGTTAAATTGGCAAATGTTTCCGGATATAATTCACTTATGTTACATCCCTTTAGATTTATTTCTTCCAAGTCAGGTAAATTTAAAAATATTTCATTCTTTGGTATAACCAATGGATTATAATTTAAACAAATTTTTTTCAAATTCTCAACATTTGATAATGCATCTGGATCAATAGAGGTTAATAAATTCGATGAAAAACCAATATGATCTAAATGTTTCAGATTTGCAAATACCTTAAATGGAAAAACGGAAATTATTTTTTTGGTTTTGTTTTTACATAAATTAAATTTTTAATTACCGTTTTATCAAAATTTTCAATTTTATTTCCTGTTAATATAATTTCTCGTACTTGCTTTATATTTGCAAAATCATTACTAGTTAATTTTCTTATTAAATTATTACGTAAATCAATTTGAATAACATCGTTGGGTAGATTTTCCGGAACATGTGTTAGATTTAAATTTTTACATATTATAAATTTTGTACCATCACTGCATGTACATTTGTTTGGACATTTATTATTATTAAAATTTTCATTGGAATCTTAAAGTAAAAAATTATTTTTAATTATTTAATTTAATTAAAAAAAATTTAATTATTTAATTAGTTTTCGCTTATTATTACCAGGAATCTCATAGTCTGGTGTTTGTGTTGTGGACGTTGTTGTAGTTGACGTTGTACTACTTGTTGTTAATTTATTATTTATTGTTGTTTTAATATCATCACTATCATCATCATAATCGTACTCGTCATCATCATCATAATCAATGTCTAATGTTTTGTTGGTGTTTGCCGCATGACATAAGCTAAAAAAATATATACGAAAACAGAGAGAATAAAAAACCACCAAAGTATTTCTTTAATGTTGTTTGTTTAATTTATTAAATTAAGTAATTTGTTTTGCCTAAATTACTTAATGTAGAATACACTTTAAGTTGAAATACATATAAAAAAAAAAATGTCAGGAGAACTATGTATGCGGTGCGTTATTTGTTTAATAAGTTTTAATCACGTCAATGTACGTTTTTTTGGTTATTTTTGATTGTGGCATGTTTTGATTGTTTGCTTTATATGTGTGTTTGTTTGTTTTTAGTTTAATTTAAATTTAATTAATTTTAATTACATTATCTTTATCTATTTTTATCTTTATTTATTTTTATTAGTAATTATAATTAGTTTAATTTAATTTAATTTAATTTTTTGTTTATATAAAAATGATAAGGCGAAAAAAAAGATTTTTTTTGTAAAACGAAAAATAATTTTTAAACTGATTTATAAATCGGTTTTATATATATTATCTTAATAAAGTTATTTATAGAATTATTAACGTGTTTAATTACATAATTGTTTGTTAATTAATATTTTTTTTTAGTAAGCTCATGAGTAACTTGTTGCTTTTTATAAAAGATATTTTAAAATTTCTTTTAGTAACATTTCGCGCCAAACGTTTTTCTATGTTTTTGCCGGTTTGAATAAATATTTATTTATTAATTAATGTTGACACAAATTTTATTCACTATTTGTAATTATTAATACATTATTTTTCAATTAATAATTATTTAATAGATTTTCCCTTTTATTTTATTTATTTATTTGTATCCGGATGTCTTAATATATTTTATTATTTACAGTACATAAAATGAAGCATAATTATATTATTGATTTGTATAATTATTTATTACATTAACATACAAATAATTTATTGCTGACATAAATGGATAGATGCTGTTTGAAATGAATAGCAAATATTAATAAACCATAACGATTTACTTACGTCCATTACTGTTTATAAAACAATGACACACGATTATTTTATTTATTCATTAAAATATTAAATGTGATTTTATTTCCATGTCATATGTCATAGAATTGTATAAATAATAACAGGTGTTCAATAACTATTTATCCATCGATTTGTCATTTTACTGTAAAGTTTATGATTTGTTTACTATTCAAAAAAAGCTATGAAATATGAGAGCCTTGTTGTCTTTCCAAATAAATAATCGGAACATTTTTGTTGTACATTTAACTTTCTAGACAAATAAAATAATTAATTGTACGTTAACGCATAATTGTATTGAATAAAAATAAATTAATTTTGCTTCAAAAAAAAAAAAAAAGAATTAAATTTAAATTTAAATAAAAAAAAAAGGTTGCAAGGTTATCGACTTGTTTCCGATTTTTTTCTTTCCTCTGTAAAAACATTTCAAGTTTGTTGTAATAACTACGTAAAAATTGACGAAAAAATGTGAATTTTTTTTTTTGTTGTTCTTTAAATACTTCAATGCTAAAGTTAAAGTAGTTGAATAAGATAATAAAACGTGTATAACGAAAATACAGCATAAAAAAAAAACATTTTTTCTTTATCTGTGCATATTTATTAATTGCGAAAAAAAAAAAAAAATTTGCCCAAAATTATGTTTTTTATTCTTCATTTCGCGTTACGTTTAATTTATTATTATTATTATTATGAGTTGTTTTATATTTTTTTAATTATTATTATTATTATTAATTTATGTTGTTTGTTGAATGTTTTTTTTTTAATTGTGAACATAGTTGTCAAATGGGCATTAACAGGGTGTTACATATAGAATAGATTTTTATTAGTTAATTTCTTATTAAATATGTATTTGGTTTAGAATTTATTGGAAGCAGTTAAATAAATAAATAAATAAAGTAAAACGTTTTGTAAATGCTATATGGTATGGTTAGGTTATTGATTTATTTTAAAATAATTCCTGTTTCGTTTTTTTTTCTACTGGTTATTATTATTATTATTATTATTATTATTATTATTATTATTATTATTATGACGGCATACTGACGTAATATATAAAGTAATTATGTAAAAATTAAAAAAAAAAAAAAAAAATGACGAAACAATTTACTAATGCTTTGTTAAACGCATTTTACTAATAATTTATGATAATTAAATTTTATTTTTCATTGTTTTCTTTATGTTTTTTGTTGCTAAAACAATCTTTATCAAAGTTTTTTTTTTTATTATCACCCAGTAAATTAATTATTGTTTTTTTTTTTATTTCGTATAAATAATAAATCAGATAATAAGTACGTTTTTTGTCATTTTTTTTTCTTTCTTTTTTTCTTTAATTGAAGTTGAATAATTTGTTATCGCGAACGAACGGACTTTTATATTTATTTGTTTATGAAAAAGTTGTTTCTTCGTTTCTTTTTTTTTTTTTTTTTTTTTTGTTATCGATAAAAAAAAAGTTATTTAATAATTTTGTGTTGCACTTTTATCTGATTTTATTGTTTGTGTCTGTGGGTTTTTTCTTTTTTTTTTTTTTTTGTAAACTAAATAAATTATTTTAGTTAAGAGTGACAGAGAAAAGTCTGTATTTCTACAGGTAATAATTGTTTTAACATGAACGCACTACAATCACCTAGATTTAGAAAAAAAAAAAACAAAAATAAAAAATAACAAGTTGAAATACAAGAAATTACCTTAATGTTAATAAAATTAAAAAAATTAATCCAAAAATCTGTTTTGTATACATTATGAATTTTTATTTTTTTGTTTAATTTATATAATTAAATTTTATTTGGTTAAGTTTTTAACACGCGAGGATTATCCACTTTATCCTCTTTGTTTTTCTTTTCTTTTAATTATTTGTATTTATTTGAACCTTAAGGTTAATGTTTTGTTTTTTTTTTTTTTTTTTTTTTTGTTCATCAGACAGTATCGATAATTTTTGTTTTTACTGTTTTTCTTCACTTTTAATAATTTTTTTTTTAACACTTCACTGTTTTTCTGTTTAAAAATTTAAGTAAAAAAAAAAAAAACACTTTTAACTATCATTCATTTTAATTTTTTTTTTGCGGTCGGTGGTATGGCTAGACTTTCTTTAAAAAGCACATTAATTTTTATTTTAAGTATTAACAATAAAATAATAAAAATGTTGCTGTTGTTGTTATTGTTGTGGATTTAAGTGTGTTCCTGATTCACATTTGCTAATAAAATTAAAAAAAAAAAAAAAACAAAAATTATATAACGTCACTTTGCTTAAACTTAATTACTAAATGATTAAAGCACAACTTATGAAAAATACTGAATATAATGTAATGTAAAAAAGTAAAATTTAATTATCAAAGTCAATAAAAAAAATACAGAAATTTTGTACTCTCTCTCTCTCTATAATAAATTCTCTTTCTAATAAATTAATTTTTTTTTTTTTTATTATTATCAGTAAATAATCTTATCAGTTGTTGACTTTATCGTATTGGTTTGTGTCTTTGCCTAATGTAAAATATTTCTAAAGAAAAAGATAATTTATGTATAGATGTGTGCACCCCGCCTAACACACTGATTAGATTTTTTTTTTTATTTCATTTAATTAACATTCCTGTTATTAATTGTGATTGAACAATTATTATTATTAATTTTTTTTTTATTATTTAATTAAATAATGCTCTATGTACCATATAAACAAAGTTTTTTTTTTTTTTTTTTTTTTTGCAATTTGTTTGCTGTAAAAATGACACGCGTGGTTTAAATTTAAATTTTTTTTTTATTATTAATCCTGTTCAATTAATAAATTATTCACCAAATCAAATAAACACAAATTGTGAAAAATATGAAAAAATTTGTTTAAATTTGATTGAATTATAGTCATATAAAAACAATAACATTTTGGTAAAAACAAACAAAATTTTATTAATTTGTATAACGAGAAAAAGAAGAAAAGGGCACGTAATGTTTTTAATTGAATTAAATTTAATTATTTCGTTGGCTTTAATCGGGGGAAAAAAAAATAATTAGGAACTTAGCTACGCTACTCTAGATTAAACTTTCGATGAAATTTCGTTTGTAACGATTTTTTGTTTTCTTTCTCTTGTTTATAAAAACATTAATTCAATAAAAAAAAATAAAAAATTTAATTTAATTTAATTTTTTTTTTTGTTTTATTGTTAATTTAATTTTATTATTATTTCCTCTATTTTGTTTATTATTATTATTATTATTTATAGAGTTTAAGTGTGTAATAATACTAAAAATAATATTTATTTATTAAAAACAATAAAAAAAAACTCTAAAGACACTTATTTGTGTTGTAACGTTTAATGTTCTATTAACAACAGGGTGGTAATTCAATCAAAGTTCTTATTACACACGTACGTAAATGATGCTAATTTAAAACAGTTTTTTCTTCTTCTACTACTTTTGCTTATGATTAAATGAAACAATATATATCCAAGCCAAAATATTTTTATTAATAAAAATTAAAGTAAATAAACATTTTTTTGTAGTAATTTTTTTTTGTATTTATTTATTATTAAATTGTTACTAAAAATAACATAATAAATTACTTTAAGTGATTATTTATTTTATTTATTATTAATTTTTGAACTTTAACCAAGAGAAAATATTATTTATTTGTAATAAATAAATAAATAAATAATTTTACAAGGCAAAATTATTATAGAAAATAAAAATGCACAGTGGCGGTTAGCTGGCAACCAGGCAGACGGATAATAAAATTTTGACGTTTAATTAAAGAAAAGAAAAGAAAGAAAAAAACAATTTCTACTGTGTGGTGGTTATTGTACTTTTAATTAATATATGTTAAAGTTTAATTAAATTTCTTTTTTAATTAAATTAAAATAATATTATTCATTTATTTTTGTGAGAAGTAGGAAGAGGAACAATTGTTAAAATTATTTAACAAATACAATGAAAATTTTTATGTATTGATGATAATAATATTTTTTTTATTTATTATTATCTTTTGTACATGTTGTTTTAAAAAAAAGCAACAAATAATTACTTAAAACAGAAAATTCACTTTAAATCCTTGTCATTATATGTTGCGTCACGTTCACATCACTTTGTTTAACTTTTATTATATGTATAACTTTTGATATATATTTCTTTTATAATAAAATAATCAAATCGTATGGTATTGTCTTTAACAATACAAAATGATGAATAAAAAAAAAAAAAATGATTAAATTTAAGTTAAAGTAGGAATGAAATAATTTTGTTGTTTATTTTTAAAGTTTTCAGTAAAAAATGATTTTTTAAACGAAGAAACAGTAAAAGAGAGAAAAATTTATTATGTTTGTGTATTGGAATAAAATAAAAAGAATAGGAATAAACAATATGTATATACATGTGTATATATTATAAATAATGTAGAAGAGAGAAAAACAATACAGAAAAACCAGCAGCTAAAATAAGCAAAAATAAAACACTGTAAAATATTTGTATAAACGACGACTGAATGCGAACGGCTGATTCTTTGCTTTTATTGTGGCTGTGCACAGAGTAGTTTATTTGATTTCTCTTATAATTTCTGTGAATTGACAGTATGTAGTGAGTGAAGCCGGCTCAATATATTTTATTTTGTGTATGGATTTGTGAATTAAATATATATGGATGGGGGTTTCTCTTTGTATAATTTTTATGATCTCGTATACACACATGTGAAATTTGTTTTATATACATATTAAACAAATAAAGCTTTCTCTATATACGCAACGATGTAGTTTTTTTTTTTTACTACATGCGGTTTTTATATAGAAATTTTTTATTTTTTTGCAATAAAGATATTTTCTGTTCATAATATAATAAAATGCTGTATGAATCATTTATATCTCTTATACATATGCTTGATTTTGTTTAATATGCTGAATCATGTTATAAAATTCTCTCAGCATTTGATTTTCCCCTTTATATCCTTCCTCGATAATTTTGTTATGTATAATTGTGTATAACCACACAAAAGCAAAGTATAATATTTTTGTTTTTATATTCATGTCTAGTCCAATGTATAAATGTATTAGTTTGAAATAGAAGAGAAAAAAATTATGTCAATCGGAAATGATAAAAGTAATAACAGTGACAGCCGTCAATATCCTTAATGTATTTCTATTTATTTTATATAATTCGATAGGAAATAATTTATTAAAAGGATTTTATAATATCTATTTTATGCTTTTTTTTCTAAAAAAGAATAATTAAAAAAAGTAAATATGAACCAGGGTATGCAATTAGCCAGTCATAGAAGCTACTCATTATAATTATTTTTATAAACTAATGAACGCTATGAAATAATCTTTAAACATGCGCATTCTACAGAAACATTTAATAATTATAAACGAAAAAAGCTTTGTTTTTTATGCTTAATTATGTCTCTTATTTTCTGTGCTGTTATTTTTTACCTGCGAGATTTTACTGTGCTTAAAAAGACACAACACAACAAAAGACGTCACATTTGCGTGTTTGCTTTATATTGTTTTTTTTTTTTTTTTTTAATTACTTAATATGAGGCTTATAATAATGCTATACCTCATTTGCTAATCCACTGTTTTGTTTTTTTCTAAACGCAAAAATAAAAGACAATTCATTTTATATTAATCAACGGCATGTTGTTGTTGTTGTAGCATTTTTATGCATTCTAATGATATTTTATATTTATGATAATTAGTTTTAATTGAACGACAAACAGTTGTCATAGCTTTGGCTTTCAACCCCTTAAACTACTGTATTTTGGTTTATTTAAATAGTTGATTGTCTGTTAAAAAAAATATCATTAATATTATTTGAAAATGCATCGAGTCTGTTTTAATTATATAAAAAAAGAAAGAAATAAAAAAAAAAATTTGTAAAACGTATTCATGTTGAGGGAGGTTTGTTGTTTATGTGTTTTTACACCACTAAATACTTACAGCATGCAGTTGTTTGCCCTTTGTTCACATTTTCAAAGTTGGCAAATAGAGTTGGTTTTTTGTCGTCCCCTTTTTTATGCTGGGATAAAAATATCAAAAAAAAAAAAAAAATTCTTTGTTGTCTCGACGTCCTTTTTAGATTCGTTTATTTTTTTTTTTTGTTTTTTGTTTTAATCACATTTTGATTGTTTTGATTATTCGTTTTATTTATTATTATCAAATTACATTGTTTTTTTTTTTTTAATTTATTTTATTTTATTGTTTGCTCAATTGCGAAGTGATTGTCAAAAAATAAAACAATAAAATCACAGATATAATTTGTATTAATAATAAAAAATAAATTAATCAATCGAAGCTATAAACAGTTGGAAATCCCTTAACAATGCATTTTAATTGATTTTCAATGTTTTTTTGTTAATAATTTTTTTTTTTTTTTTGTTTTATTTTCCCGAATTTTAGCTTTTTATAGGCATAAATAAAGCTTAACAACTATTTCGTATTTTTTTTTTATCTGCCGGCATCTAGATTATAATAAATTGTATTTAAGAGGGTCGATTGCATAGTGCTGTGAAACTTGTATTTTCTATTTGTTAAGTTTTACCGCGTAAAACATAAATTGAATTAAAATTAAATCGCATATGTGAACTAAATAGAGATTTATTCTGTTTTGCTTATGTACTGTGCAGTAATAATATAAAAGTAAAACGAATAAAAATTATGTGTAGGGTTGTATTGTTGGATGAAAGGAAAAAAAAAAATTGAAGGAAAAAAAAACTAAACTCTAAATTATGTTGAATTTTCAAGGGCAGACTCATTTGTAGAAATATGCTATGTTTATACACATTATTCCGATGGTATTATGTTACATTTTTACTAGCATTTTCTAATAATAATATTTAATGTCTTTACCAAAGTACTATAATTTATAGTAATGTAACATAAGGTGATGAATAAATGCTTATCGCTATTTATCAATTTAAAATTAAAATCTATAAGACAAGTTAATCAAAAATCGCTTTATAAATTTTCTTTTTTTTATTTGTATGAAACTTGTTTAATATTTTCTATGATCTTAAACCGTATATTCAAAATAGTAATTTACTAGACTTTTAGAATATATAAGTAAGTTGGCGAAATATATTTTCTAACTATAATGTGTCACTCTGTATAATCTTTATTTAATTTTCCCTTTTTTTATTATTATTATTTTAATTTTGTTAATTGTCGGCAAAAATAATGAGAAAAAATAATAAATAAGTAGAAACATAACATTACTTATGTTTATTAGGTAAAAACATGATTTTAATTATAGTTAATTTATGTTAACAAAAATAATTATATAAAAATTTATTTTGCGTATGTAAGCGTAAAAATTCTATTTGTACCTGCACTTTTTTTTTATACAGTTACAGCAAAAAAATTAAATAATTAGCAGACATCAAAAAAATAAATAAATAAATAAAAATTGTGATGTCACGGTCATGTCACTTTTAATTTATTTATTCAATTTATACAAACGTGTTGCCTAATTAACTATTGCTATTGTTTTATTGAATTTGTATTTCATACATAGATTTAAGCTTATTATTTTTTTTTTTTTTTGTGTTTTGCTTTAATTAAATCGATTTGTGTTTTTATCTAATAAATCTTTTTTTTATTTTCTTTAATGTCTTTATTGTGTGTACGTAATTATTATCTATTAATTTTATTATCTAGTTTGTACTTTGACCCCTTTTTTTTAGTATTAAAAAATACTTTAGATTATTTTTACATTGTATATTTATTTTTAAATAAATGTATTATGTTGATGTTTAATAATTGATTATTTATTTTGATTAAATTTTTTATTATTTGATTTAAGTAAATTTTTTTGGTTGTGTCGTCTTACTCACAATTATATTTCAATTTTGGATATTCTGAAGTTTTGTTTATTGTAGTTGTTGTCAATTATGTTGTTGCGATATCGTTCGATGTAAATGTAAATATAATAATTATTATTTACATTTAATTAATATATGAAATCATGCTCTGATACATTACGTCTTATCGCAAAAATATTTTTTTTGTCAGTTAAAAATTGCTAAAAAAAATGTATTAATCATAGGACAACTCTTGATATTCAAAATCTGATCATATAGCCTTAATGCTTAGCATTGATTGGCATCACAAGGTGAATTTGTATGCTAAATATCTTGATTAATCCATTTAAAGTATTCATTTTCCTCTTCTATCATTAAATTAGAAAGTAAAAGTAAATAATTAGAAAAAGTTGTTGTTAAATACTAAAAATTAGCTCAATTAGTATTTATAAAATAATTTATGTTAAAAAAAATAAAACTATTTACAGCATCTCAATATAATAATTAACAAATTATTAAAATTCATAGCATGTTAAATTGTAGATATAGAAACAAATTAAAATTTAATTATAGCAAATAAAGATAATTTGTTGTTGTTTTTGTTATTAACATAAATATATGGAAATCAGGATAATATAATTTATTTACATTTTATTAGCTAATTAATAATTATAGTAATAAAATCAATGGCAAATCCAGTTTATTAAAAACAATATATAGATACTTTGATACGTAAATTTAATTCAATTAGGTTATTCGCGATTTTATATAAAATCGATGTACAAAATAACACGAATCTACTGTATTTACGTTACTTTTTACTGTTTCAATAAAATCAATTTAAATGCATTTAATTAATTTAATTTTGCATTTTGATTAATTTTGATTGATTGAAAAAACTTTTTTTCGATTTAATTTACGAAATGATAAAAAATATTATTGAGTTGTATTCTTCGACTGTTGTTAAATAAATTAGTTTAAAATATCATTTTCTTTTTCTTTTCTAGTATTGTAATGGTGGTGATTTAGCTGATTATTTGGGAATTAAAGGAACACTAAGTGAGGATACAATTAGAGTATTTCTATGCCAATTAGGTGAGTTTTTTTTTTTTTTTTTTTGTAACGAAAGTTTATTTAATTCGATATCAAATAGTAATGCAATTTGTGATTGAGATGAATATTCAAAAAATAAAAATTATTAAACCGAAACAATTTTACTTTTCTTAATAACAAAATTATAATTTTTGTGCATACATAATATGTTAAATAGAGCGATTAATATTTAATAAAATCAATAAATTATTATTTTAGCGGGTGCTATGAGAGCATTATTTGCTAAAGGTATTGTCCATAGAGATTTAAAGCCACAAAATATATTATTATCACATAATTGTGGTAAACAATTACCATCACCAGCTAAAATTACATTAAAAATAGCTGATTTTGGTTTTGCACGTTTTCTACAAGATGGTAATATGGCAGCAACATTATGTGGCTCCCCAATGTATATGGTAATTAATAATAAAAAAAAAATTGTAAACTTGAATTAAATATTCATTAATAATAAATTAAAATTTAGGCACCAGAAGTTATAATGTCATTACAATATGATGCAAAGGCTGACTTGTGGTCATTGGGTACAATTGTATTTTTATGTTTAACTGGAAAGGCACCGTTTCAAGCTCATACACCACAAGAGTTGAAAAAATTTTATGAAAAAAACGTTAATCTAGCACCAAAGTATGTTTAATCTTTGTCTTATCATTTTTATTTATATTTTTATTAAATTATATTTTATTTATTATTAATAAATATTTATTAGAATTCCAAGTGGTACCTCAGCAGAATTAACCGATTTATTAATGGGACTGTTACGTCGTAATTCTAAAGATCGAATGTCATTTGATAATTTCTTTTGTCACGCATTTTTACAACGACCAACCACACCATTAACACCAGGTAAAATACATTTGAAAATATTTTTTCTTTGTTGTTTAATTAATTAAAAAAGCTTTCGTTAACATATTTACTTTTTGAAATAAATAAAAAAAAATGTTTTTTATTTAAGATTTTCTTGTTAAAGAAAACAACAAAAACTTTAAACGCACTAATTTTATTTTTTAATCGATTTATGATTAATGCAGCAGCTATTATATTTTATTTATTAAATTGTTTTTTGTATGTTTAAATATAAAAAAAAAAATGTTTCTCAGTTGATCTTCCAGTTCCATTAGTGGCACAGTTTACACCTCCTAAAGTTCCTAGTCCTTTACAGCAGACAATTATTGAAAATACTACAGGTGGGAATTAAATTTTTATTAATTTACGTCTTTTCTTGCTTTGAATTTTTATTCACAAAAAAAAAAAATTAAAAATTAAATTAAATTGCTTAAATGCACGTTTGTTAATGCCAATTTATATTCTTAAAC
Organism: Ptychoptera albimana; assembly: GCA_961205885.1. NCBI lineage: Eukaryota > Metazoa > Arthropoda > Insecta > Diptera > Ptychopteridae > Ptychoptera > Ptychoptera albimana. Next base: position 8,906,324 of record OY540802.1, on the reverse strand, counting down.
TAACCTAAGCTTATGATAAAGAAAGATTTCTTTTTTAAAACACATTAAAACTATTATTTATTTACGTTTTAATAAAAACAAATTTCTTTTTTATTAATGCCAACAAATTTGTAATTTATTTTTAGATGCAATTTTATTTATTCAATTTTGTTTTCTCAATTATTTTGTTTAGTTTATAAAAGACAATATTGATAATAAGGAATTATTAATATTTAATCAAGTAATCAATTAATGATCATAATTTTATTTTATTGTATAATTTTTTTTTTTTTGGTTATTTTAATTAATGTGTAAGTTTTCTTTGTGTTGTGTCTTCTTTCTTTCCCCTATTCTTCACAATAAAATTGTTGTTTTGTAACGTTTTTGATTTAATTTAATTTAATATTTTACTAATCATCTTTGTTCTTTTTTTTTGCGTTATAAATTAGTTGACACAGATGAATTTATGATACCTGGTGGAATTCCTACAACACCGAATACGGCAACATTAACAACAACAACCTTGCCATCTGGTTTTGCAGGCGGTGCTACTGGTGGTGCTATTGGTGTAGGCTATATTGGTCCTGGTGGTATTGTTCAAATACAAGGTGCACAATTAGCTGGTAGCGCGGAAAATAGTTCATCGAGTAGTCCGGAAAATTCTGATGATTTTGTCCTTGTTCCAAATAATTTACCAACAGATACAATTAGTGTTAATTATGAAAGAAATAAGTAAGTTTCGATTGAATGAATAAATACGAATTTGAATTAATGTTTATTTTAAATTATAGTAGATTTAACCGTGTACAACCAGTAGCAACAAATCCACAGGCAAGTCCTCCACGACCTAGCTCATTGCCAATATCCGAACCAAAACCGGTGCCGTCGATTCATCAATTACAGCAGCAACAATTACAGAAAAAACATTTACGTGCGCAGACACCACCAAAGGTATTTAATTTAATTTTTTTGATTAAATATTTAATCGAATAAAATGTTAATATTTTTATTTGTTGATTAGAACATATCAAGTGCAATACCAAGATCCCAACCGATTAGTATGAAACGTTCAGAGCATCGTAATAGTAATGCAAGTGATATAAATTCAATATCACCACCAGCTGTACAATTTGCAATTGGAACGCCACCAGGAGGAGGTGGACGACGCCGTTCAACTTCAGGTGGTTCATTATCGGAAACACCACCACCGCCAAATACATGGCAAGTAAGTCCAGCATCTCATCATTCGCCGTTACGTCGTTCCGGCACAAGCTCACCAGTATTATCAACAACATTGTCAAAGTTACCAGCACTAGGAAGTCCCACATTAATAAGTGATAATAATAATGCTCACCCACTAGGCCCGAGAGCGTTTACATTACCAGAAATAGGTGCAACGGGTGGTACCTTACATGGTTTGTTACATGACACAAATAATCTCGATGAACATCCTATAACTTTCCATGCGCCTGAATTGCCAGCAGAGACTTTATTAGAGGTATGTGTCTTTGCTTATATCGTTTTTCTTTCAATTATTAATTGTTTTTGTTTGTTCTCTAGCGTGAACACAATGAAACATTGGCAAAACTGAATTTTGTTATGGCGTTGACTGATTGCATTTTAGAAGTTGCAGATACACGCTGTGCCCCACTCTCTGCCTTAATGTCAGCTGATGCACCACCTATAGCACCTCATGCACCAGAACATTGTAAACGTGCAGAACGTCTTGTGTTATTAGTTCGAGCATTACAATTATTATCATCTGGCTTAAATTTGGCATCTCAACAGTTACAACAGGGACAATTAAAACCATCAAATACGGTCAAAAGTGTGTTATCAATGATGAACACAAAATATCGTTCAACATTGTGTGAATCAAAAAAATTAAACGGAACTGGGCTATTACAAAAAGCGAATTCAGCAAATATAACAGCTGATCGTATTTTATATGATCATGCAATACAAATGGTAATTCCAAAAAGAAAAATTCATTTAAATATAATAATCAATAATTAAAATTTATTATTTTGCAACAGTGTCAATCAGCGGCATTAGATGAATTATTTGGTAATCCAGAAGATTGTTTTACACGTTATCAAACAGCACAAATATTATTACATTCATTAGCGCAAAAATGTAATCATCCTCAAGATAAATCGTTATTATCAAAATGTAATTATTTTTTATTATTTTTGTTATCACATTAATAAAATAAAATAAAATTTATTCATTTGCTATAATTTAGACAAAGATGCTGTGGAAACACGTTTATATATTTTACAACAACAAGGCCTCATCTATACAACCGATGATTTGTCATAAGAGTATGTACCAACGATAACAACAATAGAAAGAAACACACAAAAACAACAAACACAAACAGAATGCAGAAACATTAAAGGTAAAAAAATCAGATTTCAGATTTTTTTACAGGAATAATTACTTTTATTTATTGTTTTATTTTTTCGCAGCTTTTCAATTTTATTTTATATAATTTTTTTTTTTTGTTTTATTCATTAACAATCATATTTTTGTTAATATTTAAATAAAAAATATAATTACCATACATTATTTAATTAAAAGTAAATAAAATAAATAATAATATTAAAGAAAAGAAAAGAAAAGAAGAAAAAACATCAAAACAATACAATACAGGCTTTTTATAATTAAAATGAAATAATAAAATTTTTACAATTAGTTAAAGAAATATGCTAAAGTTAAATAAGAATAAAAAATTTCTTTTATAATTTGTTTCCTTTTGTATTGAATATTAATTAAAATTTATACCAACGAATCCAAGTTTTTTTATTTAATTAAAACTAATTTAAAAAATTAATTAATTTTCCTTGTTTTTTGTTTATTATTATTTTTTGATTATTAGATAATACAATTTATAACACTGAGTTATTTTTATTATTAATATCAGAGTTTTATGTTTGCAACAAAATAAATAAAATGAAAATAATAATTGTTACGGATGTAACAAAAACGTGAGTTATATTCGGTAAATTTACATGGAAATGTATGTTACTGACATATTCTGCGAAAGACAAAATATTAATCGTCAGTGTTATGAGGATTTATTTTTATTTGAAGGAATAATTTTTTTTTTCTTTTTATTTATTATCAGCACCGCAAAAATATTGTAAAAAAAAAAAAAATTATTTTAACTTAATTATTTAATAATTATCTCAAAACCATTTCATATTGTAAATGATTATTAGAGGATAATTATTTTATAATTAATCGAACGAAATATTTTAATTTTATTTTTATTGTGTGATATTAATTCCTGATTTAAATATACAGAGAATATTTCATAATTTCACATAAAAAATTAAAAGCAATTTTAACAATTAAAGGAATCCGTAAAAATTCGCGTTTTATTTTTGTTTATAATTATTTATGTTGCAGTAATTAATAAACATTTTAATAATGTAAAATAAATCTGTATTTCCATCTTCTGCATGTTGTAATTTAAATATTTTTATTTATTAAATGAATAAATAAAAGAAATTTTAGTAAAACAAAATGTTTATTTTTCTTTTTCTTTTTTTTTTTTTTGTATTGGAAATTTTCTTGTTTCTCAATTATTATTTTTTTTATACATTTTCTAAATATCCTTAGTATAATTGGCAGCTTACAGCATGTAAATTAAGTGATAAAACGCAGAGTTTAGCTGCATAATATGTAATTAAAACTATTTACAACTAAATTGTTAATTCAATTTTGATTAATTAAATAGATATTTAATCTAAATAGAAGTAGTTTGTACAAAGTAAAATATATTCATAAAATAATAAATTAACCAAAAAATAAAATTAAAAAATATACGACGTTATATGTACAAAATTATCTACTGTAAATCCTATTACAGATAAAAAAAAAAAAAAATTTAAATTACTTGGTGGCTTTACATCTAAAACACTAGGCAATAAAGCTTTTCTTTTTTTTTTTTTTAATTTATTTATTCATTAATATAATAAATAAAATCAACAATGTAGCGGATCTTCTAGAATAATTTATGCAATCTAACATTTTTCACGCACTTTATCCAACGATTTCCTTTTCTACTATTTTATTTCTGCTTTATATTTTTATATAAAAAACAAAAAAAAAAAATAAATAAATAAATAAAAACTCAACTAGAATTAAAACTTATGTGAAATAATAAAAAAATGTAAATTTTTTCATATTTATATAATATATATATATATAAATAAAAATTAATCGTCATGTACGTAAAAACAATAATAATAAATAAGTATTTAAGGCATTTAAAGAAAAACTATTGATAATAAAAAAAATTATTATTAATTAATTAATATGCGTGATGTGCTTTAATAATTGCCTGATTATCTAATTGTCTTTTAATTAATGATTTTTAATTATTAATTTGATTGCGTAAAATAAGTGATGCATACACTAATTTATCTATAAAAAAAAAAAAAAACCATTCTTAAACAGCTTATGTTTCTTATGAATTTTTGAAAACATTTTTCATAATTTATCTTTCTAAATTTCTTTATTTTTATTCATCACTAACCTCCTGTGCTAAATTTTATTTTTATTTTGCTGTTTCGAAGAAAATTTAATTACAAAAAACAAGGACCTAAGGATATTAATTATTATTTTTAATATAAAAACTAAAAATTAATAATAATAAATGAAAATTTCCAATATAGAAAATATGTGTGATATAAATATGTAAAATAATTAAATGAAATTAATTAAATAAAATGAAAAATTTAATAAATTAATTAATTCGAAATAATAAAAAAAGAAAAAATTAATTATTATTAATTATTATTATAATTATTGTTAAAAAAAAATAAAAGAAGAATTAATAGACGAGAAGCAACAGTAAATGAGTAAAATATAGTGATTAAAGTGAAGAAAAGAAATTAAAAATAAAATAATGCAGCCAGATTTTCCTTTTCAAATTAATTAATTTATTTATTTATGGAAAAATGTAGATTTTTTTTTTTTATTTCTTTTAATTTTTATTTTGTTGTTTTTTATTTATTTACTTTTTTTTTTTTATACATTTGACAATGAGAAAGAGAGAGATTTATTATAATTTTTTTATTTCTGTTATATATTAATTATTAATTTTCATAAGTAGATTTATAAGTACAAAATATATAAATATAAATATAATAATAATAATAAAGAATAATTATTAACAAAATTATGTTAAATAAAACAAAAATGCAGAAAGATGCAAAAAGAAAAAGAAAAAGAAAAAAAAAAAAACAACCCCTGATTTGTAAAATAAATAATTAAAAAATATTATATTAATAATAATAATACTCTTATAATTATAATAATTAATAAATATAAATTACAAAACCATATAAAATTACAATAAATGATGAAAAAATAATTATTAATAATTAAAAATGTTTTTATTTTTCATCCTTTTTATATCCTTTTTTATATTGATTAAACTGTATCCTAATACTTTGAATTTTATCCCTTTTGCATTTGAAAATAAGCCAGTAAAGTAAGGTAAAGGATTATTTCTCAGAATAATCATGAATTGGCTTGTTTAAAAGTTTGTTTTGGACACTAAAAAACTGCAAAAAGATTTACGAAATTCTTTTTTTTAAGAATCAGCAAACAATAATTTACGACATGTTTTAAATTTTAAATAAACAAATAAATAATTAATTAACATTAATTGTACTTTTAATTACAAGTGAAAGGAAAAAATAGAAAATTCTATTATTGCTTTAAAGTCTGCTATAGAAAATATAATTTTTCTTCATTTACGTAACAAAACAATAAAGAAAATATTCAACTATGGCTTCATTATTTTTTTGATTTTTCATAAGAATTTTAATTTACTTTTGAATACATTTTGTTAATATCAAAAAAAAAAAAAAAAATGTATCTAAATTATAGAACAGTAAGTACAGATGCATCAAAACATTAGAAAAACAGCAGCAGTAATAAAAGTTTTTCTTAAAAAAAAAAAAACGACACATATATTGAATAAATGTGATTTACCTTGAATTTATAAAATAAATGAATTATTTTTTTTTATGAATTTATAAATGGAGTAACGAATATTGAATTTTTATTTTTTTTTTGTTATTTTACTGTATGCAGTTAAAAACATATTTATGCTTATATATTCTACAAATTAAGATAAGCATAGTTTAATCAAAACACAGAAAAACAATGGTATACAAACCTTTTCACCTTTTTCAAAATCATCAAATCTTACTTAAGGAAACTTTGATTAGAGTAGATTCTAGTTGAAAACTTTAAATGCGATACAATTTTACTCCTGGATGAAATAATTTTTTAAGTAAGAATTTTGCTAGATTTAATTTTGATTTTACATCTCATTACTGGACTATAGCATTTGAAACTCCTCATAACATTACAGTTTTATTCAAAATTATATTTGTTAATGATTTTTTTTTTAATGTTGCAAATATAAAAACATATTATATTACATAATTATGGATAATTTTACAAAATAATGTTCTGTTGAATTCTATTTGTTTCGTCCACCATATATATACTTTGTTTATATTTAATATATGTTATGTAACTATGAAAACATATTCTAATCAATATAAATAATTAATTAATAAATAAGATATCATGTTATTGATGTTTGATAAAGTAACGAAAAAGTATGAATAATAAATAATTGATTTCGTAGAAATTTGTAAATAAAAACGAAATTTTACCTTTACTTTTGTATCAGAAATATTTTATTATGTTATTATTACTTATCTAAATGTGGAGAGAATATTATGATTGACAGTTGGAAACAAAAAAAAGCATAACGCATTAAAGGTAGGGAAGCTAAGAACCTCCTACAAGCTTTTGATAATGCTTTTAGAAGTGATACAAAAGATCGGTTTTTGTTGCTGCTAAAAGCGTTATTATAATGGCTATTATCAAGCCCCTCCACAAAATCCATGTGGCATTACTCCTATGAATCAGTCAGAATTTATTCTCATCAATTTTTAAAAATAATATTTCATTCGTATTCCTGCAATCAACAAGACAAGTTGTGCATTCGATTTACACCATGCTTGTGAAATAAATAATTTTGTTTATTTTTCCACGGTTAAATAAAGTGAATAAATTAATTGAAAAAAAAAATCTGTTGTTTAAGAATTGATTAATTAATTAATTTATTATAAGTTTTTTGTTATTTTTGTTTGTTAATTTGTGTCACATAATTTGTGGTTTTTCTTTTGAAGATATTACTACCATAATTCTAGTAAGATAACTTTTTCGTAAATATTCTGCATGATCTTATTGTTTTATTTATTTCTAAAATTAAATAAAAAATTAATTTATCTCATACAAAAAAAAAAAAAACAAATTTGATTTAATTTTTTAGTTTGTTAAAATTATTATTAAAATTAATTTAAATAAAAAATTGGATAAATTGATAAAATAATGATAAATGTTTAAACAATAAAATATCTTGTTAAGTACAGTGTTCAACGTTAATATATTTAAATGAATTATTTGTGACTTTATTAAGTTACGCTAATAAAATTTTTTCATTCATAATTTGTTTTTATGTTAAAGATTTTCTATAAATTTGTTTTCTCGTTATGTAATTGATATTTTTATTCAACACAAATCAAAAGATGATTTTCTCTAGAAATTTAAAACAATTATTTTATTATATTATTATATATTAATGTTAAAATGTTGTAATTATATTATTAATGTGAAATAATTTGTGGTGTAATTAAATAATTTTTTTTTTTTGCAGAATACAAACTAATTTGTTTTAACAATATTAAAAAATTTGGTTGAAAATGTCTAAATTATCTAATAAGCATCTCTCGGGATGTGTCTTTAATATGCGAAAAAAGAAGAATTTGGCATATTTAAAATGTATTAAAAACAATCGACTTAATCATGATGGATTAGTTAATTCAATCGAAACACGTATAAGGAATGCAAATATATTAAATTTTATAAAAGAACAGAGAAGAATGAAAAATAAATTAAAAGTTAAACAAGCTAAAAGATTAGCTATTAAAGGTCGAAGATATTATGAAGAGCAAAGAAATATTTTCTATATTAAAGAAAAAATATTAAACTATTTAACAAACAATGGATTCTTGGATGAGCGAACAAAATATTCAAAATATGCAAAACAAATAACAAATGAGTTATTTCAAATAAGAATTAAAAATAAAGATGTGTTCAATGATTTTATTAGATTGATTAGTATAAGAAAAAGTCTTATAAATAAGCTTAAGAAATATATTGGTAGTAAAGATTTAATGGAAGATTGTATAAAATCTTGTCAAGCATATGATAGTGAAATGAAGAAGTTGCAAAAGCAGGTGACTGTATTAAGACAACAACGGAGTATATCTAAAAATATTATCCCTTTACTATTAGCAATAGATCCTGTTCAATATCCTAATATGAATCTTAAAAAATTAATTAAGATTGTACAATCTTTACACTTAACAATAATTACAGAGATTTCATCATGTGGATGCTTCCGTTTTACAGTTAATAATGAATATTTTAAATTTTATGTATACTTCGATGTCGCTTTTATACTGAATGAGAATAATGAAGAAATTTATTATATTGATAAGATAATGATTACTGATAATACTAATATGAATATGATGGAAGCTATAACAGAATCTTTTAACGTAGATTTCAACGAAATACTATTAAAGGAAGAAAATAGATCTCTTATAATCGTAGTGAACAATAACAAAGAAATAATAAACGATAGTGATTTGGAGGACGATATTAGAAACATAATAAAATTAAAAGAGACAGATCAATTGGAATGTGATGAGTCAGTGGACAATCAGGAGACAGTCAGTAACACAAATGAAAATACAGATGATACAAAAATAAAAGAAGGGCACTGCAACGAAAATGTTCAAATTCCAGAGTTTGTCGATCCAAATAATGAATAGTAAGTATAAGATATAATTTATTTTTTTCTATAGAGATTGACTAATAATAATTTCAGGCACGTAAATTAAATTTAAAAAAAATATAAACCATTGTATGTTACATGTAATTATAAAAATAAGCTAATACTGGAGAGAATAGAATACTGAAGAATTAGAAATATAAACCCGGATCATTACGACATAAATAAGATGAACATACTTGCAGTGTTACCGAATGGTTTCTGTAAAATTATTTAATTACTTCTAGAACATAAAAATATAAGGACTTCTCCACTTGTTTACCCATAATAATTTTAACTGGTCTATTTTAATTAAAAATGTTACTTTCTCATATAGATTTTATTTTATTTTATTTTATTTTGTGCATTGTATGTAATATTAAAAATTTAAAAATTAAATTATAAATTTCTAATCTCATTAATATATATGTTATTTTATCTATTTACTTTAAATGTCTTAAAATATATCATTTAATTAATATTATTGTATTATGAATAAATATGTTTGATTAATATCGAAATAAATATGTGGTAAACAAACTTGTGGCATTTATTTTTTATTTAATTGGAACATAATTATTGTTATTAATTTATAAAATCGAAATTAAAAACTTCAAATGTCTTCATAATAACGGATTGTGCCATTTGGATAGATGGTCGAATTTGAATACAAAATTAATGTTGCTATGTAAGTTTAGTTCTCATTTATAAACGTCAATTTTATTTATATTTATATTGGATGGTATATCGTTTCATTTACGTAAAAGTTGTAAATTTATTAAAGGTTAAAATAAATATAATTAAACAAAAGGAAAATAAATATTATTAAAGATGTCTTTGGCGGATGAACTTTTGGCGGATTTAGAAGAGGATAACGATATAGATGATTTGGATGCGATTAAAAAAGAGGAAGAAGAACCAGAAAATGAGGAATTGGTTAATGAAGAACCTATGGAAATAGATGTAAAAGTTTCATCTATTAGAGAATTATGTAAACTAAGAGACTCAACACGATTAAAAAGTGTTTTAATTGAAATTGAAAAATATGTTCGTAATCCAAGGAAATCATCAGAAATGATTGGAAGCGTAGAATCAGATCCAGAATATCAACTAATTGTTGAAGCAAACAGTGTAGCTGTTGATGTCGATAATGAAATATGTAAATATATATTAATACAATTTAAGTTATTTTATATATCTAATAAATAATTTCTTTAAGCAATAATTCATAAATTTACGAAAGAAAAATATCAAAAAAGATTTCCTGAATTAGATTCTTTGGTTATGGGCGAAATGGAATATATTAAAACTGTTAAGGAATTAGGAAATGATTTAGACAAAGCTAAAAATAATGAAATATTACAAGAAATATTAACACAGGCGACAATTATGATAGTTTCTGTAACTGCATCGACAACTCAAGGGTAATTTTTATTAGTAAGCAACATTAGTAATCGAAAAATAATTATTTTTTTCCCGTTTTCAGCACACTTTTAACAGATGATGAGAAAAAACAAATTGATGAGGCATGTGATATGGCAATTGAACTAAATAATTTTAAAATAAAAATATTCGAATATGTTGAAAGTCGAATGACGTTTATTGCTCCAAATTTATCTCTAATTGTTGGCGCATCAACTGCTGCTAAAATTTTAGGTATTGCTGGTGGCTTGACAAAATTATCAAAGATGCCATCATGTAATGTGCTTATATTAGGATCACAAAAGAAATTTTTATCCGGCTTTTCCAAAGTAGCAATGTTGCCACATACTGGATATATTTATTATTCAGAATTGGTGCAGGATACTCCACCAGATTTAAGACGTAAAGCAGCTCGATTAGTTGCTTCAAAATGTACATTAGCAGCAAGAGTTGATGCTTGTCATGAAAGTGTTAATGGAGAAATTGGTTTGCAATTTAAAGAGGAAATTGAAAAGAAACTTGATAAATTGCAAGAACCGCCACCAGTAAAATTCATAAAACCACTACCAAAGCCAATAGAAGTTAGCAAGAAAAAACGTGGTGGAAAAAGAGTACGGAAAATGAAAGAACGTTATGCCATTACAGAGTTCAGGAAACAAGCCAATCGTTTAAATTTTGGAGAGGTAAGATAGTATTATTTATGTCATTGCTGTTGTAAAAAAAAAATGTTTTTATTATTTATCAGATTGATGAAGATGCCTACCAGGATGATTTAGGCTATACTCGTGGCACAATAGGTAAAACCGGCACAGGACGTATTCGTTTGCCTCAGGTCGATGAAAAAACAAAAGTGCGAATTAGTAAAACATTACAAAAGAATTTACAAAAACAACAAGTATGGGGTGGAAGTACCACCGTCAAAAAACAAATTTCTGGCACAGCATCAAGTGTCGCATTTACACCGTTACAAGGTTTAGAAATAGTGAACCCACAAGCAGCTGAAAAATCAACAGATGCAAATGCTAAATATTTCTCAAATACATCTGGATTTTTATCTGTAAGAAAGAAGACAACATAAATTTTTTAATTGAATTTTTATGACAATAAATGTAAAGAATTATAAAATACAAATTGGTTAAAAAAAATTATAAATTGTTTTAATTTTTTGTTGCAAGAGTGCGTTTAAATTATTTATACAAACTTGTAATGCAGCGGACTTCATATTCTAAGTTTGACGTTTTCTGTCAAATTTGACGGGTTGGCTAAATATAATAATTGTCATAGCGGCGAATTATAAAAACGTCAGCGATCTTGTATTATTTATTATCCGGTGTTTTATTTATTTGTTTTCGTAATAAATTATATCCAAATGCATTTTTTCATTGTAATAAAATAATTTATCTCTAATATTATTAAATTTACTATTATAATTTAAAATAAACATATAATCTCAATTAAAAATGAATGTTATTGATATTTTACGTCGGATGGATGCGTATCCTAAAACGTTGGAAGAATTTAGTGTTAAAACTGTTTATGGAGCAACTGGTAAATCATTCTAGCGTATAATTGTTGTATAAAACAATTTATATTAATTCATTTATTTGTTTACAGTAACGATTGTTAGTTCAATTATAATGCTTTTATTAATATTAAGTGAATTTAATAATTATTTGTCACAAAATATATCAGAGGAGCTATTTGTTGATACAACAAGAAGTCACAAATTAAAAATAAATTTAGATATACAAGTACCAATGATATCGTGTAATTGTGAGTAGACTAAAATATTGTTATATCGCATTATTATATAGAATAAATTAATATTGTTATTTTAGATATAAGTATTGACGCTATGGATTCAGCTGGTGATCAACATTTACACATCGATCATAATATATTTAAAAGACGTTTTGATTTGGATGGTAAACCCATTGAGGATGCTAAAAAAGAAGAAATTTTAACATCCACAACGAAAAAAGCAGAAAATATTGTAAAATTGTTATTTATTAAGGTGGAGCTAATTCATTATTTAAAACATTTATTTTTTTATTTTTTTTAGACAGAATTAGAAACACCTAAATGTGGAAGTTGTTACGGTGCTGAATTTAATAAAACACAGTAATTATTTAATTGTTTTTATGATGCAATTTTATTTAATTAACATTTATTGTTTATTACATATTTTTTAATTAGTTGTTGTACAACATGTCAGGATGTCCTTGAAGCTTATCGTGAAAAACGCTGGAATCCAAACGTTGACGATTTTGATCAATGTAAAAATGAGCGTGAAGTTGATAAAAATTATGAAAAAAATGCCTTAAAAGAGGGTTGCCAAATATATGGATATATGGAAGTTAATCGAGTAGGTTTTCTTAATTATATTATTAAAAAAAAAACGATTTATTTATTTGTTGTTTGATTTTAGATGGGAGGAAGTTTTCATATAGCACCAGGTAAAAGCTTTTCAATAAACCATATACATGTGCACGATGTACAACCATATTCTTCATCAACTTTGAACACTTCGCATCATATAAATCATTTATCATTTGGTGAACGTATTAATTTTGCAAATACGCATCCACTAGATGGTTTATTTTCTGAAGCAACAGCAGGTTAGTTTAATTTTCCCTTATTAATAAAAGAAAAAGGTAATAAAACTAGAAATTGTTTTTAATTATTCTATATAATTCTAAAATATATTCTTTATTATCAATTAATTTAATTGCTTCTTAGTCACATAACTATATAATTTTACAAACGTCTGCCCCTTCGAAGCAACATGAAGAATAATTTTTTTTTTTTAATTAAACCAAAAAAAGTAACGAAAAGATCTTAAATAGTATATTACAAAAAGGAAAAAAGATACATAAAACTTTAATTTTTTTTTCTTTGAATAATTTTTATCAATTTTGTGTGATGATTTTAACATCGTATGCCTGTTCCAATAGCCATAAAGGTTCCAAATGTACCACCACCTTGTAACATCACTTTGCCAACATTATTGATTAAATCACGTCCACGAAGTCCATACCTTTAATATTTATTTTAAAAATCAGTAATTATTAAGCATTCATTCTATTTATCTTTTTAATCAAACATAACCTTCAAATATTTGATCAATTGAGTTATGTTTTTGCTTACCGTAATGCTGAAAAACCTCCAAATAAAGCACCACTGGCCATGCCTACACAAAAACCAATTCCGAAACCCATTTTCATACGGTCAAAGCAGGATGGACCTCCTTGATGTGCATAAGCTCCACCGGGAACTGCTGGCATTTTGATTTATTTTCTTTCTTTTTTTTTTGTTTTAATAATATAAAAACTTTTATTCAAATATTTTATTTGAAACTTCAGATTTTCACTTTATTAAAAATTATTAATTTTTTTTTTTTTTTGCTTTCCTTTATTGTTTAAATTTTAACTTGCTAATTGAAAACAATTTTATTCCTATTCGATTGATATTTGTTTCTACATTTCTTCATGCACGTATAGAAAGTAATTTAATTTTTTGATGTATAGAAAAAAAAATGACGTAACAAGAAGAATAATATAATACAAGAATTGTGGCAAAGTTCATGTTATTAGATTTATTATTTATATAAAACAATTGTGTGTTGCCTTGAACTTAAATTTTATAAGCGGCTCAATGGTCTAGGGGTATGATTCTCGCTTTGGGTGCGAGAGGTCCCGGGTTCAAATCCCGGTTGAGCCCAATTTTTTTTGATTTTTTAAAATCTTGTAATCTTTTAATTACTATTTTCAGGTGCTATGATGTTCCAGTACTATATAAAAATCGTACCTACTATGTATGTTAAGAAGAATGGCAAAACATTATATACAAATCAGTTTTCTGTAACGCGTCACGAAAAAACGGTTTCTGTTATAACAGGTGAATCTGGGATGCCTGGTATATTCTTTAGCTATGAATTATCACCATTAATGGTTAAATATACGGAAAAATCAAAGTAATTATACATCATTTATAAATAATTATATAAAAATAAAAATGTTTCCTTCGTTCTAGTTCATTTGGACACTTTGCAACAAATGTTTGTGCAATAATTGGCGGTATATTCACAGTAGCTGGCTTAATAGATTCCTTTTTACACACAATTGTTGTTCGTAAAAAAATTGAATTAGGCAAATTTAGTTAATTAATAATAAGTTATATTAAGTTGCAACCGTTTGTTTCTTTATTTGTAATAAAATAAAAAAAAATGAATCTCTAATTTTTGTTCTATAGAATTAATGCAATGTTATCGTCTTTTCATTTTAAAATAAATTCTAGAATTTTTTTTTGTTTATTAATTTTATTATTGCGCATTAATTAAAAAAGAAACCGAAAAATGTTTATTTTCAGTTTTTGCTACTTTATATATAAATAATAAGAAAATAAAAATTAATATATTTGGACGAAGAAAAGTGTTTTTTTTTTTTGTTATTAAAAATTAAAATAAACTTTATTTTGAATTAAACTATAAATTACAATGTTTTTAAAAATGTATCGTAAGTAGTGATAGTGGATTTAGCAATATTCATAACAAATTCTAAATCTGTTCCCTCGATTAAACTTTTTAATGATACATATAAATCTTTTTTAGGATCATATTGGGCTTTGTTTAAATATTTTAAAAATTCATGACGTTGCTTTATGCGAAATAACCGTGATGTTAAAATTTCAGGAAATTTTAATATATCCGTATGTGTTATATTCATGTCATTATGTACAAAAGAGAATTTTTCAACCAAGTCATCACGATCTGAAAATATAAATTGAAACCATTTTTTTACTGCGAACTAAAGATAAATAAACTTACTAATCATCCAAAGTCGTGGTTTAGCAAGAAGCAGTGCTTTGGTTTCATCATCATTAAAACCCATTTCTTCTTTTATTGAAAATGTATTCTCTCGGATGTGTTCCATTTGGTAAGTAATTAAACGTGGTTGCTTAACAGTTAACTCTCGAACCTCGTGACCACTAAGTTTGAATGTTTTTTGGAAAAAACCTAATCTTCGATCGATTCGTTGCGTTGTTAACATTAACCAAAATGGATTATTCTCAACAATTCTTGTAATTTCACTTTCCTTAAACTGTTTTGATTGTAAATAATTAATTCTGGTTTCTAAATTGTGTAAATCTTCTTTAAATATTAGTGGATTTTTGGTTATAAAATTTCCCAGCGAACCAGCTGGAAGACCTACGTGATCTAGGAACATTATATGCTGCTTTATATCACGGTTAAAATCTAGTTTTAACAGAAATTGAGGTAAACCCTTTCGTTTTTCTATGCGACTTAAATCTACACCTAGCTTAATTAATTGCTGTAATGTTTCCGACTTATTTGCGTAGGCGCTTAAATTGAAAGTTAACGGAAAATACGGTGGTTTTTGATCATTTTCTGGATCTACTAACGATTTATTTTCGTCGACACTTAAATTCTCGAGTTCTAGGGATAATGAATTTATATCATTCTCTTTACTTATATTTCTCACTATTTTTTTATAATTATTTGTTTTAACTATTGGCACACTACACAAAAACCGGCATTTTGATAATTGTGAAAAATTAATAATACTTGTGGATTTCGTATAGTTTAATGATTTTAAAACCGTATACATTTTTTTTATTAACATTTTTTGCTTAAACAGAATTAATCATAATTCAGAGTAAAAAGCACGTGCGATTTAAAATCAAAACAAAAATTCTAAATGTCAAATTTGACATTTCAAAAGTGTTCTAAATGGTATAATGATATCATTACGCAAAATGGCAATATTAGAGGAAACAAGAGACAAAATTATTCGGAGAATCGTATAGTGTTTGTATTTACTCCCATTAGAAAACAAAATATTGCATAAATTTTGTTCAAGTTAGCCAATAATCAGTCAAATTTCAATTATTCGTTCGATCGGTAACATTTAAAAAATTGTTTTTTTTTTTTTCAAATGATTTTAATTGGATAAAAATAAGTAAAAAAAGAAAAGAAAAGTAAATTTTTTTTTTGTTTTCCTTTTTGATTTGTTTTTTATTTTTATAATTATTTTGTGATACTGATTTAAAAATAAATTCTAGTTTTTTGTATAATGAAAAAAAGACAATTAGTTAAAACACCTTCGGGTAGTGCTGCAAATAGTTCTATTCAACAATCTAGTGATACATTTGTAATAATGAACGAACGCCCTGTGGATGATATTTCATTAGAATTCTTTTATAAACCTCATACAATAACATTATTAGCCGTTTCTATAGTTAGTGTTATGTATTTTGCATTTGTTAGGTAAAAAAAAAATATATTTTTCTTTTAAAAAATCGATAATTTTTCATTTTCAAATTACTATATGTCATAACCTAAAAAAAAAAAAATAAATGAATATTTTGCAGAAAATAATTTTTTTTTTTCAATGTTTTTAATCTCAATAGAATAATTTTTTATGATTTTAATTGTTTATTTTTGTAAATTACAGAAATGAAACAAATATGCAGGATAATATATGGTCTGGAATGCTATGTGCAATTTTCTTTTTTTTAATTTTATCGGTATTAGCATTTCCAAATGGTCCATTTACAAGACCACATCCAGCTGTATGGCGAATATTATTCGGTTTATCAGTTTTATATTTATTGGGATTACAATTTTTAATGTTTCAAAATTATAAAACAATTATGGATATAATATACTGGTTTGATCCGAAATTAAAAGATTTTCATATAAATTCAGAAAAGGTAATGAAAAACGATGCTTATTAATTTGTGTTACATAATCTCTAAAAACTTAATACATATTAAACAATTTTTTATTTTTTTTTTAAATTAATCAAACACACACGTTGCTGCTGCTGTTTTTTTTTTCGTTTAATTATTATTCTTTCAGATTATTGTCAAATAAACAAAAATACATCTGATTAAACTTTCAATAAATAGAAATATATTAAGTAATTTATTTTAATTTATTTAAATTAAAGTGGTTTCGTATTTCATTAATATATATATAAATATATATATATATATATATATATACATATATTTCTCTTGTATTGTTATAAATAAAGTAAATATAAATTTATGTATAAATATATAAAGTTTCATATAGTTTGAAAATTATATAAATAAATAATAATTCTTTTCATGTACAATGTATATATAAAAATATGGATAAATATTTTTAATATAAAAAAAGAAAGAGAAAAATAAGGCGGGTAGCGTGATTCTTATTATTGGAACACGTGGTGGTCAGTTAACCAGCTGATTTAATTCAATTAATTTTTTTTTGTTGTAAAGCGATTTGTTTATTAAAGAATAACAAATTTATGTGAAAAGAAAATTTTGATAAGATAATGTAAAGCGGATTTAAAATTTCGCTTCTTTTTTTTGTTATTATTTTTAGTCTAATTAATTTCTTTTTTCTTAATTTAATTATAATAGGAGTATGGTGTCAACTGTTCTGATGTATCATTCGAAAGAGTTTGGTCTCATGTAGATGTATTCGCTTGGGGTCATTTCTTTGGATGGACGTTTAAGGTTAAACATTTTTTTTTTTAATTTAATTAAATTAGTGATAAGGATGAGTAATAAGTGCGATAATTATATGAGCTGTTGTTCAGGCAACAACATTACAATAATAATAATAATAATAATAATAAATTAAATAATTTTATTATTGTTTGTCATGCTGCTTACTATATAATTCCTTGTTCCAAATCTAATATATTCTATATTCTAATAAAAACAAAGAAACTAAGTAATATGAATATATTAATTTATATTTTGTTTGTTTTTAGGGTATCCTTATACGTCATATGGGAATATTATGGGCTATATCCGTAATGTGGGAAATTACCGAAATTGCATTTGCACATTTATTACCAAATTTTGTTGAATGCTGGTGGGATGCACTAATATTAGATGTACTTGTATGCAATGGTTTAGGTATTTGGTGTGGATTAAAAATTTGTAAAATATTAGAAATGCGTGAATATAAATGGGCGAGTATAAGGTAATTTTGATTAATTAACCGATTGTTATCGTTTAATCAAAACTTAAAAGTAAATTAGATTGTAAATCATTTTGTAAATTGAATGAAAAATATACAATAATCAAGCGGCTCAATGGTCTAGGGGTATGATTCTCGCTTTGGGTGCGAGAGGTCCCGGGTTCAAATCCCGGTTGAGCCCAATTTTTTTTATTTGTTTAATTCTTATTTTTAAAATTTTGATTTTAGGGATATTTCAACAACGTCTGGTAAAATTAAGCGTGCGGTTTTACAATTTACACCAGAAAGTTGGACATATATGAGATGGTTAGATCCAAAGTGTACGTTTATGCGTTTCTTTGCTGTTTGCCAATTGGTTATATTTTGGCAGGTAAGTAATTTTTTATATTTTTTATTATGTTGTTTTGTAATTAATAAATCTTTTTTAAATTTTGTTGTTTCAAGGTAACTGAATTGAATACATTCTTTTTGAAGCATATTTTTGAAATGCCACCATCTCATCCAGTTGTTATTGTTCGTTTAATATTAATTGGCTTATTTACAGCACCATCGGTTCGGTATGTTTATTTTGGGTTAAATGCCTTTAAGTTTTTTTTTTGTTTTTGTAAATTAATAATTCAAATAATTATTTCTTTTTAGACAATATTATATTTATATAACTGATACAAGATGTAAACGAGTTGGTACCCAATGTTGGGTGTATGGTGCTATAATGGTATCTGAAGCAATATTATGTATTAAAAATGGTAAAGAATTGTTTGAACGTACACAAGCAATAAATATTATTGTATGGCTGTTAATACAATTATTAATATCAATATTATTTGTATATGGCTGTGTTCTATATCATAAGCATAAAGGGGTAATTAATTTATAAATTTTATAATTTAATAAATTCGGTTTTTTAACAATCAAAATTAATTTCTCTGTTTTAGATAACTGACGATTCACGTGATCAATCACCAATTAAACAATTATCGAAAATTGGGCAGGACAGTAGTTTTAGTGATAATAAAGGTAAATTAATTTAATTAATTATGTACGGTGGGTTTTATTTTATTTTTATTTTGATTTTTTTTTTGCGGCATTTACTACACATACATTAATAAAACTTTTATGATTAATTAAAAAATTAAATATAATTTTTCATAAAAATTATATGTTTTGTGTATATCAAGATAAGAAAAATATTTTTTTATCGATTTATTTTTAATGAGTTTATTATTTTTTATTATGTTGCACATATAAACACTTTTTTTTTTTGTACTTTATTTGTTATATATGTAGATTTTTGTAGTTTACTCTTTCTGTATAAACACTTTTATAACAACAATTTTCTTCTTCCCCCTTTTTCTTTTATGAAATAAACTCTTTTTTCTTACAAATTAAAATAATCTAAAAAATGAACAATTAGGTCCTGTCTATTATGTTCATCCAAAATTAATTGCACATGCACATGGAAAAATAACGGATCGAGAATTAGCGGATACATCATATGATATTAAAATAAAAATAGTTTAATAATAAAATAAAAAACTATAGAAGGTGAAACAGAAAATGATTGTGTTGTGATTATCAAAAAAAAAAAATAGATATTTTGCTGCTTTAATTATTGGAATATTATTTGTATGTTGTTTACTAACTAATATTATATATCTGCAATTTAAATTTGTGATGAATTATGTTGGAAAAGAGTGCATTAAGTGATTAATAATGAATAATTGATAATAAACAATGAAAATAAATGCTAATAAGGACATCAATGATGTTGCGAATAATTTTAAACATTTTGCACATTTATTAATAATAGAATATAAATGAATTCACGTCTGATTAGATTTATTTTTTTTGTTTCTAATAATGTTGAATAATAGTTGCTATACAATTCTGATTAGAATTAATAAGTAATATAGTAAAAAAAAAATTAATTATGAAATTAATTAATAAATGTTACCTGAATTATTTTATATATTTTGTTAATTAAAAGAAAAAACAAAAATTCAAATTTAATTATAACAAACAACAATCAATTTTTTTATATTAATAATAATTAAAATAAATTTTTATTGATTATAAAGTAAAATTTAATTAGATAATTAAATAAATACCAAAAAGAAAAAAATGTATTTATAATGATTAATAGTTAACATTACAGTGTTGTTCAATTTATGTATAAAAATTAAAAGAAAAGTTAATCTATTTAATTAATTAATTAATTGAATTTATTATACAAATTTTAGTATTTAAAAAATCAATGCGCGCACACATTATTTTTAACATGAGAAATTAAAAAGTTTTTAATTTTAAACACGCAAACAATTATACACCAATTGCACCTGTTAATTAATTAAATTTTTATTGATTGTAATTTTATTTTTTTTTTTTTTTTACTATTGTGTAGTACATTATTTTTATAATTTATTATTATTTATTATTATTATTATTATTATTATTAATGATTGTTTTACGTGTGAAACGTACATCTGGCTCTGGAGATGAGATTAAACTTATTAGTCGTTTTTATTACTTACTTAATAATTGGATACTAATGAGATTATCCGTATAACTTCTTGTTGTTTAATTAATTAAAAAAGTAGATTAAAAAGAGTAGCGAACTAAACATTTTTTAGTATGTTATACATTTTAATTCAAATACTCCTGTTGATTAACATAGATTTCTACATTTAAAACTCTCCTCTATAAACATTTTATTTAGTAATTAGTTTACACATTTTTCTTTTATTTTATTTATTTAATTTAATTTATTTATTTATTTATTTTTCTATTAGGATATAAAACATCAACAACAACAACAACCATATCATCACCAAAGCATACACCAAAACGGTCGCCAGCTAAAAATCGTAATGACGGTAACAATATAAAACAAGACTAAATAAAAACAATTAAAATTAATAATAAAATTTAAATTTATAACATAAAAATTTAAAAATGAAGCCGAAGATTAGGAAAATTAATTAAATGAACAAAAAAAAAAAAAAAAAAAAAAAAACTTTTGTGCTGTATGAATGCTGTCGTTGCCTGTGTGTTTTGTAATTATTTTGAGAAAAAAAAAAAAAAAAAAGACAAAAAATAAATTGTTTTTAAGAATTATTAATTTTATTTTTGTTTTAATGAATTTAGTTGCTATAATTAATTAGTCATTTTTGTGTGTTTTATTATTTTTCATTTTATTTTATTATCGTTATTAAGGTGCATTCTTGGGGTTTTTTTTTAATTTTTTTTTTGTTGTATGTTTGCTTGATTATTTAATAATTTAATAAAAAAAAAACAAAAACGAAAACTATTTTAGTATATTTAGGATATAATTTAGTCAAAAATTAGTTAGTAACTATGAAAAATAAATTTAAATTCAATAAAAGTTACGATAAAGTTCAAATTGTATTGAAATTTTTTTATTTTATTATTTGATTGGTTTTATTGATGCTTTTGAACCGAATATGTACTAAAATGAAAAATAACAAAACATTTGGTGTATAAGACAAAACGAAAAAAAAAAAAAATTAAAAATTCTTGAAATAACATCGTTACGTTAATTTATTAATAAATAAACTTCAAAGCACATAAAAATAGAAATATATATATATATATATTGTAATTCAAGAATAATATTCTAGTCATGGTTTCTTTTATTTTTGTTTGCGAAAAGCTTATAATAATTATGAAAAGTTTTTAAATAGAAACTGAAATACAAAGTAAAAATTTGATAAAAGTAAAATAAAATTTATTTAAATTCGTTCAGACTGATTGTTACTACGATTTGTTAATTCCTTGAATTATTTATAAATAATATATTAGAATAATGAAATATAAGATGAGAACAATTAATAAAGCAATAATATTGACGTCGATTATTAATCAAAATTTGATTAAAAGCTTAATAATATATGATAATAAAATGTTTTTTTACAACTCAGTTTGAGTTGATATTTGTTACATATATATGACAGCTAAGATTTTTTTTTATACTCGTTATATCTCTTATAGTTTTATTATTCAATTGTAAATTAATTCTATGTGTTGAATTTTTGAATGAATTTTATAAAAACTAATCACAAAGCACCATAAATAAATAATCAAATCAAATCATAAAAAAAAAATTAAATAAACCATTTCACTCAAATAACATTTCTGTTAAGAAATAAACATTTTTAATTAAATTATTTATGAATTACTTATGATTTAATAAAAAAGAAAACATTTTTTTTAATGCCATATTATTATTTATTTGATTCAAAACTAATTAATTTTGTATGTGTTGATAAAGATAAAATAAAAAACGAACTCAATATTTTACTCATGTAAATTCTGAGTGTTTTAGCAAAGACACATTTTAAGAAAAGAAAAAAATATAAAATTATTTAAGGCTGCTACTCTGTGTGCAAAATTTATTTAATTTTTTTGTATTTAAGTTTTATTAATAAAATTATAATTGAAAACAAGAAATTTATGTTTATTAAAAAAAAAAAATAATAAAATAAAAAAGTGTCATTAAATAATTAATTAATTTATAATTATAAAATAAAATCAATAAAAACAGCTTTCAAATCCTTTCTACTCCAATAATCCACAATTCCAATATACAATCATTCTAATGCTTAATTTAAATTTATAAATGATAAAAAAAAAAAAAAAAACGTACCCCAATTAGAAAATTCTCGTTTTGTAATTATAATTTATTAAATTAAATGAGAAGAACTGTGTGTTGCTTGTAATTTTATAATGAAACAAATCTTTGTAATCTAGAGATTAATTAGTTAAAATTGAGACAATTTTGTATTAAAATTATAAAAAAATGATTAATAATAAAAAAAAAAAAAAAAAATTAAATGAATCATAAATCTTTTATATGTTAAGGGAAAGAAGGTTTTCTCGTCCATTTTATCTGTTATTTTAAAGCAAAATGGAGTTGTGTTTCACAGGGCGAAAATAATTAGTTGCTTCCTTTACTTGTACAGCAAACGCGATAAAGATATAATTAAACTAAATTTTTATCTGAAATTTACAAAAAAAAAAAAAATGAAAGTAAAAAACATTTTTTATTTAATTTTATTTATTTTTTTTTTTATTTTCTTTTTTTTTTCTTTATTTATTTATTTTGCTTAATCATTTTCATTTTTTTTTTTTTTTTATAATAAAATATAATATTTATATATCACTACACATGAGAGCGCTCATACATGCAATTTTCTTATTTTTACAAAAACAAAAAAAAAATTAATTAATTAATTGTTTTTATTTTTTAAAGACAAAACAAATATTTTTTTTTTTTTTTACATTTTTTTCGAGTTTTTTTTTTTAAAAAAAGATTTAAATGTTTTTATAGAAGAAATATTAATTAATTAATTGGAAAAAAATCAACGAAATTAAATGGGGGAGGAGTTAGAGACAGATAATAGATAGTAGTGTGATTATAATTAATTAAAATAATAAAATGGAAAATTGGGCAAGAGATTTGAATAATTTTAATGAAAGTAAACATTTGTTGTTTTGTGCTTTTTTTTTTTTTTATAGATTTAAAGAGGGAAATAGAGGCGGACTAGATTTTGAGGAAATAATAGCGCCCATTTTTCATTAATGTTTTATTTGTTCTTTCGTTTTTTTTTTTTTTTTTATCATAGAATTTCTACTTGCGTGCAGTTTTTTCTTTTTGTTATTGAAACTATTTACAATTATTATTTAAGATGTTTTGAAAAAATAAGGAGTTTTTATTAGGAAGAATAAGGAATAGAACTGAGTAATATCAGTATTAGGATGGACGGAATGGATTTGTTGTTATTATGAGAATAGTATTTTCGATTTGGACTTAGGATTTATATAACAACAATAAAAAGAGTAGTTTAGGGACTTAATTACTTAGTCAGACTCTCGGTGGAAGAAATAATGGGAATTGGATTTGTTTTCTATAATTGTTTTGTTTAAAAAAAAATTTATTTAGCGGAGAATCCATCACCAGTTGGATCAAGGATCCATGGATAATTGTTGGGGCACTCCATACATGTGAAAAGACGTAAGGTCTCTCCTGGTAATTCCCTAGTTGTTAATGGACAGGCATTTGGTAATGAGCAGTAGGCTTGTCCCTTAACGTCACACTTCTCTTTCCATTCTTGGAAATCCCTTAATGAGTTCAGTTCTGTTGGATTTTGCATCCATTGGATAACTTGGAGCATTGTAACGAAGAAAACGTCATTTCTGCCCAACATCTCTTCAATGAATTTGATTAATTCTTCTTTGTATTCTTTCTTTGATTTCAACCATGAAGCGTGGAAGTGAAGACCAAGTGGGGCACGGTTTGTATTGTAATGACGGTTGAAATTGTGACGTAAAAGACGACCGAATTGTTCTCCGCTTTGTACGTTTGAACATGAGTCAACCATGTGACAACCAGGAAGTGATTCATCAAAGGTTGGATCATCACGACGATCTAATTCATTCATGACCATTTCCCAAACTGGATGACTACGGGATGGACAATTGTGAGCATTACCATTGCACTTATGTGGCATACGGAAGTATAATGTGTATGGCCAGATTGGAACACGTCCCAAAGAAGCTGTGATTGAAGCATCATAGACAAAGAATTGATCAGCCATCATTTCGAATTGTTTGTTGCCACCAACGCGTAAGTATGGGGCACGTGTACCAATAATGGAACCATCAGTAATATTAGCGAAACGTTCAATGATCAAACGTGCGCCGGCCATTTCTGCAAGCCAGTCATCGTAGCTACCACCGGACCAATAGTTTGGATCATCCTTGTGTGTCAATGAGAAGACTGAAATTTCGTGTCCGCGACGATGTAAATCTTGTACAGCTGAGTAATTTGTGTATTTATGAGATACAAAGAAGGTACCACGAATTTGGCAACCATTTGGATTTTGTCTTTGTCCATTGAAAAGTTCTTCATATAAATCGATATTGTCAATATTGACGGCACCGTTAAATGTGATGGTTATCATCTGTGGAACTTGTGGTGGTTCAATGTTGCCGGGGATACGTGTACCATCAGCGGAACAGAAACAATCGGGTAAAATACATTGTGTTGGATCACATTCTGGGGCACGATTTGGATCTAAATCAACAGCTACGAGGAGTAAACAACAATTTTTTTTATTTGATTAGAAATTAGATATATTCTAATAATTTTGTTTTAAAAATACTTACTGCAAGCATTCTCATCAGATTCATCTTTGCAATCGGGTTTACCATTGCAGAAAAGTTCTCTGTCGAGACATTCACCATTACCGCATGATAATTTACCTTCTGGACAGATTGGTTCATCTGTTTTCAAGATTGGTAACACTTTGCGTGGTTCTAGTTTTTAAACAAGAGAAAGGTATTTAATTAGTAAAACAAGAAGAAAATTCCAGTTTTTTTTTTTTTTTTTTTAATTCAGATTATTAAAAAAATGTGGAAGTTAGTGTGAGTCATGTGATAGTGTTTCGTTTGATTCTTATTGCTTAACTAAATTAAATATTTGTATTATTAACTATATTGTACTACCATTAAACCAATAAATTATTAATTATTTGATTGAATTTCATTAATAATAATAATTCTACTAAAGCATTTCCATTGTGAATTGTCCATTTAGCTACGTTTATTTTAGAAATGATTTAACGACTAGTCATGTATTTGTTTTATACATTAATTTACAAAATTAATTTGTTGGTTAAAGTTTATCTACTTGTCTGTGCTTAAATTAAGTCACACCAATCAATCTTATTTCGTTTCGTTTTAAAGTCATTAGAAATCAAATTAAAATACGATAAACCAATTAGATCAGAATAATTCAATTCCGCGGATTTTGATTGGTTAACCGTTTGGTTAATCGTAACTACAAACTACTTGTCTTTATTAGTTTAGTTTAATTGTATAAAAAAAAAAATCAAACAGACACCAGAAATGTGAATAGTTAATAAAATAGTAAACAAAAAAAGATTAGAAAGAGATTAAAAGGAATTAGAGTTATGTCTGAAATGCAGTTTAAAAGTTTTCTCATTTCAATATTAATCAAAATTGGTTGATTAAAGCTTTCATTCGTTTAAATGAGATAATTTTCTGCATTTCAGGCATAAATATAGTTTAAAGAAAATTAAGAATAAAAGAAAAGATATTAATTAAATTAGAGATAGGCACACACAGAGAGAGAGAGAGAGAGTGTGAAATAAAAGATAGTAATAGTGTTTGCAAAGAGAAGAAGAATTTTCAGTGAAAATTATTGCACTTGGCCACAGGTAAATAGAGTAACTACAAAACGTGTATTAAATACAACAAACTACATTAAATTTTAATTTTTTAACATTTAATTTATGTATGTACATGTTTGTTTATCATCAGCTGGACCATTAAACCGATTTAATTTAATTTAATTTAATATTTTAAGAGATCAGATACTACCAAAAAAAAAACTTTTAACAATTAAAAATAATTAATTTATGATTGCTTTTGTGCTTTGTTTAAAAATCTATTGCTTGTTTTGCTCCCAAACCATAATAAAATTTTTTTTTAATTAATTAATTTAAACCTAAAGGTGTGTTTGGAGGGTGGTAGTGGTGGTGGTGGTTTTTTTTTTTTTTTTTTTTTTATTTAGATTAAATTTTTTTTTTTTTTTTTTGTTTTACTAATTTAAAAAAAATGATTTTTTTTTTTGCTTTGGCTTTGGTTTGAGACTTACTTTCTTTCTTATCACAATTTGATACTTTTGCTTTCCAATCACATGTTTGCTTTTCAATGTCAAATGATAAACCGGAGGGACATGTTATTTGTTTAAGTCCAGCTCTCGTACATCTTTTGTTTTTATTAAAAGATTATTCGTTTGATTTTATTTTTAAGATTTTTTTTTTTTTTTTTTGACACGTGTAAATGGGCAGATTGCAGGAGGTTCGCAGACAATTAATACGAGTATAAAGACGATTTATGTATATGGATCGAAACACAATAATTTTTTTTTTTTTTTGAGAAGGGATGTAATCATAATAAATATAGATGAATAATAGGCGAAGATAATTTGTTATAAGAAAAAGAAAAGAAAAGAGAAAAAAAAGGAACTTAGTTAGGTTTTGTTCTTTGAGGAGACAGTCATATTGGTGAATTTAAATGTCAATCCACCTTCATCTGGTTTTATTTAATTGAAGGGAATTGAATTTAAATTCATCCAGTCGACAGTCCCCTTAGACTTACTCGATGTTAGATCGCAATTTTTCACGTTCGCTCTCCAGTCACATGTCTGACGGAGGACATCAAATGACAGACCAACTGGACAACGGACTGATGCGAGTCTTGTTATTCCATTCTCACCAGCGTTATCACACCTAGATTTTTTTTATGTTTTTTTTTTTTTGTTTTTTGATTTATTAATAAAATTTCATAACAAGATAATTTAATTAAAAAAAAAAAAAAAAAACAACAATAATAAAGTTCCAAAAACATGTGGCGGCTGCATTTGCCATTAACTTTTTTGTTTCATAATTGCATTAGAAAAATAAATAAACAAGAATTTTTACCTGACTACATCACGACAATCGCTTTCTGTTGAAAGACGGAAATACTCATCAGCTGGACGATCGTGACATAATTCTTCAATTGATTCTTTATCTTCACCCTCATCGTCTTGACGCTTAACACGAAGATCACCAGTAACTGTAATAGTAACAAAAATAATTATTATTATGTCATTGAACTTTTTATATTATTACAAAAGCTTTTATTATTAAAAAAAAAAAAAAAAAAGACAAAAACAAAAAGTTTCATCCAAAAGGTTGAATAAATAAATTATTGATTAATCGATTTACATAATCATAATAAATTTTATTGATAATAATCTTTGCCTAATAAATAAATAAAAAAAAATCGTTGACCTTGTGTTATGTTTATTATAAAAGTCTGCACAGTAATAAAAAAAAAATTTATTTACTTAAATAAGCAAAGAGAGAAAGAGATAAAGACGGAGACAAAAAAAAAGAAAGTACTTTTTCGCTAAAGCTTCAGCTACTTATCGTTTTAAATAATTTAAAACATGAAAGAGAAATTTGTATGTAGAAATCATTTTATTTATTTGCCACATGCTTAAAGTCCGACTTAAGTTTATGATTTCAATTAACTTTGCTTAACTTGTTATTTAGATTTATTTATTTTCTGTTGTACATAAATTACAGGTATGTTTGGTGTTGTCTATTTGCTTAAAAGTAAGAAGAAAAATAATAAAAAAAAAAAAAAAAACTTTTATGTTGAAAGACGATGTTGAAGAAAGACAATCACAATAAATAAAAAAGAAAAGAAAACTTAAACAGTAGCTAAATGTATTTACTTATGTTAAATTGATTTAAATTTGGGTCAATTAAAAGCTTATTGACCTTAACTAAAATGTAAATAAAAATATAATAAAAACTCTTTTCACTTAGAAATTGTTTGACTGTTAAAACTCTTCTGTTGGGCTTTTATGTGCATTAATTTAGCTTTATTCTCGAAACATCACGATTATTACATTTTTTTTTATATTGTTTTTTAATTTACAATCAATCGACGATTTATAAGGAAATAATTAAAAATTAATGGAGTCAAGTCGTGTTGTTAAGCCATTAGCAAGTTTATTTATATAAATATACAAAAAAAAATTATTATTAAAAAGTTAAAGAAAAGCTACAATTTCTGGTTAATGAAGGTCATAAAAACGTTATGCTTTATTTATTATTTTAAAAAATTAATTAAAAATGACACATCGACACATAGAATGTGTAAAAAGGCATTTTTCAACTTAATTAAATTAAAAACAAAGCAAAGTTGTTATTAATTTCGCAATAAATAAGTAAAAAAAAAAAATTTACAAATTTTCCTCCAGCTAAAAACCAACTTGCCTTGATGAAGTGTTTTCTTTTTTTTTTTTTTAAAACAGAAAAGCTTCGTAAATGCGCGCTTGTGCATAGTTTTACCGTTTATTAATTTAATTATTATTGGATAAATAATGAAAAATATAAAAAGTTTCATCACTTAAAACTATGCTTAATATATTTTGTGAAATAAAATCGAAAGTTTTTTTCTTGCATTTATCATATAATTATTATAATTTTTCGTTTTTAATTTTACTTAATTCCGCATATATTCAAATACAAAAAAAAAAAAGTTTTCTTTGCTGAAAGAAATCTCTTTCTTCATCAATCTCGCTTCGTTTATAAATATTTTCTGTTTGATTATAAGAAAAAAAAAGAGAGATAATTATGCCTCAAGGCTACTATTAGCCAGTGATTGGTAAATATATTATTTCTTTCTGAATTTAATTTATTTATTTATATATAAAAAGGTTATAACTGGTTTACTCCTTTTTTTTTTTTGGCTCTCTCGCTTATTTAATTTATTTATTAAAATAAATAATAAGTCATAAATGTATTTGTTGTTGGTTGATTTGCTTTTTTTCGTCGCTTTTAGTATTTATACAGAAAAAAAAAATTGTTATTTATTAATTATAAATAAATAAATAAATTTTATAAATGAAATTACAAATAATAAAAGGAAAAAGCAGTGACGAATAAAAATGAATAAAAGGTAAAAGCTCGCTTAACATGTTTCGTATATCGATATAAATTGTCGATAACTGGTTTGTTTCTATGCTAATACTAATTTCATTTTCATTTTTTTACTTTTATCTGATTTATTGCTTCGTTTTCGTTTTCGCTTTTATTTTTCTTTTCTTTTCTTTATTAAAAATAATTTTATTTTTTTTTTTTTTATTTCTGAGAAAAAGTAAAAATTATTTAATAATACAACTTTTGTTTTCTTTAATAAATATATCTATATAGCTGTGTGTGGGTAGAATTTATGATTTCTTATAAACATTCGATGAGATTATTATCGTGTTTTTATTTTAAATAACTAATAAATATCAAATATATCTGGTATTATGTAAGACTATGTTAATTTTTATTGTCAAAATAATAAAACTAGCTGAATATTGAGTAAAAAAAAAAAAAAAAATGTTTTTTATTTTTTCTTAAAAGACAGGTTAAATTTTGGTTAAAAAGAAAGAAAAAAAAAACAAGATTTCAACGTTTTTAGTAACAGATTAACAGATTATGTTAATTTAATTTGCCGGTTATTGAAGATTTAAATAACGGAGTGCTTTTTAAAGTAACGTTGAATAGATGACGTTGGCATTATTTATGCTAATTTAACTATGTTAATAGGGCAGGACGAGTTTTTTTTTTTTTTTTTAATATTTAAAAATAAAAACTTCTTTTCCTGTTTCTGTTCAAAACTAATAAAATAAAAAATTTATTTTTAAACTAAGAAGCCGCATGATAATTTTGATTTTTTTTTTTTTTTTTGAATAAAAAGTGAAAGACGTTTTATCTTCTTTTATTTCACCATGAAAAAGCTTCTGGTTTTTTTTTTTATCGTTATTGATTATTCTAACGAAGATATTAATTAATTAATTTTTTTTTTTTTTTTGTAACTTTTTCACACTTGTAAAAACACATTCACAATTTTTATGTAATTTTCAAAGATGTTTGAAATGATTAATGCAGACAAAAATTTTACACAAAAAGCACTATTTTCCGTTGTTTTATAAAAAATCTAAAAAAAAAATCTTTTTTTTTTTTTTTTGTTTCTTTCCTGAATAAAATATTTAAATTTTTAGATGATGAAAAATTTTATTTTCTTTATTTTTTTTTTTTTTGTAAATTTACTTATAGTAAAAAATTAAAATTAAAAAAAAAAAGATAAAGATTTTATGTGATGGGAGGACCACTTACCGAGTACGGCACATAACGTCACAACGCCAATAAGTTGCAACACACGCGCCATTATGATTCTGTATTTTCTTTTAATAAATTTTCACCAAAAATATTTTTATATTTCTTTAATAAACTCACAACACGATTATTTATATACTTTATTTTCTTAATTAAAAAATTAGCGCGTTGCGCGCTTTGTTACACTGCCGCGCGGTTACTAGGTGTGCTTTGACGATCATGGGTTCTATTTATTAAGACTTTCACTTTAGTGGGGGGTTTATAAAATTGTACAAAAAAAAAAAAAAAATAAATAAATAAAAATTAATTTGTTTTGTTTTTATTGCTGGTTGTTTGTAACATGAAAAATGCTTTTTGCTGTTGTATTGTTGTTGTTGGTGCTTTCAGATGGGCACGCCACGGGTCGTTGTTATGTCAATCCAAAGCTATTTTGTTATTCAAAAGAAGAAAATCAAAAAAAATTATTATTTGTTTTTTTTTTTTTGTTTTGTTTAAGGTGGGAGGATTATTATTTTTCTTTTTATTGTTGTTGTTCCTTTTTAAATAAAATGCATTTAGTTTTGGGTGGTGGAATGTATTTTAATAGTTAAATTGCTTAAAATTTAAATGTGACAAAGATTGACGGCATGTCGCAGCTATAAAACTTTAAAGTTAAACCACCTCTTTGATTTTCTGCTCTTTGGTGTAAGAAATAACAAATGAATAAAAAAAAAAAAAAATTATAATCGTGTGCCGTGTGCGGTTTACTTAATTTTATTTAATTTTTTTTTTTCTTGAAATTGTTTTTGTATTTAAATTTAAATTAATTCTAAAAAAAAATTTAATGAATTTCTTTTTCTTCTTTTTTTCGTTACTTGATTATTTTTTACAGCATTTTGCTTATGTGACGACCATACAAACATATAATGTTCTCGCATGTTCTTTTTTTTTGTTTTTATTAACATTTTTTATTTTATTTTATTTTAATTTCATTAAAATTTTATTTCATATATTTTGCCTTTTTTTTTTTTGTTTTTTTTTTTTTTTTTTTTTTTGGTTTTTTCTATCCCTCATGTACCCACACCACCTTTTATTAATTTTAATTTTAACTTTACATAAGTTATTTTGTGTGTGGGGTAAAAAAAATCAGATGTTGGTTGTGATATTAAATATTTTTATTAACAAGGTAGGGAGAGTTCGGTGGTTACCACTCTTTAAAATGACATTTAAAAGTTTCATTATAATAAAAACAGAAAAAAAAAAAAATTAAATAAATAAACGTATGTCCGTATCCATTCGCTATGGTTTAGATTGTTGCTTTTTAATTTCCATTGCATGGAATTTTTATTGAAATTATTGTTTTTTTTTTTCCTTAATCGAAATCAACACAAGCTCAAAAACAAAAAACAAAAAAAACTATTTTCAATTTGTTAATAAATAAAAGTTTTGCAAAGTAATTCTTGTTGCTTATCAATAAATTCCTTAAATGCTATAATTTGTATTCGGTCCATTCATTCACTTAATCAAGTTAAAAGTTAATTGGATGTTGTAGTCCTTCATTAAATTAGGGCAAATACATTATGCTTCACCATAATTAATTGTTTTTTCATTAATTATACTTAAGACAACTTTATAAACAATTTTTTTTTTTTTGTATATTCTATGAAAGATTAAAATTAAGAATTTATGCAAATTTACCGTTTTAAAGTTTATGGTTAATTAGCATTAAAATATTAAAAAAAAAATAATAATTAGTTATTAGAGTTTTACATCAGCCAGACATTATTATCTTCATCTATGCTACGTCTACGTTCAAGCTTTCTTCATACTTTTTATTTAATTTCTTCGACTTCTTATTAATATTTTTATTTTATTTATTTTTTTTTTTTTGATTAAATAAGTTTTTTATGTTAGATAAATATATGTAAAATTTCGATAAATTAACTACAGTGCGAGATCGTGCTTATCGAATATATATTTATATATATAAAATACGAACAGATTAATTGCCCGTATAATAAAAATGCCAAAGTCATTCTCAGTATATCAGGTACAGACTGTTATTAATTAATTTTTGTTTTCTATTGCATTTGAAAATTAAAAAAAAAAAAAAATCAATATTTTGTTACCTATTTTTTTATTTTATTTATTTATATTAACTTGATGTTGTTGTTGTTACCTTGACATTTCTCAAAATCACTTTCTATATACACATTATTATAATAAAATTAATAAAAAAAAAAAAAAGAAAAAAAAAATTATACCATAGTCGTGCACACAGCACAACATATCATCACTTTGCTCAGGCCTGAACAACCCATATTGATGCGGGATACAACATATAAAGTCATCACATTTAAAAAAAAAAAAAATTGTTTTTTTTTTACTTTCTAAAGTTGCGATCTATACATGCCGTATGGTAGCGCCGACGTGACTTATAGGAAGCTGTGGGTAATAAATATTTTAAGTCACTCTTAAAATCACTTTTCGTACAGAAATAATGGTTTAATTTTGTTTTTAAAGCATTCAGATAAGGAGCGACGAATATTTATTTTAGATAATAATTACAGATAAAAATCGGCTGAATTGATTAACAATATATAAAGGAGTGTTGAAGGCATTACCATGTATTAAAAAAAAAAAAGAGAAAAATTGAGATGAATTCCCAGAAATTTTCTTCAATGGAATCCGTACAAAAAAAATGTTTGTAATCTTTATTAAAAAATAATTAACAATAAGATCGTGATGCATCTTGAACTACAGGTTGGTCATATCTGATATAACCTATGAGTTTCTAGTAATAACATGAATTAAATTATTTAAAATAATAACAATCCTACAGTAGTTTACAAAAAAAAAAAAAAAAAAAGAAAAGATTTTTGGTTGAACTTTACATTTTTTTTCATTTTTTTTACTGAATTATTTTATTAACATTTACAACGATTGCACTAGAAATTGCAACTTGTAATCTGCTTTTAACTTAAAACCACTTTTCCTGTATCGAAATTTTATGAAAAAAAAAACAATTTTTTTTTGTGTCTTTATATAACTTTTTGCTTATGTAAAAAAAAAAAAAAAATTTGTTTTATTGTTCAGTCGTCTGTTATGTACATTTTATTGGGTTTTAATTTTATTTTGTAGCATTGATTCCTGATTGAGATAAGTATTATGTCTGTTTCATTGAATGGAGATATTAAAATAGAGGAAATCAAATAATGTTTTATTGAATAAAAGTTTTTTTTTTTTTTTTTTATCTTTATAAAGCTTTTTGTGTTGGAGGTTTTTTTTTTTTTTCTTTTTTAAAATGAATCTTTAATTTGCATGGAAACTATTTAATTGTTATGATGGCTTTTAACTAACGAGCCTTATTTTAAGTTATAATTGGTAGGTGATGATCAATGCTGGTGCCAAAGGCAAATACTATTTGTGCTTATTATAGACTTTTTGTTAGTTTGACGCCTTAATAATTTGGCACCCTAAGGCACCTTCTTTTTGCTTAGTTTAAGTGTTAAACAAATTAGTAATAAATTTAAATTTCATCAAAGCTGTGCTTTAGAATAAGTTTTCTTTTTAAAATTGATCTATGAATTAGGAGCTAAATATTAATACAGCATTGGGGCAGCACCTAATCTTATAACTTAAGTCTCAAGTTTTATGATTTACATTAGCTAAAATCTTTATAATAAAAGTCTAATCACTTTGAAAACAAGTTGATTAAACCTTCTAATTAAAAAATATAATAATAAAGCAATTATATTAAGCCCTGTCAGCTGTATCTATGTATGGAACGTGGTACCTGGGTACACTTAATACAATAAAACATGGTGAAGCGGAAAATGCTACTAAATTTTTGCTTCTCTGTTGATCATTTAACACTCATTAAATTTTATTCTAAAATCAAGTTTAAGTTCTATACAAAAATGTGTGTTATTTATTAAATTGACAAAAAAAAAAAAACTAAGAAAAAATAAAATACCACATAGACGTAAATTCATTTGATTTCATCAAAGTTATGTTAGTAATACATTTATTATTTATTATAAAAATAAAATAAAATAAAATAAAAATTAATTATGAAAGAATTCACGACTATGACATTAAAGAAATGAAAATGATGATAATATTTATAAAAATGTATACCTCGTTGTATAATTATTTCATGGATGAAGATTTCTGTTGTTGTTGTTGTTTTTTTTTTTTCTTTTATTTGAAAATTTGTAATCGACACGTATTGTGTAATTTCTCGTCTTAACCTTATAAATATATTTTTATTTATTTATTTAATTTTTTTTTTTTTTTTTTTTTATTTCTAATATTTATTAAAATAATAATCCAATCAAATTAATAAATGAAAAATAAGAAAAATAAAAATAAATAAAATTAATTTTTTTTTTTTTTTTTTTTTATTTTTTATTGCAATTAAAATAATTAATGCAATTTTATAAAGTTTACAATTGATTTTATTATTATAAAAACAAAAAAAAAAAAAAATTATTTATTTATGTGTGCTTTATTTATTTATTTTTATTTTTTTTTTTTTTGGTCAAGGTTTAAAGACTTTTGGGTTTTGAGACTGCGTTTTTATTATTATTAATTGTTTTTTTCGTGATCAAATTTGGTTTAAAGAAAAAAACCTGGTTTTTGGTTGATTTTTTTCTTTTTTTTCTTTTTTAATTTTATTGGATTTGGGTTGTCTGCCTTCGGGGTTGTTATTTGTATTTTCTGAACTTTTAACTTGTATAACCATACAAATAAAACTTTTTAATAATTTCAACATAATATTTTTAACGTTTTTGCGTTTATAATAAACGAAAAAAAATAAAAAATCCAAACAAAACAACATTTCCAATATCCGGGATTTATGATTATTTATTTGATACACAATTTTCATTTTTAGTTTTAATTAAATACGTAAATTAAATTTGTTTTTTTTATTTTTTTTTATTTTATAATTAATATTATGCATCCGTATTGATTGTGGTTGTGTCGTTTATTTATGATATAAATCTGATTACATTATAATTTTTATTTAATTTCTATAATTACAATATTTGCTTTCACCTAATGATTAATACTTCGTTTTTTCTATTTCCTTTCTCACAAATTGTAATTACTTGCATTTTTGTTAAATTAATGGCTAGGACGCTGTTATACTTTGTTACATTTTTAAAGGATTTAACATTTAACTAACCATCGCTGCAGTATATTTCTACGTAAAACAACTGTAAACATAGTAAAAATGTAAACAAAATTAATTAGCTAATAAAATTGAAAAGAAATAAATTTGTTTCACAAAAAAAAAAAAAAAGAAAAAATACTGTACAATTTGTATTGATACCGCGACCAACAAAACTGAAAAAAAAAAAAATTAAAACAATTTAATTACAAATTCGTAGAAAAAAACATAATAAAAAAAAAGAAGCTTATTCGATAAAATCAGGTTAATATAAATATAAAGCTTTTTTTTTTTGTTGTTTTATTTTTGTTCGAATTATTGTTTTTTATTTTAATTAAAAGTAAATTAAATTTAAATTGAATAAATATTCCCTACTTTTACTCTTCCATTATTATTTATTCATGATTAATTGATTAAAATTCACTTTGTTTTTTTTTTTTTTTTTATTATATATTTTTGGAACAAATAAAGTCATTTTGTCAACTAATTATTATTCTTAACAAAATAAAATTTCTAAAATTAATAAAATATATGTAGCCAGTGTTAGCTCTGGTAATATATTAAATAAAATTATAAAAGAAGAAAAATAATAATAATAATAATAATAATAATAATAACAATCTCAAGTCCACGGCCATCATCGGGGTTAGGTTTGTGTGTTTCGAATAGAAAAATAAATTTATACGTGTCTTGAATTAATAATTACTTTATTTATTTTATTTTTTTATTATAAAATTGCTAGAGTGCACCTCACATTAAAAGCAAAAGGTAAAATATTTTTTGATTAATTTAGTTTTGGTTAATTTTCAGTAATTTGTTTGTTTGTTTTTTTTTTTTACTTATTTTTTCGTCAACTATAGCAAGTGTTGTTTTTAAATTAATAAAAAAAAAATGTTTATGGTGTACAAATTTATGGAAGAAACGTAAATAAATATAATATAAAATTAAAATTGTAATCATAGTGAATGTATTTCGTTTTATTTTTTTTTTTTGTTTGTTTGTCTTTCTTTTCATTCATTTATGAAATTTAATTAAATAAAAATAAAAATATATTTAAAGTCAAATTGAATCCAGTAATGTCTAAATAAAGAAAATAGTTTTGTTAACACATATAGTAGCTGCTAAGTAGAAACAAAACAACAACAAAAAAGTTAAATAAAAATCGAAAAAAAAAAAAAACAATAATTTAATATTGACTTTAGTTTTTAATGGAATTTGCTTTTACTATTGATAGATTTTACTTTTTATTTCTTATTTTTGCTTCTCTTGTGTTTATTAAAATTTGTTGTAATTGTCGTTATTTTGTTGCCTTTATGGCATACATATTTTCCTAATAAATAATTTTTTAATTTTTCTTTTTATGTACAATTTTTTCGTGCTATTATTATTATATTTATACAACAAGGTGTTTATTGTGAAAATTTAAACAACGTTAAACTGCAATAAACAACGAACCTGCTTTTGTAATTTTATTTTTCTATTTGATATTTGAAATTTTTTATAGATAATTTACGATTAAAGTCAATTTAAATAATTAAGTCTTTTATGCAAAAAAAAATAAAAAAAATATATATTTGTACTATAATTTAACAATGCCATATGTAAAATAATTTTTGCAAAAAAAAAAAAAACAGACACAACCGGATAAAACAAGTAAAATTGATCATTTTCCCTTTCTTTATTTAAAATCATTAATGTTTTGTTTAAATTTTTTTTTTATTTTCATTCGAATTAATTAAATTTAAATAATATTTCAATTAAACAATTTTCAAAGAGAGACAATGCGCAAA
Source organism: Ptychoptera albimana (assembly GCA_961205885.1). NCBI lineage: Eukaryota > Metazoa > Arthropoda > Insecta > Diptera > Ptychopteridae > Ptychoptera > Ptychoptera albimana. The sequence goes on along the minus strand of OY540802.1, from coordinate 8,868,271 downwards.
AATTATAATAATAATAATAATGATAATAAAAAATAAATAAAAAGAAAGAAGAAAAAAGAAAATAAAAATATGCTAAATACAGAAACTGTGTTACTACTGTTTATTTTGATTTATTTGGTCAGTAGTTGATTTTTTTAAAATAATTTTTATGTCTTATTAAGTCCATTGAACTAAACATTAACACTGTTTCGTTGCTATTGTTGATGATTTCAATGTTATTTTTACTTTAATTAAATTATTTATTTAATTTAGAATAAGTGTTGTTAAAGTTCATTCACACTCAAGACAAAAAAAAAAAAAAATATATATATAAATAAATAAATAATTTAATCAGTTATTAGTATTATAAATTAAAAATATAAAAAAGAAAACTAAAAAGGTTTACTGTAAATCACAGAAAAATTAAACAGACAGACATGTAACAAATACGGTTTTTTAATTTAATACTTTGTTGATATATTAATGTTTTGAATATTAATTTAAAAAGTACAAAATACATATCAAGCATGTGTATGATGTGACAAATAAATGAAAATGAATATATTGTTTTTAAATATGTTTGATTTCATTAAACAAACGTACAGGTACGGAAACATCAGGTAAACATAAAGATGCATCAAATTTTTATAAGCAAATTCGTTTTATTTATTTACAGTAAATGGTATATGAAATTTGTGTTTTTTTTTCTTTTTTCGATTGAAAGATTATAATAATAATAATAATTTATGCTAAATTAAATGGTAAATTATTTTGAAAGCATTCATTATTGCTTCGTTGAAAACAAAATGCAATAACATTTTTTTTTTTCTCTTTGTAAGAAACATTTTTATTTTTTCTCTTTGTAAGAAAATATATGACAAATTTGTTTGTAATTTTATCGTGCTTAAAAATTATTTCACTTTTATTTACATATTATTGCTTTAATTATTATTTATTTGTTCTTTTGTTTAAACAAAAAATGCACAATTTTCACAATTTTTAATTGCAGTACAAATAAATTGTTAGTGTTTATGCATTGTGATTGCAGATGTTGATTTTATTTTATGCGATACAAAAAGTGTTTTTTTTTTCCATTTGCGTTTGTACCTCATCACAGGATAAGTATCTAGACATTGATTATTGTTTTTGTAGAAATTTTATTTCATCAAGGTAGTTAGTATTATAAGAAAACGAAAAAAAGATTTGAAGAGATTGTTCAATCATTTATGTATTTAATAAAAACCAACAATACTTTTCAAGACAATTTAATATAAATGCAGCAAATTAAATAAAAAAAAAAAAAAAAAGTTTACTTTCGCGCATCTTCCAGTAACAGCGAAATTCATTAAAAAGAAATTCATTTCTATAAAAAAATATATTTTATATTCCATAAAAAATCATATTATGTATGTGTTTATGGTGCTTATTATTATTATTATTTTTTTTTTTATTATTATTATTATATGATTATTAAACTTTTGTAGAAATAACATACGTTGCCATTACACGCTAATGATGACATTGATGGTAAAGTTTTATTTTATATTATAAACGAAATGAAAATGAAATTATAATAAAATAAAAGAAAGGTGCTAATTTCTCAGACTGTATTTCTTTTCTTTATTTTTAATTAATCCATTTTTAATTAATAAAATGTGATTGTTAATTTATTTATCAAGCTACGTCTGGATGGTTATGAAATATTGTTAGTTTTTTTTTTTTTTTGTTTCTTCTATTGAAACAAATAACATTACCTAATCATGATGTTATCTTACTTTATTTGTTTGTTTCTTTTTTTATTTTAATTTTATTTAATTTATTTTTCTTATTTTAATTTTATTTATACTAATTTTGTTATTAACATTACTATAATAATAATAAAAAATATCTTAAATTAATTAAGTAAACATAAATAAAAAATTAATATATTTTATTTTTATTGTTATTGATTTTGCACTTAAATTACAGCTGGAAAAATTATTAACAACTATTGTACCGGCGTAAATAGTGAGTAATTTTTATTTTTTGTCTCTAGTTAATTATAATTAATTATAGATTTGTATTCATTAGGATTAGATAATTTTATTTATTTTATTTATTTTTTTGTTTTTAAATAATGTTAATTTATATTTATTTTTTCATTTATTTCTTTATATAAAACAATAAACTTGGTTTTGAAAAACCACGAACCCGATAATTTTTTTGCATAATTATTATTTATTTTATTTTTTTTTTATTTTTTCGGTATTTTGTACAAATAATACGAGTTTATATAATAAAATCTCAATTATTTCTTTAATTTGCAAAAATTTAAATTAGTTTATTAAAATATGACATCTAGTAAATTTGAATAAATAAAACAAAAAAAAAAAAAAATTAAATTATTATGACTTCAACAGAAGGATGATTATTTGCGTTGTTATTTTTTTTTTTTTTTTTTTTTGATTTGCTAATTTTATTTATCTTGTTATTATTATTATTATTATTATTATTATTAACATATGAAATAATAACAAAAAAAAAAAATCATGAGATGTTTTTTAATATTAAGTAATAAAATTAACATTATTTTGTTGCTATTTCTTTTTTTTTTTTTTTTTTTTTTTTAAATTAAAGTCAACCGAATTACTTTATAGTAAAATAACAAATGAGGTATAATAAAATAACGAACAAAACGTTAAACAAGATAGAGTGCATGATAAATATTTACACGTTTGTTAATACTATTATTTCTTGATAAAAATCATCAAATTGAATGAAGGTTGGATGCAACAAGAAACAAATTAAAAAAATTTGTTTTTAAACACATTCACATTATTTTTGTTTTATTTTTATTTCATTTTTACATTGAATTAATTTTGGTTTTTTTTTTTTTTTTTTTTTTTTTATTGATTCAAATTTAAATACTAAACATGCGTGAAATTTTGTTTTAAAATTATTTATTACCGAAAAAAAAAAAAAACAGACATTTAATTATTACGCTATAAAAAAAAAAAAAATATATATATATAATAATATGTAAAAATCATTGATAATTTATTAATGTTTGTTTGTTTTAATATATATATTTTTTTTCTTCTTTAATATTTGATTAATTGATTTATGATTGAAAAAATAATAATAGTTAACCTATTTTTAAGCTTAAATATTAAGCTTTTATCATGGTTTTTTTTTTTTTCTTCGTTAATTGAATTAATTAGATGTCATATTTTTTGTTTTTTTTTTTTTTTTTTTTTATTGATTATTTCTTAATCATTTTATTTAAATTTTATTTAATATTGTATTGATGAACTTCAGTTAATAAAACATATTTCATTAACACAATTGATTTATTGAAATGAATCAATTTATTACTTTCGTTTCACTTTGTTTTTAATGGCATACAAATTGAATTGATTTTTATTTGTTTTTATTATTAATAATAATTTTTTTACTTTGTGATTTTTTTTTTATTACCTGCTAATTAGTAATAAACCCTGAAGAGAAAACGAAATAAAAATTAATTAAAATGAATTTAAACAAAATAAGTTATGTACATACGGCCAAAAAAAAGAGCAAAAACCGATGTATAAAATTATTTGTGATGTTTTATGTACTATATTCTATATTAAAAATATTCCAAATGTAAATACCCCTGGAAATTTTTTAAAACTATTTTATAGGTAAGTACTTGCACCTAGAATTTTATTTATCATATCCCAGGGAAACTATTAAAAATATTACAAATGTAAGTACTTATCCCTGTTTTTTTTTTAATTATTCCAGGGGTAAGCACTTTTCCCTGCACATTTTCTAAAATTATTTCAGGGGTAAGTACTTGCACCTATGATTTTGCTTAATACTTTTCAGGGTAAATATAAAACATATTCTAGGTGTAACTTATAATTAGATTTTTTTTTAAAATTATTTCAAAATAAATACTTATAAATAAAATATTTTTATAAAAAAAATTGTTACTTAGTGTAAGGTTTATCCCAATATTTGAAATTTCGTTAGTATTAGCAAGACTATAATCGTTTTGAATTAAGCTTTAATTTCAATAATTATAGACATTCGTCTACCTAAATTAATAAATTGAAAAAAAAAACAACCTAAAAACTCATTTAGTTGATTAAAAGAAAAAAAAAATTGAATGAAGCTCAAAATTTATAATAAAAGCAAAATTGAAAAAAAAAAAAATAAAATAAAATATTCCGTCGACTCTTCAGCAGCCTATCTCAGTGTGTTGTTTGGTTAAAATTAAAATTAAAATTTAAAAAAAGCATTAAGAAAAAGCGAAAAAGGGAAAGTTATTATATTGGTTTTTATGTATTTTTATTTATTTTTCTCTACTTCTTCTTCTTCTTCTTCTTGAACGTTCAGTTAATGTTAAAGTATTTTTCGTTTTTTCTTCTCTTCGATATGTTATAATCTTAACACACAACGCAAAGCTTAAGTTAATTTTATTTATTAATGTTTTAATTTTAATTTTGTTTTTTTTTTTTAATTTATTTATTTTATATTTCTTTACCATCAACACATGTGTGTACAGATTTTTGTTTTGTTTTTTTTTTTGTTGATGGTTGATTTCATCATGAATTTTATTTAAAGAGAAAAATAACAACCATCAACAGCAGGAAATTGATTTTATTTTCTTTTTTTTTTTTTTTTTTTTGGTTCGTTATAAATTACTTCGTTACTCTTTTACTTTTTTTTTATTATTTATTTTTTTATATTTTAATTTATGAAGATGAACATCATTTATATTTTAATTAATATTAATACTTAATAACTTTTTTTTTTATAATTTAATTTTATTATTGTAATTCCAAAACTGAATTTTACATTAATTTATTGCTTAATTAATAGATTTATTAATTAATTTTCTTTTTTCTAGTGTTTGGAAATAAAGCGCTTTTTTCTCGTGGGTGGGTTTTTTTTTATTGATTTTTATTTTAGTTTCAACCATAAATCCTGAATAGAGTTTCGATTAAATCTTTGACAATAATCGCGATTTTAATAGAAATCAAAGCTTTATTCCTATTTACTACGTAAAATATCATTATTCTTCTCTAAATAAAATTTATTTTCTATAAATAGATTAGTTTGCTAGTTGCTTTAATTGAATTATTGATTAATTACTATAATTCTGACATTCTCAAAGCAAAGAGAAATTAATTTTCCAATCCATATTTACCAATCTTAACATTAAATTAGTTTTTAATAAATTATAAGGTGAACCCTGATTATAATTAGCAAAAAACGAGATCGAAAAGGTAAATACAGTATGATTCAGGTGTTGCCTTTGTGTTTACCGTGAATTTTTTTTTTTTTTATGATAATTCCATAATTTATTACATCTGTAAATAATTGAATTAATTTAAAGTAAATAATCAACAATTTCACTATCACAAATTTAAATCAAAATCATTGACTGTTTTTTTTCTTTAACTATGTAGCTTTAATCTGAATAAAGCATAATTTTATAAAAATTTTCTTTTATTAAATATTTCTACAGTTTTCTCCTTTACTCTTGTGCAATTTTTTCTTTATATATTTTATAATCACTATAATTATAATTATTATTAATATCTTACAGTGTTACACCGTACAAATTATACATATGTTTGGTATAGCTGGATATATTGTCTGTTGCCATGCTCTTGTTTGCTATGTGTAAGGTGAAAGTAATCTCTGTCTTGTTGTTAATGTTGACGGGTTTTATTATTATTATTATTATTATTATTATTATTATTATTATTATTGCAGAAGTGAATAAAATTACAAGAAAGAAAGAAAGAAAAAAAAAATATTGAAACTTACACATTTTATAATTAAACACCTTTGGTTAAAGAGTGATAAAAAAGTTGTGTTTTGCATTCACCAAAAAATCGCTTCTTTTTATTTAATAACAGCACAGCAGATATTTAAGGTTTTTCCTTTTATTTTTTTTTTATTCCATTGGATGTTTGTTAATGACTTTATGCAAAATCTGCAAAAGTTTTATAATAAAAAAAAAAAAAAAATTCTCTTTCTACATATAATTGTTATTTTTTTTTTTTTTTTTTAATTCATGATACTTTTGCTGTTTCCTTACAAGCAAATATGTAAATAATTTTTTTTTTTTTTTTTTTTTTATAATTTATTTTCGTCGATGCTGTTATAAACTTTTCGTTATTTAGCTGTTGGTTTTTTGTTGTTATTCATTGTACTTAAATGCAATTTATTATTTATTCAGAGTTTTTAACCAAAGAGAGAAAAAACAAAAAAAATAATTCATCCGCTTTTTACTTCATGAAAAATAAGAAAAAAAAAAAATAAATAAATAATAAAAAATTTGAATATAACTCGTTTCTACTTGTTATTAATTTTAAGGTTAAAAAAAAAACATTTTTTTTTCTTAAACAAACCAAGCAAAGTGTATAAAAAAAAAATTCCTCTATTTTCGCTTCTTAGAATTATTATTTTAATTTATGTATTTGTGGTTAAAAGAATTAAATGCTTTTTCCTTATATATTTACAACTTTATATAAGAATTAAATCGGTTGTATACGCTTTTTTCTTCTTCTTCTTCTTCTTTAATTCCACTCTTCTAAGATGTAAAATTTAATTTATTTTTGTATTTTTTAATAACAAGGTGACTTCCAGAAATGTTCAAAAAAAAAAAAATGATAACATCGAACTTATTATAATATTATAAATTATAAATTATAATTAGCTCTTAATAGTAACATGAAGTGTTTGATCTGATAGCTTTTTTACCTTGAACAACAATATTTGTTTTTCATGCCACAAAACTTAAAAATAAAATGAATTTCCAGAACTTTTAATGATTCACAATGTTGTTTTTATTATTTAATTATTTTTATGAATTGAAAATAAAATGCAGGGACTTTTGAAAGCTTATTAATAATAATTATTACTTTTAGTAAGAAATTTATAAAGTTCGATGAATTTTCTTTATATAAAACGTATTTAATTATTTAATGTAGTTTTCAGTTTTGTTGTATTTCTGAAAATAGGTCATGGCTGATTATCAGTTACGCGTCTTAACCACTGTTTATCATTAATATTTGATTTTAATTGAATACAGAAAAGTCATTACTAAAAGGTGTAAAAAATTATTTTTTTTTAGAAAACATTAAATTTCCTTTAATGCAAATTATGAAAGCTAACGTTTTTTCGTTCATTAAAACCTGATGCCTATGGATTGTTGATCTTTTATCCGTGAAAAGTAGGGGAAATTAAAAAATAAAAAAAAAATTGAAAAATACCGAAAATAAGAAGAATTTATTAACAACCTTGGTCTCGTCTTGTCGCCGACGTCTCAGACGCCACCATATGTTGTAAAAAGAAAAAAAAAATGTTTTATTTTATTGTGCCCATTTGGTATGCTTTTAATCGAAAAGCATAGCATCGTTGTTGATTAGAGAGAGATTTGAATAAAAGAAAAAAAAAATAAAAAAATTCATAAAAACCGGTGCAGAAAAACAATAAACTTAATTTCGATAAAATATAATAAAAAGCGAATATAAATTTATAATTTAATCACTTCCTTATATGATTATGATAATTTCTTTAAGATAACTTTTTTATTTGTTTCGTCTTCTTCTCTATGTTTTGTAAAATATACAGCGAATAACGTAAGCAAAGGCAATACTTTATCCATTTTATTAATTAAATTGTATTGAATTGAATAAGTTTTTCAATTCTTTCGTTACTTTTTTCACCTATAACCTTTTGCCTTTAGACGCAACATTTTTTTAATTTTTCTTATTTTTATTTTGATTGTTTTTAGAAAGAGTTTCGCACTTTAATTTATTTATTTATTATAAATATCATCATTTAAATAAATTTATAAAAAATATTTGTATATGCTTTGCAGTATCTTTAATCTTTTGATTTTGTTGCGAGTTTGTTTCTATGTTAAAATTGATTTTACGTTTTGCTTACATAATAAAACTTCAGGCTAATTTTTTTTTTGCTCGTTGTCTGCGGTATTTTGTAAAATCTTTCTTTCTCGTTTAAAATTAAATTAATTTTTTCTTTTTTTTTGTTTGTGTTTAAATGTGCTTAAATATATAAAAAAAAAATAATTTTTGTAGGTTAATTTGTTAGATAATTGCTGTAAATATTTTATTCCTTTCTTTATGATAATTTATTACTTGGGTATTGTGTCGTGTGCATAACACTAATTTGGTTTGAATTAATCACAATAAAAAACATTTATAGAAATCATTAGACATTAAGAAAACATATTCTTCGTTAAAAATGTGATTAAACATTGTTAAAATGTTTGTTTTAAGGTGCAAAACCGAGTAAGTTCTTTAAAAAAAATTCTGTCCTATTTTTATATTGATGTTTTTAATTCTGTTTGTGATAACAAATTTCCGTCAATTTATCTCTTGTATCAAGTAGTACTTGTGGATGAGTTAGAGCCATGTATCGTAGATGATATCATCCAAGAGTCCTTTATCATTTGAGATCAAAATCTTTTCTGCTGTGTTTTCAGGGATTAAGTAACCAAGTAAACTAAATATTTTAAATTAACAACCAAATTATAACACCTTGGTCACTTCTTCTGTTATAAAGTTTAGTCATCAATTCGCGAGTATGTTACAATTATATTTTTATTTCTTTTTTTTTTTTGCAATTAAGACAGAAATAATATTTTTTTTTTTAAATTAATAATAAATACAGAATTGTAACTAAATATGTTTCGAAATTAGCATGTATGTTAATTTATTGGTTTTTAAAAAATTAGTAAAAACAGTGACATAAAAATTATGCTGTTAATTCACCTACATTTGCTAATTGTTGAATTTTATTAATTAATCAAAGATTCATTCATTATTTTCACTTAACTTCATAACCAGTACAGTACAGTACAGTCACTATTAATTACCATTTAAAGTAAACGAAGCTTAGCGAATTGTTGTTAATATTTTGATGACATGTCATATAACAATTTTTTCAATTAATTAATTAATTTATATTTTATTATAATAAAATAATATAATAAAAAATTATTATTATTGCTGTTTACCTTCTACAAATATTTATACAACATGAAGCAAAAAAGTTTTATGTAATTTTTCTATGAATAAAATGATAAATTATTTGTATTTAATAGAAAGAAAAAAGAAAAAGAAAAATAAAATTGCTATTAGAAATAGTAAAACAATGCAATAATTCATTATTTTATAGTAATTTAACATATTTGTTTTGTTTGTTGTTACTTTTTTTTTTTTTTTTATAAATGGTAATAAATTATAATTGCAAATAAAGACAAAGTAAAAAACGCAATACATTAACACAACAATTATGCATAAAATTTGAAAAAAAGATATAAAAGAAAACAATTTTATGTGTCAAAAATTACGAAAATAATCTATCTGAAATTATGACAATGGTACATTTAAATGTACTTTATATATGCATATTGTACAGTTTAATTGTAAAAAAAAAAAAAAATATTCCAAGGTTTCACGATATTTTCTTTATTAAATAATTTTTATATTTTTTGTTAAAATGCTGCAGGTAAATTCTCTGTTATTTCTCTCTGTTCAATTATAATAAAATCATGCATGAAAATTTGCAAACTAAAATATAAATAAAAACAAGAAAAAAAAAAAAAACTTTGATCAAGGAAATTTATTCGTTAATTTAAAAGGTGAACACATTATTTATTATCAATTAAAATTAAAATAATTTTTAATGTGCAAAAGTTTAATTAAAAAAAATTAAATAAAAACCATTAACCGTTTTATTTAAAAATTAATTACACGATGAGATTAATATTTTTGTTAGTTACAACAAAAAGAAAAAAAGAAGAAAAGTTATTTAAAATATAGGAAGAGACCACGTAACAAATACTGCTACCGGTTAAAACAATTTTTCATTATTAAAAACCTACGAAAAGAAAAAAAGAAGAAGAAGCTTTTTGACACCGTTTTCAACATCAATAATTAATTATTCTGAATATTTATTTACATAATTATTAAATAAAATAATTCTTGATTAATGATTTCTCTTATTTAACAGAATTAATTATTAAATTATTATTATTTTGTTTTTTTTTTGTTTTTTTGATTCTTTTGAATTTAAATCATCATCATTAAACTGAGTTATAATCAAGGATATAACCAAACGTATTAATGTTTATTTAAAGTAAAGAAAAAACACCATGATAAATCAGTTTTTGTTTCTTTGGAAATTGATAAAACTTTCATTGCCATTTAATTATTTAATTTTAAGGTCTTTTTTTTTTTAGTTAAGGCAAATTAATTATTACTTTTCACTTATCGACGCGGTAAAAGTTACTTTTATTGACTTTACTTTTCTCATCGTCCCTGATTGACAATCAGTTTACGTTTGATGGATGTTTTTCTTTTTAATCTAAATTCTTTGCGTAAAGGAATAACGCAGCTAATGCCATTTATTTTTTTGGCTTTAAAAGTTTTTATTTACTTTACTTATATGATCTTGAATGTACATTTTTATTATTGATTAATTATGTGTTGACAAGTTTAGTTTCCTAGAATTACTCTGTTTACTACTATTTGGTTTATTTTTTTTCATGGTTGTTATGCATAAATTTGATTTTATAATTTTTTTTTTTTTTTTTTTTTGTTTGTTTTTATAACCAGGAAGGTAAAGAGTTTTATTTCCTAGAACCTTACTTTGTCGTTTATTCTGACAACAGGAAATCAAAGTCATAATATATGTGTAGAAGAAAGTTGCTTATTATTTATGGTGTATTACCAAGTTCAGTATATAAAACTGTATTAAATATTTAAAATCAACAAAAAACTTGCAAAGTAATTAATAATATGTTAATTAGTTAATAAAAAAAAAAAAAAAAAAAATTAAAAAAAAAAATTTGACCACGTTGTTGATTGTGACAAAATCAAAGTTGTCGACGTCAATAGTTTCAACTTTTTTAAAGGTTTCACTTGATGGAAAGACAAACACCACATAATATTATTGTTAATTTGCTTGTATAAACTTTCATTGTGTTTCAGTTGGTGGTTATGGTGGTGGACGCTTAAAAGCTACAAACGGAATGTTGCCGGTTAGTAAAATTATTGTACTTGATCGCCTTGAAATTATTTCTGTTTTTATTGTTTCATTGTAGTAACATAATTTCATTTTCATTTTTTTTTTTGTGGTTTCTGATAAGGTTTTTTGCTGCTCTTTTCCATTGTGATTTCGTAATATTAAATAATAAGACTTTTGTGGATTTTTTTTTTTTTTTGCTTTTATATTTAATTTGTTTTATTTATTTATTTATTTTTTTTTTTTATTTTTTTCATTTACACAAAATGTATGCATAAATTATAGCAAAGCCATAAAATGAGTATTTACAGAGATAGGCACCGGTTTTTATTCGAACATTTTCGAGAATAAATTATTTCATTTCCCCACATACAACAGCCAAATCAAATAATCAAATGAAACTTAACACAAAATTATTGAGAAGAAAAAAGAAACAAAAAATTTTTTTTTTTTATCTTTTATTATTTTTTTTTTTTTGTATTTTTATTTAAAAATTTGTTTTTTTTTGTTTGTTTTTTTTTTTTTTTAATTATTTATTTAATTACATTTATTTAATATATATATTTTACTTTTATTTAAAAAGAAAAAAAAAATTAATAATAATAATAATCAATTAATTATTTATTAATTATATAAATTTTATTTTAATATTAACACAGCGCTACATCGTCCGCAGAACGTTGTGTAAGAAAAATAATTAATTATTGAAGACAGACTTGGATTTTTTTTTTTTTGTTGCTGTCTAGTGTAGATAAATTGGTTCTTGAGGAAGTTTTTTTTTTTTTTTTTTCGGTAAAATTGGATTAACATTTGGAGTTGGAATAAGGAGAAAACAACTTTCCAAGGGAAGTTACAATTAAAAATAACAAGACAAAAATATAGTGGAGGGGAAAAATAGAATGATGTGGATAGGTGGAGTTTTGAGAGAGTGGCGGCAAGAAGTTTTTGGAATTTTCTTTCTTATCATTATCGTGGTTTTCAAAAGAAAACTCGAATTTATTTTAATGAAGAATTAATGGAAGTAGCGGACGGACGTAAGGATAAATAAATTTGGAAAGAAAGAAAAAACTAAAAACATTAAAAAAAAAAAAAAATTATTGAAGAGGTGGAAAAATACACGCACAAAAGGAAGGCGGAATTTAGTTAAATGACTTAGAAGAAACCGTCACCGGTTGGGTCATTGAGCCATGGGTAATTATTCGGGCATCTGACACATGTTTGGAGATTGATAGTTTCACCGGGAACTTCCTTGGATGTAAGCTTGCAGGTATGTGGTACCCAACAGGCTGGTCTACCTTCAACGGTACACTTCTCCCTCCATGGTTCGAAGTTCTTGACTTCAGTTACAGTTCTTGGATTTTGGATCCATTGGATTACTTGGGTCATTGTTACGAAGTATACATCATTGTGGTTTGAAAGGATTTCATCGATCCAGTAAAGGAAGGCGTCTAAGAATTCTGGATTGTTTTTCAACCAGGCAGCGTGGAAATAAAGACCGAGTGGTGCACGATTTTGATCATAATGACGATCAAAATTGTGATTAAGGAAATTGTAGAATTGATCTCCAGATAAGATGTTTGAGCAGGAATCAACCATAGCACAACCTGGTAAATATTCATCATTGCCTGGATCTTCTCTACGATCTAATTCATTCATAACCATTTCCCATACGGCATGAGATCTGGTTGGACAGCTTTGTAAATTGCCGTGACAACGATGTGGCATACGGAAGTACATGGTGTATGGCCATAGTGGTGGATTTGAGAGTGGTGCAGTAATTGTTGAATCATACAAGAAAGCTTGTTCTTCCATCATTGTGAATTGATTGTTACCACCAACACGTAAATATGGGGCACGGACACCGACAACAGAGTTATCAGTTAAGTTGGCATATTTCTCAATGATTATTCTCATGCCAGCCATTTCCTTGGCCCAATCATCAACTGTTGCATTCGACCAGAAACGTTCCTCGTCATTATGGCTGGGTGAAACAGAAAACGCACCATTATTTTTACTAACATTTTAATATAAAATTCTTATCATAAGAACATTGTTAAAACTAATCAGACATACAACATGCATCACGAATGCATGCATTTTTTTCTTCGTGTTATCTTAAAAACTAAATAGCAAACAAACTACATTATTTCTAAACTGTAAACTTACGTGATTGAATGTACAGCAATTTCGTGACCTTTACGATGTGTTTCCTGTACAGCTGAGTAATTTGTATATTTATGGGAGACAAAGAATGACGCCTTAATGTCACACCCATTTGGATTCTTACGTTTACCATTGAAAATTTCCTTGTACAAAGCAATATTGTTGTTGTTGATAGCATCATCGAAGGTGATGGTGATCATCATAGGTACGTCCTTTGATGGTAAATCACCGGGAATCGATGTACCATCTTCGGAACAGAAACAATCTGGGAGAACGCATACAGCGGGATCACATGGTGGAGCACGATTTGGATCGTTATCAATATCTATTTAAACGGAGAGAGGGAAAAATTAATTAAAAAAATTTTCAATTTACTGAGTCATTTACTACATTTTTAAATTTTAATTTTAATCAATTATAACCGTTATGCCGTTAAGAAATCGAGGAAGTCACACAAGACACCTCATATGTTTTATGATTGCGGAAACTACTTGACGGTTTTATGATAATCTACTCTCACTTTTATTATTTTAATCTTTTTATTTATTTGCGTTTGTCGCAAACTGTTTGTTAACTTTTTTCATGCGAATTCATTTCTATGCACTAATTATTTAAATTTTTTTTATTAACTTTGCTTTTTGTTAATTAATTAATTAATTAATTAATTAGTTAATTAATGGAATTAAAAGTTATTTAAATATAAAAGTAAAAACGTTTCTTTTACTTTTTTTTTTGGTTATCAACAGCGAAAGTCTTATAAATTAATTTTTTTTTTTTTTTTTATTTAAATTTAATAATGAAGAAATATTAATTAATTTTTATTAATCCTGAAATATTTTCTCAATTTTTTTTTTATTAAATTATTAAACTATTTCATCACCTGTGATACATTAAAAAAAAAAAAAAAAAAAAAAATATTTCAAGGTATTTTACTTCGGTTTTGGTTTATTTATTTTAGTTTTTTTTTCTTTTAAATGCTAAACTAATCTTTCAATAATTAATTAATATTTTTTTAGCTTCGTTATCGTATCGAAAATACCTTAACAAAAGCGTTTTGATGTGCGTGGTTTTTTGTATTATGTTGCTAATCGTGTTTTTCTACTGTTGTTTGTTGATAAAGGAACTTTTATTGATTATATAAATATTGACGTCATTACTAAACTGTTTTTTTTTTTTTTTTTTTTTTTTTCATAACTGTTTTAATGACAGTTATTAATATTTGATGACAAAATTTCGCTTATTAATTTACTTATCAAAGCAGTTTAACGACTTTCGTTACAGAGTAGTAAATAAATTAATAATTATTATTATTTTAAAGCAAAAATAGAAAATAGAAAACCAGTTATAAAAAAAAATGTTTTTTTTTTTTTTTTTTTGAAGGACTAAAAATGTTAATTAATTTTTAAAATGTAGACGTGGCGGCAAACCAATTTAATAACAAAAAAAAAAAATTAAATAAAAAAATCAACACGACATTAATTAAAATCATTATGCTAATTTCTATAGAAATAGAAACATTTCTTTTTTTTTTTTTGCTTCACGTTACAAAATAGTTAAAACAATAAACAAATTAATTAAATGTTTTTTTTTTTTATTAATTAATTAATAAATTTAAATAAAAATTAATTGATAATAATTATAAGAAATATTTTAAAGAATTTCTAAACAAACCAATAACGGTATTTCAAGTTAACAATATTAATTAAAAAAAAAAAAAAAAAATCAATCTATAACAGGATTTCCGCATTAAACCATTTTAAGATGATTAAATTATTTTTTAATTATTTATTCAATTCACGTTGACAACGTCATCGACGATTTATTTTTATTATTATTATTATTATTATTTTTTTTTTTTCTTTCAAATAATACTTTATTATTCAATTAATTTCTAAACAAAGTGATTAATCTTAATCATGATTAACAATCTTAAATACCGTAGAACGTGTGGTTAAGTTTATTAATTTTTTATTTAATTTATAATGGAAAAATCAAGTTTAATGATTTTATAGAAATAAATTATTAATTTTTTTTTTATATACATTTTTATTTGTTAATTAATTAATTAATTAATTAATTAATGTGGATTATGAAATGTGTTTTTCTTGGTATTAAAATATGTTAAAGATTTATTAAGTAAAATAATTTTTATTGAGTTAACGACATTGATTTCACTATTCTAATCGAATAAAAAATTTATTACAAAAGCTTACGGAATGTTTATTTAATAAACATACAAAGCTTTAATTTCTAGAATAAAATTTTATTTTTTGCATATGAAACTTGGTTAGAAACTTAATTAACAGTGAATAAAAAAAAAAAAAATTTTAAATTGCCACACGTCGATTCTGCTGTTTTTTTTTTTTTGCGCTTGTTTCTACTCGTTTATTTATAGAATGCTAATTAAATTATTTGATGATGATTTCACGTAGTGATTACAAAACATAAAAAAAAAAATACAAATAAAACCGGAAATTATAATCTTGAATTTATTTTAATTTTTCTTATCGATTATAAGACGTTTTGCATTAGAAATAAATCATGAACTTTTATTAATTTTGTTTAAAAATTATTTTTTTTTTTATAAAATTCAATTAAATCTATAAATAGTTATGTTAAGCTTTCGTAAGCTTTTTATTATAAAGTGTACAAGTTTACATTCATTTACCTTATTCGTTATTAATATATGATTTGTGTCTGGTTATTATTATTATTATTTTTTTTTTTGTTGTTTGCAAGGAAAATTTAACGCATTTACGACAAATTTTTATTTCATTTATAAAATTGAGAAAATTATTTAATTTCATTAGTTATTAAAATTAATTATTGATTGGGGCTTTTTTTTTTTTTTTAAATTTATTATTGACTCGTTAAAAGTAAAAATTAAAAATTGTATGAAAAATATCGGTGAAAGGTGAAGGAACAACTTTCATGGATATTTCTTATCTGCATTTGTTAAACGTTTTCAATTTAAAGTGTGGCAAGGATAGAAATTTAATGATTTACGTCATTGTTTTGCATATTATAATGGTTTAAATGGCTTTAAAAACAATACAAAAATAATAATTAAATATTCGAATGATATCGACACAAATAATAAAATGATTATGCAATTAAATGATTAAATAACACAATACGTAATGAATAAGCTGTATTGTGACAATGACAATTAACAGTATATCACATAATATGCATATAAAAAAAATTTGCAAAGTATTGATATAACTTGATAAATATTACAAGAGTTTTATATATTAGTTAATAGAAGATGTTAAAAAAATAAATAAAATAAAATAAAATAAAACGAAGAAGCGCTAAATGCCAAATCGTGCAACATTTCTCACAAAATTAAATGTCAATCTGTTACTTTAAAACAAACAAGTAAACTTCTCTTATATCATTAAAAAAAAATAAAATAATTTTATTTTTGATATAAATCTGTGCCAATGTAGTACACAGACACAGAAATATGTTTTCTTTTGCAAAGTGAAAGATCATCATTATGGGCTTGTTTGTAATTTTTTTTTTATTTTCACTTTTTCTTTTTATCTTTTTTTTTTTTTAATTATTTATTACAATAAAATGCCAAATCGTGTTTAATAGAAATAAAATCGTTATGCATTAACATTTTTTTTTTTTTTTATTATTTTATTTTCTTTTATTGAAATTAGATAACGAAGATTAGAAATTTTTTTTTTTTGCTTTGTTTTTATTTGCGAAAAGCTTTAGGTTTTTTTTTTTTTTTTTTTATTATTATTGATTTTTGTGTATTGTAAATTGCGTGATGTAATATGAATACGCTTATCTATGTTTCACTTTTAATAATACATAAATATGACTTTTAACAGTGAAATGTCACAGTTGCACAAAAAAAAAAACTTGAAGTTTAAACTAATTAATAAAAAAAAATTGTTAATTAATGGTTTAAAAACTTGAAGGAATAAATTCGTGCGTGTTTTAAATGTACGAATGTTTATCGCATGATTAAATTCTGGAATGTAAACTAACGAAACTGAATAATAATAATAATTATTATTATTATTACAAAAATATAAAACAAAAAAAAAAAAAAACCTTAATGTGGGTGTTTTAAATTTTTTTGTTTCGCTTTATTAAACATTAATAAAAAAATAAATAATTGAATTTTTTACAAATAGATGTAAAGTAAACTGAAAAAAAAAAGGAAAAATTACCACATGACTAATAAGTTGTTGTCAAAAAGTGCAGAAAATATTAAAATGCGTGACAGTAAAACGCTAATTTTTCAATTCGAAAAGAATATATATTTATTATTTAATTAACAGATAAAAATTAAAAATTAAATATTGGCGCCATAGAAACTATTTTAACCAGTTTTCTGTTTTTTTTTTCTATTCACGATTATAATTCGCAAAGTATTAATTATTTAATAAAATTATAATTAATTGATTTTCAATTATATGCACACGCATAAATATAGTTTTACTTTAAAAATTTAATTTTGATTATTTTTAATTAATTTATTATATATTTAATACTGAATAGAGATATAAATAAGAACTTGTCACAATAATTTCGTTATAAAAAAATTGTTACGCCTTGTATATTAATATAAAATGCTATGTAAATTTATTTAATTATTTATTATTTCAATAAATGTAATAGTTTATCATTTTTTTTGTAAATGTTTTAATTAAGAATAACGCCTTTTTTACTGTGTACACATTTTAATAATTAAGAATTTAATATTTTTGTCTTTCTTTACCTTAAATCAACGAGACAAACAACATTTAACAAATCAATTCCATTGCATTATATTACTAAATAAATATTTATTAACATTTTAATGTCATAATGTTGTCTTATTGCTTAATTTTACATAAACAAAATGATTTATTTATTTATTTATTTCATTCTTACGTATGACATTTAATAACATTTTATTTGCTTATTTTGGTTGAACTTTATTTTCATACTGTGCTAACAAGAATGATGTTGCATGGGAAAATGATTATGCATTGATTTATCTATTTATTAAACACACCTAGTAAAATGTTTTTTATTTATTAGTTTGAAAATTATGTTTTTTTTGAAACAATTGTAATGTTAGAAAAGTGTACGAAAAATTTTTCTGTAACTGTGAGTGATCAGAATTTCTTTTGCAGTTATGACTTGAATAAAATCTCATCATAAATTTGAATAAAAACAGCAAAACTTAAATAAGGCTTATTTAAATAAATGTTAATTTATGTTTAATGAAAAAACAATAACCACAAAATGAAAAAAAAAAATAAATTAATTAAGAGAAATGAAAGTGAAATGTTTTTGGTGCTGGCTGTTGTGTTTTTTTTTTTTTCTTCTTCTTATATTTACATTTTAATAACTGAGTAAAATAATGAAAGAAGAGAAAAAGCACACAATAACTAAATGTAATCGTCAAATTAATAAAAATAATAAAAAAAATTAAGCATTAAAACACTTAATTTATGTATTTTTTTATTATTATTATTATTATTATAAGATCAAATGTCATCGTCTTCATTTAATTTAATTAAATTATTATGATTAAATTCCTCATTGTTTTTTTTTGTGATTTTTATTTCATCTTGTTTTTACTATTGTTGATTGTGTTTCGCTTTTTGTGTTGCTGCTGTTATTTTAAAGAAAAAAACGTATTTTATGTAATTAAAATTAATAATAATAATAATAATAAAAATAAAAGTGTTTTCACTGATAGTAAGATTATGATAACGTCATTGATTGTGTTTCTTAAATAAAATAAAAAAAATAAAAATAAATAAACAGACATGATGCCACTCCTTAATTTATCTCTTCACAACAATTTCCTTTACATTGTTATTAGTTTTTGTTTTTTTCTGTATTTTATTTAAATATTGATTAAACTTTCGATATTTATATACAAAAAAAAAAACAAAAAAAAAGAAAAAATTTAATAAATTAATCCACCCATGTTGTTTTGTTTAATAAATATTATGTGACTGATGATTAAAGTAACTTTTCTCAAAACATAAAAAAATTAAATTTCAGCTTTTTTTTTTTTTTTTTTTTTGTGTGTTAAAGACGAGGACAAGTGAGCTTTTTTGACAAGTGAGAGTTTTTTTTTTTTTTTTAATATATTTTCGCTGTTTTATTTAATTTAATTTTATTAAAAAAATAAAAATTTATAATAAATAACAAGGTGAGTTCGGTTTTTTGTAAGCGAAAAGGAAGTTTTATAAAAAAGTGAAGTTGAAGGTAAATTCAATTTATTATTATTTTATTTTCCGTTTTATTAATGAAAGTTTTTATTATTGTTATACATGATAATGATCTCAATTCTAATTTATATTTTAATTCAACTGTGTTACTGTACATTTGTTGTATTTTAAAAATAAATAAAACACTTAATGTCACGTATTAAGACTTTCGATAAGTATAAATTAAAAATGCGAAAAAAAAATGCATCGATGCCAGAAATAAATAATTTATATTAAAAACTAAAACAAAGAAAATATTTAAAAAAAAAAAAAGGGGAAACTAATTATTCTTTTTCCATTTTCATCTATTGAAAGAAAAGACGAGACAAATTTTTTTTTTTTTTTTTTTTTTTTTGTAAAAATTATAATTATTATTGAGAGATGTGAAAGCAAGGCAAACATCATAAATTTGTTTTTTTTTTTTATATATATATAAACGTAACGAAAACGTTAATATTGGCTGCATGATGAACATTTTATGTTGTTGTTGTATGTTAATGCTTATTCTCCATATTTATCTTTTTAACATATATTGTATCGTTTATTGATGGGTTTTATTTTTTTTCTTTCATTAAATTTGTTGTATTAATATTTAAATTTTGTATTCTTTTGGGTTTTTATATTGTGAAAGGGAAAGCACTTGTTGCGTTATTAAAATTAATAAAATAACGTAGAATATACATTAAAAACGTAGAACCGCATAATTATAGTACTCTTAAAAATTAATATTAATTAAGCTTAGACAGTGTAAATATGCTAAAAGTTTTCACTTTCAATTTTAATTTTATTTTTTAAAATAGCTTTTTGAATTAATTTTTCGGTAGTTTTATATTAAAACTCTTTTATGTTTTTTTTTTTTTTCATTTTCTCACCGTTTTCATAAAATATGTGTTTATTAATGAAACACGATAAACAAGAAATAAAAACGGATATGTATCTTATTAATAATGATGACAAAAAAAAAAAAAATAAAATAATTGTTTACATTTAATTAAATATTAACAGTTTTAAGGTGTAAATTTAATCATAATGTTGTGACATTTTATGTTTCGTTACGGGTGACCTTTGTAGAAAAGTGATGTCTATTAGTCAAAATTATATTCTCAGCTTTTGTATATAATTAAATATTTTATATTTACTGTTGCACTGTTAGGTAAAAATGCGCTTTGGCTTTGATTAAATATTATTCGCTAAAAAAAGCTTTAAATGTTAGATGATCGACTACAGAATTGAGGTCACAATGATTTTAATTCTTTATAAGAAAGAAAATAAAAGATTTAATTCAAACAGCAAATGGTTTTATTTATTTTATTTTAATTAATATTTTCTACACCGTTGTATTATGTAAGCTTATTGCAATTTTATTAATAGAGAAATAACTCAATTTTGTTACAAAATAACAATAAAACAGTCTGCAAAAAAAAAAAAAAAAAACAGTGATTTTTATGACATTAGCCAACTGAATGAAACTTTAATAATAGGTGGACCACAAAAGTAAAAATTTTTAAATTTTATTGATATAAAAAAAATTAAAAGAAGAAATTATTTAATCAATCACCACCACTGTATCCACTTGCTAACTATAAATTATTATTAATTTAAAAAAAAAAAACTATTGAAGAAAATGTGTGTCATGACATTTTTTTTTTTTATAGTTTTTTAACTTTGCTCTTTCTCTTTGGAGCTTTTATAACAGCGTTGTTTTTGTAAAACATTTGCTTTTTGTTTTTTTTTCATCTATAATTTTTGAGCTTACTTTTTTTTCTCTATTTTTTTTTTCTTTTTTGTAATTTAAGGCGCAGTCAAAAATTTTAATTCCAAAAAAAACAATAACAACACGAATAGATGAAGAAGAAAAAAAAATATAAAATTACTTTGCTGTGGCTTAATTTTTGTTTTTTTTTTTTTTATGTACTTCGTTTGTTGCAATGAAACAAATTAATTCAAGCATGAATTTAATTTTGCTTTTTTTTTTTTTTTTATTTTCATTCTCTTAATTAACAATTTTGTTGTTGTTTGTTTTTTTCTTTATTGAAAGTGATGTAATGTAATTATAATGAAAGAATGTGGTTTTATTATTTAAGAGAAATGCAGATCATAGTTATGTTATAAATAAATTTAATACATAAACACCTATGTATGTAACTATAAAGGTGTTAAAATAAATATGTTAAACCACTAATTAATGTTAATTTTAGATTTTTATTTCATTTTTGCAAAGCTTTTCTAATTTTTTTTTATTTGACTAAAACATTTTTTTTTATTTGAAAAAACACCCATGAAATATATATTTTACAGTTTTGCTAATTTATTTCGATGACAGTAAAGAAAAGAAGAAAGAAAAAAAAATCACATTATTGTGTCTCGCAATCATTTAGGGTGTTAAGTTATTTTATTTATTTATTTTGTTTTCTTAACAACAGCATACGCGATTTATAGTAATTTCACTTTATTGAAAGTGATATTTGTGTTATTCAAGTTTTTATTTTAATTTCAAAAAAAAAAAAAAATAAAAACTGAAAGTTTCCTATGTTGAATTGAAAAAAAAGAAAAAAGAAAAAATAATAATAATAATAATAAACACTTACCACAAGAATTTTCATCAGAACCGTCTGTGCAATCTTTTTCACCATTACAGAAAAGGCCACGCTCAATACAGTTACCATCACCACAGGCTAAGAAACCATCTTGACACAATGGCTCATCAGTGTACAATAATGGTTTTACTTTACGCTCTTTATTCTTTAGTTTACAATTTTTAACAGCATCTTTCCAGTCACAGGTTTGCTTTTCAATGTCGAAATATAAACCAGCTGGACAACGAATTGCTTGAAGACCCTGAAATAAATAAATTATTAAAAACGTAATTTTCGCTCTAATTTTTCCCAATTGTTTTAGAAAACAATTTAAATTGAATAGAATTATAGAAATTAAAAAAATAAAAATAATATAAAAATAATAATAAAAAAAACAACATACCGATGATGTACATTGGATAACATCGCGACAATTATCACCTTCACCAGCAACTAAACGAAACCATTCACCAGCATCTTTGTCCTTGCATAATTCTTGTTCAAAAGATTCTTCTTTCTTTGTTGTTGATTCATCTTGACGTTTAACTCGTATCGCTGATGCTATTTAATTAATAAAAATAACAATAATTAGATTTGCAAAAAAAAAAAATTAAATTATGCTTTTTATGTAAAAAACAAAGTAAATAAATTAAAATTCAAATAAACAACACACGGCTCAATAGCTAAGTAGGTTAATTCACTTTTTGTGCAAAAAGTGTTTTGCCGTCTGTCTTTTATATTTATTTCATTTTTTTTTTGTAAATTAAGAAAATTTATTCTATTTCACTGATATGTTTTGTTGCTTTTTTACTCTACATTTATTTATAAATGAAATCTAATCCAATTTTTACTTTGATTATTTATTTGCTTGTTTGTTTGTTTATTCAGTCAAGCGAACAAGTGTTTAAAAAAAAAATTTTTTTTTTTGTCTTTGTCGCTGGTTTATTGCAAATATTTTTAAATTTCTTGTTTTATTTCGTTACTAATTTGTTTCTGCTTGTAATTGTTTTAATTAATTTTTGTTTTATCTGATTTTTGATATGGAAAAAATTTCTATTCACGTTTCCTATATGTATATGCAAAATAAATTTGAAAACTTTTTTTTTTATTTTGCCTTAGAAAAGTGTTTTGAGACTTTTACTTGTGAGGAATTTTATATTTATTGTTATGTTTCCTGATTTGTTTTTTTTTTAACCTTTATTAGGTGGAAATTATGTATTTTTGAATTATTAATAACGAAAGGCAATTGAGGTTGAGTAGAATTTTTTATTTTTCTGATAATTAAATAACAAAAATCATGTCATACGTTTTAAGTGAAGTAATTTAATTTATTGAATAAAATCACCTCAAATCATATTCAATACCGATTGAACGAAAAATAATTTATCAATTATTAAGAAAATAAAGTGACCTCATTTACAGTATTTTTTTTTTTTTTTTTTTTTTATTCAACTTAAATTTATTTAACTTTTTGCTTTTTTTTATTTTTTACATATAAAATTCAAGTTTGTTCGCTTTTTATTTGTGTTTGCTGCTTTTATTTTTATGTTCATTTAATTTTTAAAAGAGTGAAATTTGCATTTTGAAAACAATTTTTATTTTTATTAAGCTTAATTCGTTTTTATTTTTCCTTCTGTTTTTTTTTTTTTTTTGTATTTGATTGACTTTGTGTTTTGAATTTAAAAGAAAATAAAACTTTTTTTTTTTGCATTGTTTCTGAACAGGTTGAAGATTTTTTTTTTTTTGTATTTAAATTATTTAAATACTTGTGCTGAATTTTGTTTGGTTAAAAAATGAAATTTGTTTTTTTTTTTTTTTGTTTTCTTAAAATAGATTAAATTTGTTTCGTTTATTAACCGATTGTTGGGTTTGGTTTTTTTTATTTCTGTTTTAAGGCTTGTGTGGTGAAAATTCTACAATAAATACGAATTCCACCTACATAATTTAATACTGTTCACTAATTTTTTTTTAATGCTTTTAAATTCTTTTATAAACAAATAGAGATTTTTTGTTGTTATTTCTTTTTTTTTTTTCTGTTTAAGTAATAAAACAAGTTAATCTTTTAATACTAGAAACTGGTTGTATTTATTAAATAAATAATGAAAAACAACAATTTTAATTGAGTAATATTAATCTTTAAATTAAATTAATTAATGGTAATAAAAATGAAGATAAACAAGGTGTGTTTGTGTTAAATGAAAAAAATATATAAAAAAAAAGATTTCTTTTAAATATAGATATAAAGTTGAAAGCTCTGTACAAAGGTAAAGCGACAACACGACACAAGGCGACACCATTCACACGACAAAACAATAATTATTTTAATTTAATAACAAAATTAATTTACCGTATAAATAGTAAATAATTATTAAAATCAACATAGATTTCCTATTTTAAATTAGAATTAAAAAAGAAATAATAACAAAATACTAGAAAATTACTGTCTTTGACATTTCAATCAGTGTTTATATTACTGAAAGCTATAAAAAATAATTAAATTGATTAGTCTATTGATTTTTTGTATTATTGAAATGTTATTACTTAGTTATAATATTATTTATGTTTTGAAATTGTTTCTTTTTTTGAACTTTGTAAATTGATTGCATTACTGCATCAGTAATTGCATTATTTGTTTATACAAACAAAGAAAAAAAAAAAAAGGTAAAAAACTCTTTTTGTAACATTTCGAAATTATTTATAACAATTATTCGGTAATAAAATAATAAATTAATTAAATAATAATTGAGCAACGTCATCAAATGCATGTAGTTTTTTTTTTTTTTTTTGAATGAAAATCAAAGACAACAACCAAGTATGTTTATCGTTAACGATAAATATTACCATGTGTCTTTGATATGGTATTTTATTTTCCATTTCACCATGATTTTACTGGCTTAAACCAGTAAAGTGTTAAAAGAAATCATTAAATTACAAAAAAAAAAAAAAAAGATTTTTTTTTGCCATCTCAACATGTTTTAAATGCAGTCTTTAAAAAAAGCAAAAAAAAAAAAAAAAAATGGAAAAGAAATGGATTGAAATCAAATACAAGTCTGTTGCTCTTAAGTATTTTTCGTACATAAAAAGATCGTGAATGATCGCGAAGAAAGAAAAAGTTGTATATGACTGTGACGTACAAGTTATATATTAAATATATTTATTAATCGTTTAATAAAAAAAAATATAAAGACGTTTGGTTTATTAAAAAATGAATTTTTTCTTTTGTTGGGCAAAAAAAAAAAAAAAATCATCAGCAAAAGAGAAAGAATTATTTTTGCTTGTAGCAAATTAAAATTAAGCAAAATTTAATATTTTTATTTTTTTTGTTATGCAAGAGATGTTAAAATATATATATATATATTTTTTTTTTTTAATTACGCGTTACAGTCATTATAGTTCGATATTTCTTTTCACTTGGATACTTTTAAAGATTTTCCTTTCGCAGAGACTTTTTTTTTTTCTCGAGACTTTTAGAAAATTCTTCTTTTGTTAATAATTTTTACACTTTTTACACAGATTATAGAATAAATAATTAATTAAAAATAAATAACCACAATTTTGAGTACCTGTAAACAGAATATTACTTTGACAAAATTTACAAAAAATTGTTTACTCACCGGAAGCAGCGATTGCCAGTACGGCAAATAACACAAAAAATTTCGCCATGACTTATATTCTTTAAAACTTTTTTTTTTTTTTATTATTTTCCTTGTCTTTAATTATTATTTTTAAATAAACAAACTAAATATAAAAAAAAAAAAAAAAAAAAACTATTCTATTTAATTAATTTATATTTTTTTTGTTACTTTACACACAATAATAATAAAAAAAAAGAATTAAATTTATAACAACAAAAACAAGACAAATTAAATTATAATCAACTATTGGAACGGCGTCGGATTGTATTTTAAAACGCCGACTTCCCAATATAAACGCAAGAAAGTGTATCTTGAAATCATGCTTTTATATGGCCACGTTTTTAAAGGGGAATTATTGATAGTGGGAGATTAATAAGGTGGGGTTTCACTTCCCCATTATATTTTTTTCATTACAGTAATGAATGAAAGTGACAGAATGATTATTTTGTGTCGTTGATTAATTTAGAAATTTATTTTATTTGTTTTTTTTTTCTATTTCTTCAACAAAGCTTAAACCGTTGTATAATTTAACCATTTTCCCCGAGCAACTCTGTGCAGCACAATAATAACAAGTTATTGATTAAATTATACTGCAATACGCAGACGCATACTACTTAAAATTATATTTTCGTTGTTTCTTATTAAAAAAAAAAAAAAAAAAAAAGAAAAAATTAATATTTAACAAGAAATTTTTTTGTTTTATGTAATTTAATTTTTTTTTTTTTTTATATTGTTGTGTTTAAGATGAAAAATCAAAAATCATCTAAATTATTTTCGTTTTCATGTCAATGTTGTTGCTTTTTTTTCTTTGTTTTTTTTTTGCTTAATAAATTATTGTATTTTCGTTACTCAATTTAATCGTTTTTTATTACTATTTTAATGTAAATCATAGAAAATGAAAATTATTTAACATTAATGGTGTGTTTATGTTATATTAATTTGTTTTAACTTTAAATGTTATTGAAATAAACGTGTTTTTGAATTGGTATATTTTTTTTTTCTCCAATTTCACCATAATCAAAATTCTTATGAATAATTTTTGTAGTTTTATTTAATTATTATTATTATTTTTTTTTTTTTACATCATTATAATTTATTACCACTTTAATAGTTACTTTAAAGGAGGTAATGGATTTTAATAAGATAACTACTTTGATTCTCTTCGCATAAGTTAACTTACAAATCTTGCATGTTTTTTTTTGTTTGTAATTTAAATATAAAAATTAACCATTATAAGGAAAATAATCTGTAATCATTTGTAAACTATTTAAATACAGTAAATAAAATTCACTTTTCATAATTTTTTTGGTCACATAAATTATTTTTACTTTTTTTTTTATTATTATTCATAAAGGGAAAATAAAAATATATCTGCTAAACATGATAAAAATATATTATTTAACATAAAAGTATTCTACCTGAAAAGCTGTGTGCAAAATTAAAATAAAAAAAATCATGTGATTTGTGCATTAATTTTGGGAAGTAAGCGACGAACCTGCTCCCGCTTTATCCATTAGTTTTTTTAATTTTTTTTTTTATTGTTTTACTGTTGGGTGTACGTTGTCGATTACATGTTTATTTATTTCACTCTTTTACCTTTTCATTCGTTTAAAATTAAATTAATTTTATTTGTAAAATTCTTTGTTAGTGTTGTTGTTTGTTTTTTTATTGTTATTATACCGCAGGTAAAAAACCAAAACAAACGTGAAAATACAAAGAAGAAAAAATAAAATAAATTCTTTATTAATAATAATAATAAGAAATGCGCAATAATGTATTTTTAGTTTTTATAATCTTATATGGATGAGACTTTTATTTTTTTTCTTTCTTTTTTGTTTTGTTTTGTTTTGTTTTGTTGACTCTGAGCAGAAATAATTTCACTCAGTTTACGTTTTTAATTTTTTTTTTGACAATATGAAATGTGTGTTATTAAATTACGTAAAAGTAAGCTGAGCTTTGTTGTTGTTGTTGTTGTTTATGTTTATTTTTTTAGCTTCTGCTTTATAATGTTAATTATTTTAATAATTTTCCATAGATGTAGTTAGGTTTTTTATTATTTAAAAGAAAGTTTAGTAGTGAAATGCAGATCTGTACAAATTATTTTAATATTTTTTTTTTTTTACTGAATAACTGGAATTAACTAAATTATTTAATCATATATTGAATTTTTTTTTTTCTTTCTTTCTTTTTCTTTTTTTAATGGTAAAAGGTTATTTACTATAAAAAATAACAAATTGATTTGTAAAATAATATCCGTAAGGAAGTAGCAAATTATAAAATATATTTAAAAGTTTAATCCAGAATTATAAAAAAAAAATAAATAAATAAATAAAGAGTTGTTATCTACCTTGACCACATAATAATTAAAATTTAAACATTAAATGATAAAATTATAATCGCCACGCAATCAATTAAAAACTTGTCTTCACAAAAATATTTATATTTATATATATAAAAGGCAAGAAACAAGGCTTATTGTATTCAAGGTTTAATTTTTTTTTTTTTATATATTTTCCATTGCACCAATAGTAAAAATTTGTGAATTTTATCAAAATATTATGAGCAACTAATTTACATGTCTATTTCTGTTGTTTATTTCTTCATAATTATCGTAAACTACGTCTATACTTTGGTTATTCTTTCACAAACAAACAAAAAAAAAATATAATAATAATAATAAAAAAATTATAATAATGTGATGCGTTCGAAGATATTGCAAAAAAAATTTTTTTTCTTTTTTTTTTTTACTTTCTTTATTAATGGTACGGCCTTTTGCCAATACATGTTAATACGTTTTTTTTTTGTTTTTATTATAAAAGTGTTAAGGTAATTATATGTTATTTATTTGCCTTTTGTGGAGAAAAAAAAAAGCCAAAATTAATTTAAATTAAATTAAATAACGCAATGATTAAAAGACTAAAAAATTATGAAGTTAAATCGTCATAGCTCTGTCATTTTACCAAAAAAATAAAAAAAAAATCTTCTGCTGTTTTATTTTGTGATAAAAACCGTGATTATGTAATATTTTTAGATAGTTAATTTTTGATATCGACTCTCTAAATATTTATCGATTTGGTCTGTGGTGTAAGAATGATTTTACCAGATAATCCTTCGCTCAAGTTTAATTGAAATTTTGGTTGGTCGCTGAACTAAAATATAAAAAAAAAAAAAAACTTTTTAACAACTGTTTAAGCTTAAAGCGTTACTGTACTCTTTGCAATGAGTTTTATACAAAATACATTCATCACGATTTAATTTTCTTCCTATTTTCGATGATTGATTACTTACGATTTAATTATTTTCTCCAACTATATTCGCAAATAAATAATTGAAAAAAAAAAAAAACTTTTTACAAAAAGTAGAATTTTAATCGATGAAGTAATTTAAAATGAATTAATCATCGGACAACTTTGCTATTTTTGGTTATGTTTCAAAAACATCAAAGTTTTAATTTTTCTTCTTAAAATTTCTTTTAAATTTTAAACTTCTCCACATCTTTGCTTATATTTTCGGTTATTGCTGTTGTTAAATATTTCTTCTTTGTTATTGTTATTGTTGTTATTGGATCAGTGAACTTAAATCCTTGACCATGGTGACTGCAACAACAATGTTTATTTATTATTATTATTATTATTTTACTTATTTCTTGTGATTTATTTACAAACACATAACTATCCATTATAATATTGATGACACATTACAAAGTAAAGATAAAAATACAAATTGTATATAAAATTAAGTAAAATTTATTTGCTTATAATTAATTTTTTGTGAAAGACTTTTACGCTTAATCGAATTAATATTATTACTAAATAATTATAATTATTATTTCACATCTTAACGATTTTCCAATGAATGAAATTCGAATAAAAAAAAAAAAAAAAAAATTTATTATTTCACAATTTGATAATTTACTGTCATTTACTGAAGGTAAAACAAATTTTAAAAATTTATTTTTAATTTTAAAATTAATAAACAAGAACAAAGTGATTTAGTATTTTTATTATTTTTAAATTAATTAAGTTTTCTTTGAAGGTTAAGCTTTTTTTTTTGTTTTTTTTTCTTCTTATTGTTGTATGCAATGAATTATGTTTTATGTTTGTACTGATTACTGACATTTTACTTCCTTAACAAAAGCTTTATCGATATATTTTTTTTAAATATTAATAAGCAGGCAAAATACATTTCACTTGCATTTTGGTATAAATAGTAAAGAATCTCTCATTTTATATTCCTTATTTCAATTATTTTATATTATTTAACCAACGATCGATTAACTTTTATATAATTATAACCATGGCTGTAATTAATTTTATAAAAATTTCATTAGTTTTATTAAATTAAGTTAATAGTTGATGATTTTTTTTTTTTTTTATATTTATATTTATATAACTATAAATTGCATTTATTATGTAATTTTGAATAAAAATTAAATTTAATTATTTTTTGTATTAAAAGTTTTTTTTTTTTTACATTAGAGTTTGTCAATGAAGACATTTTTAAATGTAACTTCTGTTTATAAATTATATTTTAATTAGTGATTAAGTTTTTTTTCTTTCTTTTTTTTTGTTAAAGTGTAATATTATTAACAAATAGGTTGAAAAACTCATAAAATTCCATTAATTTATAATCAAAAAAATAATAAAGAAAAAAGCCAACAACACTTTCAATTTTTCTTATTCGACAAATTTAACAAACATTTCATTATTATTTATATGAATTAATTATTTTTCTTCTTTTTTTTTATTTATATTATTACCAAATTAGACTATGATTGTAATGCAGATTATATTGTTTTGCAGAAAAATATGTCATTCTTGGTAAAATTTTTAAAAGTTACTCACAGACAATTACAAAATTCACCTGGTTCTCATTCGTCTTTTATTATTATTTTATTTTAATTATTTCAAAGAATAATTTTATGAATCATGGTACAAATTAATGTATGGCGTTTTTTTTGTTGTTGTTAATTAATTAACAAATTATTAGTGCATTTTTGTCGTTACCACACCGCAGAATTTTCACTTTTTTTTTTTTGTTGTTGTTGATGTGCTTTAGTAAAGTAACAAACCGTTTATATTGCTTTTAAAAATATTCACATATGGTGTCGCTGTTGTTGCAAGTTTCTAATTTCGTTTGTTGTTTCAAAGCATTCAACCAATTTAATAAAAGGAACTTTTTTTTATAAAGCTTTCATTCTACAATTAACAAATAAACTTTGCTAAATCAATTATTAATAAAGAAATATTTTTTTAATTTTATTGATTATTCATCAAAGTTTTGCTTTATCATGTGCCTATTTTTGTAAACAAATTTAATTGAAATTAATTTCAGTTATTTAGAGTATAGGCATCAAAAACGTTGATTGTTTTATAATTACTTTATTAATTGATGTAATGATTTTTATAATATAAAGTATATTTTCAAATGGTAGTGATTACAATGGGAAATTATTAACTCTTAACATTCGTTTGGAGACACATTTAAAATGAAAAATAGACAAATAATAAGAAAGCTTTTTTTGGTAACAAATAATAAAATCTTGTCCTACGACAACAAAAGCTGTATTGAGTTATTTTTCTTATTTATTAAAAGAGAAAGAAGAATTTTCTTCTTCTTCTTTTTTTTTTTTTTTGTTATTCGTTTTCACTTGTCGCTTTTATTAGTTTTATTACCTTACGAAGACAAATGTCAATTGCTTAAAAGATTTCCAAAGCTTTAGACACCTTCGTTTTTGCTTCTTTTCTTTTTTTTTTTTTTATTTGTTGTAGTTGGCTGAAACTTTAACCAAGTTTAAACTTATAGAAATAAATCAATTCAATTTTGATTTATTGTTTTAAAAATAGAAATTGAACAGCAAAAAAAAGCACAAATTCACCAAGCAATTTTAAAGAAAAGGAAGAAATCTTTTAAGAAAAGATTCTGTGGATGGAATTCATTTTTTATTTCTTTATTTTTGCAATTTAATTAAATAAGAGAACGAACAGTAAAATATCAATTGCTCGACACCAAATTCTAAAAGAAAGAAAATTTCTTAGAAATAAGATTTAATTTTATAATTTTTAACATATATTGTGCCTTAAGCTTTTCTAGTGGTTTTGTTTTGAATCATTCTATTAAAAAAAAAGAAAGATTTTTTTTTGTATTTCCATCTTGATACGTCAAGAATAAAGGACAAAGTAATCTTTCAAAGAAGACAATGATAATACGGCACGTGCCACAATACATGAAATGAAATTTATTTTTTTAAAAATATACAAAGTGTCGGAGAATCTTTAAACAAAAAAAAAGAATAATAATTTTTTCCATCAAAAAAGTTCACCATTCAAGGTACGGACTACATTGTTAACATTAGACTAAACAAAATATATTTGGGGGGAGGAAAAACAAAGGTCAAGGTTGGATTAAATTTGAACAAACAAAAATCAGTAATATTCTAATCATAGTATCTGTAGATCCATAAAAGAATTATTTTTTGTTCAATTGGTTTCATTTTCATAATAATCATAATAATAATAATAAATTTTTGTTTTTTTGATAAAAATATCGCTGGTTATTCTATCTATCGAATGGAAATAAAAAATAATTATGGCAATAGGGAATATGTGGTTTTCATGAAATGGATAAATTAAAAACGATACGATGAAAACTGATAACGTTTCGAAAATGGTTTTCTTTTGCTATTAAACGTGAATAAACAAAAAAAAAAAAAAAAAACAAAAAAGTTTTCACCAACAACTAATTTAGTTTGATGTTTTTATTGTGGTGGAAAATATGAAATTTGTTTTATCAACTATCAAATGTTTTTTTCTTTTTTTTTTTTTTGTTAATTTTAAAATTTAATAACGACGCTTTTGAGTGGCCGCAAATCTACATCGCTGTATTAATAAAAAAAAAATTAATTAAAAAATATAGATTTTCGATATAGGGATAATTGTTTTAATAAATGCTTCACTGATAATTAAAATTTTGTTAGGTATTACAATCAAAAGCTTTGTAGAAAAAGTTTATTTTTAATGGGAGTCTTGTAGGTCAACGATTAAAATTGAAGCAACACCTCGCAAAGGTTTCTTTGTATTGCCAAAAATCGAAAAAAATTTTTTGTTCAAATATTCATACGTGAATATTCTTGACCTCGTTTTACAAAATATCAAAAATTAATTTTTCATATCATTTTTAAAGACTTTTCTTGAATTTATCTTTTCACAATCGTTTACACAAAAAATTAATTTATTTTGTCAATTCAATTGAAAATTATATATTTTTTTTTTTATTATAAACGTCTGTGATATTACAGGGTGAATTAAGTTATTTTCCGTTTATATTCTATACAAATTGCAATAAGTAAATTATCTGTAGTAGGAGTAGTGAAAGAACAAGTAGAATCCTTATTAGATTTCACTTTAAAATAAAATAAAATAAAAAAAAAAAAAAAAATCGAAACAGCATCACAGATAAAAAGCAGATTATCGCTCCTAACTGCACACTTCCATAGCATTAAAAATTATTGAGTATCAATAATAATTTATGTTCACCCTATTAAAAAAAAGAAAAAAAAAATTTATAAATTTATTGGAAAAAAAATTATTTTATCGTTATACGAAAAAAGTAAGGAAACGACATACAAAAAAAAAAAAAAATAAATAAATAAAAGAAATGCTAAGTGTTTTTTGCGGTAATTTTTCGTTAAATATTTTATTTTGTACAGAATCTACAGAAACCGTCCAACCATTACATATCGACCTTCAATATTCTATCGGTTTTTTTTTTTTAAAGAGCCATTCTATAATAATTTTTATTTTAAAATATGAATTATTGAATATTTTGTGGAAGAACTAAGTGATAGATTGAATTTATTTATTTTTTTTCTATATTAGAACATCGATTAGATATTAAGTGTTAACAGAAATTACATTATAAATAATAATTTCTATAAATTATGTAAACAAAGGAACATAGTTTTTAATGCATTTCAGTCAAGTTTATTCGATGGACAGGAAATGTTATTATAGAATAAAACGAAAAAAAAACGAAAAACATAAAATTGAAGGAATAAATAAAAGCTCGACAGTTAGCAGGTGTGACAACGTTGTTAAAATAAAGTGGCACACCCAATGCGCTAAATTATGGGCTAATGGTATTATTGTGTCATTCTCTATGACTATTTTTGACCCAAAAATATAACTAAATAAAAAAGCCACAAAAAAGCCACAAAAACAAACATAATGAAAATAGAATCAAGGAAAACATCGTAATTTTTATCCAGATAAAAAAGTATTCACACAAAAAAGTTCTTATCCCAAAAATATTGTTCAAAATTATACAAACGCGATGTTTTTTTTTTTTTCATTTTTGTACACATTCTATAAACAAAGATAAAAGTCTATTTCCTTGATATTATTGTTCTTACGACCTCAACGTATCGCATTTTTACTACAGTTCTTTTTTTTTTTAGCGTGCTCACGGTTATGTTTATTTTTATAACAACCTTGGCCTATTTATAATGCAGTTATGTTATTTATGTAGCACAGGTAATGGCACCCTTTTTTTTTTTTTTTAGAAATTAATAGTATTAATTATTATAATATATTAAAGCTTTTACTAACCTATAATTATTACTGTAATCATTAAATAAATCGTTTATCCTATAACACGACTAAATCATACAGTTCTATACAATTTCATCTTTTTTTTGTTTTTCCTTTTCTTATTTAAGAATTAGTGTCTACCTTTTGTAAAAGGGGCATTTTATTTAACAGCAAAAATGATGATGCTTTCTACAAAGAATAAGATTAATTTCTATAAAGAAAACTTTTTACAACACCTGTTTTACACAAGCAAATGTTTTAGCTTATTTACAAATTATAATGGTTTAGTTATGTTATTTTATAACATTGACTAAATAACTCAAACACCTTTTGAATTTTAAAAGATATGAACATCAGAATTACGGCAACACACAGTAAGGAAAATGTGTAAAAGGAAAGAAAAAAAAAAAACGAAAAGTATTTATGCATGAAAAATGGAAATGTTCTATTTGAAAAATTATATCCTAGCACGGACGAATGAACAACAACAACAAAAAAAAAAAGAAAAGAAAAAATAAAAACAGAAAATATACTTTGTTTGCTTTCATTTAGCAGTAATAAAAAATTAAAAAACTGAACGAAGAAAACACTTACACTAAAAGAAACAAGGATCAAAATGAAAAGGGTGAAAAAGGGTGTGCATTGCTTTGTAAAAAAAAAAAAAAAAAACAAAAACAAAATCACTTACTTTAAATTAAAATTAAAATTAATAAAAAAAATTTGTGAAAAACAAAAATGCTGAAAACAAATAAATTTGTCATTAATAATTCAAGAGCAAACGTATAGTAGTATTTTGTTATTTCGAAACAAAACAAAAAAAAGGAAAAGGTAAATAAAAAACTAAACAAAAACAATCAACAGGAAATTAAAGAGAAATTTCAACTGTGCTGGTTTAATTGAAATAATTTTTTTTTTTTTTTATTTTTTATCAGCATCAGATTTTTATTTTAATCAAAATATAACTTGGATGTTTGTTTAGGTTATTTTTTAGCACACATTTTAAAGCAGGTAGAACTGTAAACAAACAAACAAATGTATAAATAGTTAATCGAATCAAGTAATTGTAAGTAACAATATATCTTAAACTCACACCAAATATCTCTCCCCTTATATATCGTGCAATAATAGTAAAAACTTTCGAGGTCTAGGTCATGTTATTCCTTTTTCTTTTCATTAATGTTTATTATATAATTTTATGAGATGATTATTATACACCTAATAATAAAATAAAAAATAAATAAACGTAGCTTATATTGAGCTTTCTTAATTATTATAATATTTTTTGTTGTTATTTCTTTAGTTAATAAAATAATTTGGGTCACTTTAGCTATATACCAGATCCTATTCTCATGCTCACGCTATAGTAATGAAACATAAAACATACAATTACAATGCTTCTATTTTGGTTAATAATTAAGTTAGCAGCAGTGACACGATTAATATTTATTAAGTGCATATAAGTTTGAAAACATCGCTGAAAAAATATAAGGGATCCAGGATTACATTAAACAACATTATCAAATGTTTTTTTACACTTTCTATATAGAGATTAAGCCAAAAGAAAACTCCATTAATACATTAAAATGTAAGTAAACATGTTTAAATGCAATGAAAAACGTAGCAACTATTCGTTTTATGTAAAACAGTAGTAAAAAAAGAAAAGCTTTAAAGACATTCCTTAAAGTAAATAAATAACCGAGAACAGAACAAGCTAGAAAAAAATCATCTCTATCTATGTAACAATAACATGGAATGATATGTATAACCATAAAATATTCATAGTAAGATGAATACAATTCAGTTCTCTTTATCATGCGTTACATATGAGAATGAAAAACGAATTTTCTGTTTTTCTGCTTTTTTTTTTGTTTGTACCATACATACCATTAAATAACAATTTTTCTGAGAACGAACATGTACTTTGTTATGTTAAATATGAACACGATGTGTAAAAAAGAAAAAGAAAAAAAAACAACAAGAAGCGACATTTAATTTATTCTGTTTAGTTGCAAAAGTCAGTGTGTAAAGCGAAAGAATTATTTCGTTTTTTTTGTTCTTCAAAGTAATATTAGAATAAAATACAATTCAAGATTGTCCAGACTTGATGTTTTTCTATATAATTTAACTCTGAAGATAGAAATTTCTTTCAAATGTTATTACCGTTGTAGTAGATTTGTTCCCTTCAGCAATCCCCGTTTTTTGATTCTTAATATTTTCTAGTCGTCACATTATACGAATATATATTAAATAAACTTTTTATTTTCTTATTTTACTTGTTTGCTATCTAATTCATTGAATTATTAATATTAAAATATCATTTTGTATGTTTTTAAAAATATTTATTAAAATAATAATAATAATAACCATAACTAATATTGTATTAATAAAAAGGAAACATAATAAAAAACAATAATCCATTTTAATTAAATATTTCGTTAAATTAAGTTTCGATATTTATCCTAAGTATGCTGAAATTTCACTTTAAAAAACGTATAGAACACATTTCAAATAACACACTATTATCACTACTGTTTAAGGTAGAGAAAGGGGTTGGTTTTGCACAAGGTTAAACAACGTATAAACCTCAAAGTGTTTTAAAGTGATGCTTTTAATAGAAACAGTGTTAAAATAAATGGATCATTTAGAATTATAAAAACGAAATGA
Organism: Ptychoptera albimana; assembly: GCA_961205885.1. Classification (NCBI taxonomy): domain Eukaryota; kingdom Metazoa; phylum Arthropoda; class Insecta; order Diptera; family Ptychopteridae; genus Ptychoptera; species Ptychoptera albimana. Next base: position 8,831,393 of record OY540802.1, on the reverse strand, counting down.
ATGCTAAAGACTTGAGAATTACTTCCGTTAAAAGATATTAGAAAAACTGTTTTTGTGAGAAAGGACGATGAAAATGATCGATGTTATAAAAAGCTTTCATCTTAAAAACAGAAAATTAAATGTTACCTTTAATTGTTTTTTTTTTTTTTTTGAGTTTATTTAATTGCATAAATCGATCATTCGGATTGTCACAATAAAACAGCAGATGAGTAATTGTTCATTTATGTAATAATCAGGATAAGATAGTAAATAAACTGAAGCACAGCTGGTGTGTCTATAATAAACGAAATACCATTCTAATTGATTAAAAACATTAATGAACCATTCGTATGAATATTGGTTTAAAAATAAAAATTGAAATGTAATGATTGTTAGCATATAATAAATTTTATTTTATTATTACTTTTACATAAAGTCCTCCTTTAGTTGCTGTGTTATTTCTTACATTGAATTTAAAGTGTTTTCCCTACTTATATTCAATTTTGTTATTTTTTTTTTTTTATTTAAAAACTTAATTTTCCACTATAGAACTTGTATATGTTGGCTAGTACTGTTTGCAATATTGCATTAAATTTTAATACATTTGGGAATTAAATAAAAGTACCTCCGCACATATATATAGTTTACTATAGTTTTCTTGTTATTTATAATACATATATTTCAATTTTAATAAAATAAATACACAAAATTTTTCATTATCACATATTGAATGTCTTGCATATAAAACACATGTTCAATATATTTTATTTTAGTTTATTTAATACTTAATAATACTCAACAATAATAAAAATAATAATAAAAAAAAAAAAAAAAAAATTCTCTCTTATTCATAAGAGACAGATTTTACAATATTAGAAATATTAAAAGTGAAATAAAGAAAGAAAATGACGAGTTGAAAGTAGAATTATATGTTTATAATAATAATCTTCAATATTAAGGTCACATTTTATAACCAAATATGAAATATATATATATAAACATTTTTCAATAACGTGTAATATGGTTAGAAAAGAAAATATAAAACAGAATCAATAAAAATTTTCATTCTTAATAATAAAGTTTTTTTTTTTTTTTATATCTTTTTGGTTGCATCTCTGCAAATAATTATTTTTGCATTACCAAACGAAAGCGATTTTCTTAGTGTATTAAGCTGGATAATTCTCATAAAATATTGAAAAGTTTTTAAGGTAATGTAATAACTGGGCTACATTAATATTTATTTTGTTTAAAAACAATGAAAAAAAATTGTATTTTACGAACGAAACGCATTATTATTTTTTTAATATAGGAAAGCAACTAAAACAAAACAAAACATACATAAATAAAAGCTTGAATAGCATTTTTAGTAAATTTTTTTTTTATTTTAAAATTACTGTTTTCTAAAATATAAAAATAAAAAAATCTGCAACATCATATGTACTACCGCAGTATGTAGCATTTATTATTGTTTATAATTTCGCGTACGAATTTTATTCCTTTATTACAATTATAAAGTAAAATTAAATTTCTGCTTCACAACATTTTATAGTAAATAAATAGTTGTGTTTAGTTTGCACATTTTTTCTTTCCCTTCTGTTTATTACATGTTTGCTTTTGTAAAAAATACAAAGCATAAAGTTTTTTTTTTTTGAAAAATCAACATAAGTTGATAACACTTTTATAATTATTCTGCTGACAGCGATGCTATTACAAATTTTGATAAATTTGCTTAAAAAGTAATGAAGTTTTACTTTGATTTTTTTTTTATTTTAAATATAAATTAACACTTTGCTCTCGGGTAAAATTATTGAGTTGATTTTTCAAATATCACATAATTTATTTTTTAATAGAAAAATTAATTTTATTTTTGTGTGTGGTGAATTTTTCATGAATAATAAAACATAATTTTGTTGGATTTTATGTAAATTTTATTAAAAATTTTAGTTTATATATATATAATATTAAAACCAGAAAACTGAAATATATCAATGTTGCAGTTGGTGAATTAATTTTTAACAATTCAAACTAAGTTAATTAATTTCATCTTTTTTTTTAATAATTATTCAATAAAATTGTTTGTATAATATTAGCAAAAAAGAAATATTAATCATATTTAGGTTAATTAACGAAGGATTTATTATTATTATTTAATCCTATGCAGTTCTTATAGAAATAACTAATAACTTGGCAAAGTAAATGTGTTAATTAATATTTATGTGTATATTGAGATAGAGGTAAAGGGGATAAAAAGCTTCTTTTTTTTTTAAAAATATATAAATATAAATTTTCTATGCAGAGAGTTGCCTTAATTTGCATCAAGTGTGCATGAAATACATTAAAACATCCAACATATTATTCTCATACTATTTCTTAACCCCACAAGTAAATAAAATTGCATACGAAGAGTTCTGTAAATACATTTCTATTGCCATGGTCATTGTAATTTTTATTTTTTTTTTTTTTATTACATTTTAAGCTAGGATATTTCATTTGTTTATTTGTTAGTAATAAAGTGAAATTATTAACTACGACAAATGTTTTTAATTTATAGTTATATTCAAAAGGAAAGAGGTCAAGGTTTTTTTTTTTTTCGTTAAATAATAAATGTGAATATCCTTGTTTTTGTCAATTTTAATTACTTAATATTTATATAGAGTACACATTGATTGATTTATATAAATTGCCATCAGCTACTATCAATTACGATTCAGTTTTATATAAAAAAAAAGTTTCGTTAATCCGTTAAATTTTAATAATAAATTATACCAATAATCGATTGAGTGAGTAATTTTAGATACATTTATTAAAGCGCGTATATAATCATATTTTATGTTCTTGTCATCGTTAAATATTTATTAATGTTGTTCTTGTTTTATTTTATTATGAATAAAAACAAAAAAAAAAAAAAGTAAAAAAGACAAAACGAATAACACTAAAAAATTATTCTAATTGCTGTTACCTCATTCCTGCATTAAATCAATAAATATTATGTTATTAAATAGAGATAAGAATATTATTTTAAATATGTTGTTACATTAATTAATGTTATACAATTATAGATTGTTCAATTAGATTGTAATCAGTATTTAGCTGCAGGAAAAGTTATATTAATTGTCCAATAAATGTTTGTTGTATTTAGTAAAACTCTTAACTCTCTGTCTCGTATCCAGTAGACATTTGTTAGTATATATTGTGATTGTAAAATACTTTTACTTTATTCGCTAATCAAATTACTTTAAAAGTAATATAAATTTAATATTTATTTATTCAAATTGATTGATTAAAAAAATTTTTTTTTTCATTTTTTCACTGTTATTAAATACCAGGCGCCTCCACCGGTGTTTTTGTTACACGCAAAAATAACGACTAAATTAGTGTAGAAGTTAATTAACAATTATCTACTCAGTTTTAATAACCGCAATCAATACTAATTATTAATTAAGTCGAAATAAAATTGTTTAAAGAGATTTACAGTGTTGGAGAAATTATTTATTGAATATTTTTAATAAAAAAAAAAAAAAAAAAATGCCAATTAAACCTTTTATTGATTTGATTGAGTTTAAATTCAATTGTTCACTCATTTAAAAAACAATTTTTATTAATTTTTCTGTTTTATTTATTTACTTAGTTTTTTATTTTTTTTTTTATGCCAGCCGATATTTATTTATTTTAAAACCGAATTCTTCTATTTGCCTTTTTATTTTGTAATTTTCTGTTTCATTTATTATGCAATTTTCATTATTATGAATTTTTTTAACGTTTTACCTCAAAAATATTTATTTACATGTTGAGAGTAAAAGGATACCGAGTTAAAAATAATAAAAATTCAACATAAGCCACAGAATATTATTTAAAAACATTTCGCTTGAATTTTTTCAAGTTCTATTTTTGGACAAAGTAAAATAAATATTTATATAAAGCACAAAAAAAATTTTTTTTAAATCGCTTTGATTTTGTATTTAATCAAGAAAAAACCTGGTTAAATAATTCTTTTTGATTATTTTTTTTTTTAAATATTCATTAAAGATTTTAGTGGATTTTATGGAAAAAAAAAAATATTTTCGCATATAGAGCGAATAACTGAAAATAATAAAAGCAACAAGCTAGTTTCAGAGCTTTTATTGCGTGGTATTTTTTTATTGTTGAAAAAAAAAGAATAGAATTTTATTCTATAAACATGCTATTAACTTTTTTTTCGCTTGTTTACAATAGCGAAATAAAATTAAATCCTCAGATTTATTAAGAAATAATCTGCGTTTTAAAAAATTCATTTAATTTTGCAAAATTTTATTAAAATCATAAAAACGAGAGAGAAAGGTTATTCGCTTAGATGTTAGTTATGATACGTTCCATCGTTTTTTGTTTTACGCTAAAAGGTCACTTAGATACGATTCATTATGATTTAATTAAATATTTCAAAAAAAATATTAAAAATTTAATCCACAAATTTATTATCTGTAAAAAGAATTTAGCATATTTTCACAACCGAAATGTATAAAAAATGCAAGTATGTGGGTGTGTTGTAAAAAAAATGTTGTTAGTAAGTCGTGATTAAAAATTAAAGTCGACTGAATTCTCACACTAGTTTAATATTTTTTATTGCAATAATTTATTTTACCTATGTTATTTAAATGAAAATTATAATTAATTATCTTTGTTAAAAATAAATCATTTGTTTACTAATGAAAATTAATTGATTTTTTCGCAATATTTAATAATCTTTTACCATAGTTTGACCTTTTATCCGTATCGTTATTATTATTATTATTATTATTATTATTATTATTATTATTATTATTCATTGTAGGTGGATAATTACTGTTACTGTTGTTATTATTTATTATTAAAACTGAGTGAATGCTCTTTTATATTTTTATATTTCAATATTCTATCAATTTTTATGCTATTTTTTATTTTTTGTTGGTTGTGTTTTTCAATTAAAATTTCATATAAAACGATAACAATATTGCTGGACAACAATAGTTACAATAAAAAATTATAACGATACAAAATACTAATTAGCATAAAATATAATTAAAACGATTGTTTTGTGTATTTTAATTTTGTTATACGGTTGAGATAGAGCTGAAAATATAATCGAATAATTTCTTGTTGTATCCTTTCTGTCGCATGAATTATAACAATGAAAACAAATAAAAATATATTTTCGTTGTTTCTACAATAAAGAACTTTGTGTTGCTGTTGCCGCCACTGTTGTTTATAACTATTATTGTTATGAAATGCTAAATAAATTGCGCATATTTTGGAGTTTTAAAATTTTTAATTATTATATATTTGCTGGTGTCATTTTATGTGATGACTTAAAATTGATTTAACTTAATGATAATAATCATAAAACTTTTATGATATAAATGAAAACTTGTTGTCACTTTTAAATATTTTATTTAATTTTGTTATTAGATAAACTCAGTTATGTTGTCTTTCGGAAAATATTATTTATATTTACATTTGCATTTTGTATAGTCGAAGTGATGAATTTGAATTTTCTGTTGGTTTTCCAGTAATATTTTATCTAAAATACATTTTTTTTTCCGCTCCATTTATCTGTTTTTATAGCAAGAAATATTTATACGATTTACAGGTATTAATCACGGCATGATTTTATCCGATTAAAACCATTTTTCATTTTTTATATTTATTTAATGACATAACATTAAACCACTTATTGTCTTTACAAGGATTTTTTTTGTTTAACATTTGCTCTTTTGATTTAATTTTTCTACTTTACTCAGGCAGCATTTGGACAATTTAATGCACAATAGTAATTTTGAATGTAAATAAATATCGAGAGAAAGAAAATCTTACAATACGATGTTCACAACAAAAATGCCATTAATGCTGTTTTAAAATGTTTTAAGCTTTTAATGTGCACAATTATAAATAAAATAAAATGCAACCGAGAAAATACCTTACTAAAAAATAAATTAAATATAAGCAGCATTAAACTTTTAATGTGTCTTTCTATTGCATTTTTGAATCAAATTTAGTATTTGCTTATCATTCATTTATTACTTGTTTTAAATATAGTCCTGTACTTCGAAAAGTAACTAAAAAAACTTTAAAATGATTTAGTAGAGTTAGAGTAACCGTGACGATAATCATGGTTGGTATTAGTGGTAAAATATTTGGCTGAGATTTGTAATAATTTTGATATTCGATCTAAGTTAAATGTAGACTGCATACACTTAGATCTGCATATTTTATTCAACAAAAAGTAGGTAAGCCAGCCGTTGATTAACAACCGGTTCGATGAACTACAAAAAATGTATAAAGCAGTTTTACTAAGCTTTTAAATAAGAAAAAAATAACTCTGCAGTGAATTTAACAAACAGAATAAGTTAGTTTAAGCTTTCCTTTCTTTGTTTACTAAAAAATAAAATGTAGAAAAAAAAAAAAACAGAAGCAAAACATTATTATTAAATTTTTCTTATTTTTTCCCTTAAGTTTATCATTGATCTGAAGCAAGTGGCTTTAGTATAAACAAACGAAGCCTATCTATTGAAAGACAATAATAAAAATAATAATAATAATAAGACGAAAAGAAGGAAATGATAAACGAAATGATGATGATAGAGAAATTTATATATTAGAAATAAATTTAGTTCGATTGTCTTCTTTTATTATTATATATAAAATTAAAGATAGAAAAGAAAAAAATTGTATTTATAAGGTAGAAAAAGGAATAAATTGTGTACAAAAATACTATAATAAAATGATGCGTATTATTACAGCAATAAGAAAGCAGGACAATCAAATAAAAATGATAAAAAAAGAAAGGAAAATAAATAGATAATAGAAGCATCAAAAGTTGAAGACTTCATCGTCTGCGATCATTTTCTTGTAAGATGTTATTTTATTTTTTATTTTCTCTGTTTTTTATTGTTTATGTATTTTATGGGTAGCATATTACTGTTGATACAATTGTTGACCCCCTACCAAATAACTTTTTTTTTTTGTTTTCATAAAATCGACAGTATCGAATAAAATAAATAAAAATACTCCACTAAAGCTTAATCAATACATAATGTATCCCTTAATGTAAGAAATGAAAAACATTTAAACATTTCAAGGGACAAGGTAAAGTTTAAAAAAAAAGCACACTCTACTATACTCAAGAACATAAGTTTATAATTTTTGCACAATTCTCTGTACTCACAATTTACCTTGTTACCGTAAATAAAAGGAGAACAAAAAAAGCCCACCTACCCCGTTCCCAAACAAAACAAGTTGAATTTTCGTCTGTGTTTATAATTTTCGTAAATTGTGTCTCGTGCGTTATCGTAAAAAAATATATTTTACCAATGTGTGTGAAGCTTTCCGCTAGCTTTCATTGCGCATACTTGTTAATTTTTATTCACCCTGTTATTCTTTAGTTTCTACAAACCAATTACAAAATAAAAAAAAAATAATGTTAATAACAACAACTACAACAAGTAATGGTAACTGGGCAGCTGATTCTTAACCACCATACTGGGCCTGATTGTGGCTGGTTTAACTGCCAGTTCTTTATTATTTTTAGCTTACAACAGCTAACAATTGCTGCCGTTTTTACTGCTGTTGCTGCTGATATCATTTCTGTTGCTATTGCCACAATCGAGGAACCTTGTGTCGTGCAGTTTCTTGCATGACTTCGTTGCTAAAGTATCGACGCAAGTTTTTTATTTTAATTAATTATTTTTTATTTTTTTTGTTAACAATAATTTGTTTAGAAAATTTCTTTTAATTAATTAATTCGTTTGTTTTTAATTTTTTAATTAATTTTCAATGAAAGTGTTGTGCGTTTTTTGTCCAGTGTAATTTTCTTAAATGAATTTTCATTGGTGACAATAATTGTTTTATTTGTAAATATTTAATTAATAATAAAAATAAATTTCATATTTTTTACGTAGAAAATGTAGAAAATATTATTATTTAATTTTCTTTTGTGCTTTTCGCTACCTAATACATTTTTAAGTGTTTTCTTATTTAAATTCAAAGTGTTGGTCCGTTTATTTAATTATTGAGAATTTATGATCAGTGGCGATTTTAATTTTTTGTTTAATTAAAAAAAAAAAATTTTTTTTTATATTATTTGTATTAATTATGCATTAATATTTCAAATAATTATTTTTTTTGTTTTCTGTGTTGCTTCTATTTTGTTGTTGTACCTGTTTGTGCTTTATTTCAGTGAGTGTGTGAATGTGTTTAAGTTTTTATTAAATAAAAAAAAAGAAGTAAAAGGAAATTTCTTTTCTGATTTTATATTACTTTGAAAAGAGATTTCTTTTGATAGCAAAAAAAAAGAATGAAAAAAAAAAACGTAATGTAAAGTAACAAAAAAAAAAATAAAAGGAAATCCAAAAAGAAAAAAAAAATGCTCAGGATTAAAGTTATGGAAATGTGCAGTGTTTAAGGTTTTTTTTTTCTCTCTCTCTGTTATTTTTCTTTACATCTATTGTGTACAAGATAAGAAACACGAAAATAACAAAATAAAAATAAAACATAATATTACTAATCATTTTTTTGTGTCTGTGCTTTTATTTTAACTTTGAATGGATAATCACAAATAATACAATAAAAACGAAAAGAAAAGAAAAGAAAAGCGAAAACAAAAAAAAAAAAACTTTTTTTCATCCTTAAATTATTATTTAATATTATTATTTTTGTATAAATCTCTTTATTGTTACTTCAACATTTCTTTTCAAAACGTAATATACTCAAAAGTATTTTTTCTGTTTTTATTTTGCTACTGCTGCTGTTATTTTTTTTTCCTTCTGTTCTTCTCCATTATGTTTCTTGTTATTTTCATTATTATTATTATTTTATTTTTTTTTTTTTTGTTTCATTTACAGTGGATTTTTGTGTTTTTTACATTTCAAAAAAATAATAATAAATAAATAATAAAACGAAAAGAAAAAAATTTATTTGAAGTTGAAATTAATGATAAGAAAAATAAAATCGGAAAAATGATATAAAATGTGCTATGGCTGTAGAAGAAAAATGTAACATTATGTTTGATAATTGAAGTATTTATCTGGAGTACAGGAGCTTCTTCAAGTTTATTTGTTTGTTTTTTTTTTTTTTTTTTTTTTGAGAAGTTTATTGTGCCTGTTCGTGTAAGAGTTTACTTTTTTTTTTGTTTGTTTGTTTATAAAAAGTAAAAAAACAAAAAAAAAAAAAAATTCGTCTATAAATGAAATGGTAAGCTGTGTTGGTTTCTGTTTATTTAATTTCTTTTTTTTCTTTTACTTATTGTGTCCATAAAATTGATTTTATTAATACAATTTATGCTCATCATTATAACCATTGCTTTGTGTAAATTAATTTATTATTTGTCTTGTTACTAATTTTTATTTTCTTTTAAAGAAATCTTTGAAAATAACCGCTGCTCAAGCATTATTTTACTTTCTATCTTTAATCAAATACAAAATTAATGGGATTTTACTTTCCTTATTTCTTTCATTAGAAATTTTATTTTGATTACATTTTGAAAAATAAAAAAAATAGCCAAAATAAACTTTTATTAACATTAACCAGATGATTAGATTTTATAAACATTTTTTGCTTACGAATTATTTAAACAATAATTAATTTATGGAAATGTGTTATTAAGATTTTATTTTTTTTTTTTTTGTTTTAATTAAAATTTTTACCCTAATCAAGAATTGATATCTGTAAAACAGCAAACGTTTTGTTAATGTCGCTTTTGCAACGAAAAAAAAAAAAATGGAAAAATTATTTAAGAATCAAAGTTAATTAGATCAAAGTGTGTCTTACAAAAGTCGTTTAATTTTAAAGATTTACTTTAAAAAAAAAAAAATAGAGCTTTTCGACATGTAACACATTCAAAGCGCTATTTAACGTTTAAATTTTAATTAAAAATTCACATTTTGCATATAACAGTAATTAAAAGAAAAGAAAAAAAAATGAATTTCATTGCAAAAGTTCAAGAAAATATCTGAGCTTTAACAACAACAATAAAACGTCAAGGTTTTAAAATATTATAATTAAATGACATTTTGTGTTTGAGTTTTTTTTTTTATTTTATCTTATTATTTTATTATTTATTTAAAAGCTGCGATATGCGTCATATGTTTTTATGTTTACATAATCAACTTTAATGCATAATAATAGTAACCTTTAATTAGTTTTATAAATTCATGTAAAAGAAAAATTAAATTAAAATGAAAAATTATAATGAAGAATATTCATAAACATTGAAATGTTTATAGTAGAAATGTTACCTTTTAAAAAATGTATATAAATAAAAAAAAACCTTAAACATACCACAAACAATACGTATAATACCTATAATAATAAAAATTATAATTATATTTAAGAAAGAATGAAGAATAACGAAAAAAAAAGAAAAAAACTCCATCAACAAAGGGATTATTTATTTATTTTGTCTACATTAATAGGTCTTTATTTGAATTTTTAAATCCGTTTTCTCTCTATTTTTTTATTATTTTTTTTTATTCTTTTGTAAACAAGAAGATATCCGTTGTGCACATAAAAATTCCATTAGCGCCTTTTTTGTTTTCATTTTTTTTTTTTTTTTGCTAAAGATGAATTTACTTCCTACGCTTATTCTTATTTTTTTATTATATTGTTTTGCCTTTTTGTCCTAGGAATTAAGTTAAGCTTTTTAAGTACATATATTGAAGAAAAAAAAAATAAAATAAATAAAGATGAATAACCAAAAGACAAGCATGAATTGTGTAGTTGAATGTAAATATTCTTTAATTCACTGACTTTTAATAAGTGTGCTTTGTATTTTATATCCTTATAGATTAGCTAAGTATATTTTTCATCGATTTTTAAATGGTACTTTAAATGTTATAGCATAAAAGAATGACATGTACTTGTTATATTATTGAAGTTTCTCTTAAATATTAAAACCGTTTTTACCACAATAAACTGTGTAAATTAATTTCTAAAATTAACTTTATAAGACAGAATAAATTTTTAATCAGTTCAATCAGATAACATGCTTAATCGTGTATATTCATGTGTGGGTGTTATTTAATATTTGTTATCAATTAAGCACTATATAACCACTAGATTTAACTATTATCATTGTCATTTTATTAATTATAAATTGTTATGTTTAAGACATGTTTGAATGGTTGTTAAACGCATAATAATATCCTGGTGAAAATAATTTAATTCTAATGCTAAAAGCAAAGAGAAAATAACAAAAATCATCAGTATTAAAATAAACTAAAACTAGAAGAGAAATTAATCTTACAAAGTGATTCAAATTTTCCAAAAAAAAAAACAAACAAGTAAAAACCATAAGGATTGTCTTAAATAATCAAAATAATCTTAATTACTCTACATAAATAAGTAAATAATAAAATAACAAACAAGAAATAAATATTCTTCACTTAACACGTGTCTCACGTGTTTAATAATTATTCACTGTATCCAACCCTTAATCATTCTTACATATATGTAACTAATTAGTAATAAATAATTTATTTATAAATTAAAAGAAAATAGAAATAAACAAAAAAAAACTATTTAACATAACACAAAGATTGTTTCGTTAATGTAATGTAATAAGAAGTAAAACGCACAAAGATTTCCATCAACGTTAATACACAATTTATGGTTATAAATGTAACAAACATAAATTAAAATAATCATCAAAGGGAAAAATCATAATATAATGCTTGTTCATAATTTAATAATTAGTAAATATTAAATATTTAATACAACAAATTGTATATATATATAGAGAGAAATAATTAACATACACTATGACGTAGACAAATGTAATTATTATTTTATAATTTATTAATAAAACTACTGCTATATAAAATTAATCAATAATTTCTGCTTATTCAACTTTACTTCTTTTTTTTTCTCTCGTATATCTATCGTGTTATTTTTCTGTATAAATATGAACAAGAATCAATTTTATAAAAACATTATTATTATTAGATAAATAGATAGACTATTTTCACCCTTTATTCTGTTGTCCACCACTAATCTAACATCGGAATCGAATTGAATATTTTATACATGGAAAAAGTGTTAATAAACTAAAAATAAAGAAAAGTTTTAAATTGCGACATGTTTTACACAGAAAATTAATATGCATGGTACTCATATGTTACGGTTTTTAAATGAGTTTTATTTGCAGGGTAAAATACCCGTACCAAAAAAAAATCCATCATCAACACAAAATGTAATATAATACTCATTAATTAGTTTAATTAGCATTTAAATGTTAATGCACCACTGGTTAATGCAGCAAAAATATTATTTCTCATGTTATTGGCAGGAAAATGTGTATTTGTTGGGTTTGTTTTTATTGTGAAGCTTTTAAATACTGCTTCGCAATTTTATATCACACTAAAGAATATTTAAATATTTTTAATTGTTATTTTAGATAGTTTTTCCTGAATTCTTCAATACTAATTTATTAATGAAAACAAAACAAAAAAATTGAATACTGCGACTACTACCTACAAAACCGTGTATTATTGTCACCCCAAATTTAATAATGCCCGTAACACGAGAAATAAATTTTTATTACATTATTAATAAAATTTCAAGGACAAAAATATTAATTTAATTAAATTTATTTATCTATTTCTTCAAGTATATTGTAATGAAAAATAAACAAAAATTTAATTTTAATAGGATTCTTGTGTTATCTTTTAAGAAATTTATCAATCTTGATATAAAAAAAAAGTTAAATAAAACAAATTTTTAGAGTTTATTTCAAGTAGAAAAGCGATAAGTTTTAACAAAAATTATCTATTTGTGCGATAAGCTTAAAACACTTTATAAAGATTTTAATTTTTATTAAATCATTAGCAATGGGAAAGAGGTGTTGTGTTTAACCATAGCTAACCACAAATAATCACTAAAGGTAATTTAAGACTTTATGGTTACTGAATAATAACTGCATAGGATAAAATGCGTAAATATTTTGTGTCACTTTAATACTTTACTAAGCTCTTTAATCAAATTTCTCATTTTTCCCATTGTATTTTTGAAACAGAATGACTGGCGTTTGTTATTTATTTTAGCTATGATAACGATAATAATTTTTATATAGGAATTATATTTTTGAACGGCATTTTGACAAACTGAATTAATATAATAAAAAAGCAACACCAGTAACACCAACAAATAATAACGAATAAGTGAAAGAAAAGACTAATGTTACTCGAAGGACAAATAATAATAATAATAATAAAAACGGAAATCATCCAAAAATTTGTCACTACATTAAACAAATGTTCAAATGGTTGTGAACATTCTGATATAAAATAAATAAAGAAGTTAGCTTAACGAATGATAATTAAAACAAAACCAACGTTTAATTATAATAAAAATGAAAATAATAATAAAAACAGAAAAACTGGTGACGGAAATTAATTAATAAAATAATAAAAAAAAAAAAAAAAAAAGGCTAAAAAGGAATAATTCAATGAAAGTGTTTATTGTTTCATAATTTTAATATTTTACTTTTTGTATTACGACAGCAACAACTTATACTTTGTTAACTAACAAACAAAACGTAAAAATCATAATCAACGACCACAATAACACAACCGCACACAAATAATTCATAAATTACACAAAAAAGTAAAATAAAATTTCAAGGGTAAAACGTTAAATAGGTGGATAATAGGCCTTTTGGGGTGTCTATCAGTGTAACCAAAGCAATAAGAAAATAATAAAAAAAAAAAAAAAAAACCAACTGTTAACTGTAAGCTTAACCAACTATAATAAAGCCAAAAATCAACCCTTTATTTTTCGGTTTGTTTTGTCACACAGTATTAATCCGATGCTGTTGTATTTTCGTAGGAAATTTTTCTGTACGTGTTTTGATATAATCTATATTTAGATGGTACAACCTTACTTCTCTATATGAATAGGATAAACAATTTTTGTTTTTACCAAAGTTATAAAATTTTCTGTACAAATACAATAGGATTGGATAAAGTTGAGCGCACAATAGATATACAACGGTGTAGACGTTAATGTTAAGTAGTGTGAAATTAATACTTTACCTGAACTACAATTCACTGATATCATTACTTTTAAATATTCTTATATAAAAAAAATATATATATATATATATACATATATTTATGTGCACGAATGATTAAAGATTATATATAAAAACAAATAACGATACAAAAAGATTAATCATTATTTTCAGTGTGCGTTATTATGTATTCTATACAGAAAACTCAACCTGTCAAAACCTTAATAATAAATTTTTATTTTAAATTATGTTTTACATGAATGACTTTATTATTTATTTATCCATTATTTAAGTTAAATTGTATTCGTTATTGTGTTTTCCTTTAAAAAGCCTTGAAATATTATACGAAAATTTTAATCACAAAGTCGTGGTATAGATTTTGTATTAACTCTGCATTTTTTTTTTTGGTATTAAATGCTTGATTCACATTATAATTTTAATAAACATTAACACAATGTGACACGATTAAAATGATAACGAAAATTTTCTTTAATTTTAAGTTCTTTCTCAATTTTTTCAGTTGTAATCATTTTGAAATGTTTAATTAAATAAATAAAACTCTTCAAAAGTGTTTGCCAAGAAAATTGATACAAAAATCAATGTAAATAAATACGCTGACATATGTTTTAGACATCTCATATTATTTTATAGTAAATATAAGCTGCAAGCATATTTATTTTATTGTCCAATCAGCTTAATAAAGTATTATGATTGTCGGCATATTTCCAGCAAAAAAAAAATAAAATATACATATATATATTTCTATTTACATTAAGTGTTCAGAATACTTAAGCCAATATTTATTTTCATTGATAAAATGTGATAAGCATAATATAATAAGAGTAAAAATTTTGCATAAAATTTATTACAACACAAGTAAACTATAAACGAAAAAAAAAAAAAAAATCTACTAATTGGCTAAAAAACTAAACAATAACAAACGCAATGTAAACAAAACTCTTTCGTTAATAAAATAAAATTAAATAAAAAAAAAGGAGACAAAGTTTACACAAATAAATTAATTTCCTTGTTTGTTGTTAAGGATTTGTTTCGTTTTTTTTTTGTATTTTTTTTTTTTTCCTGTTCTTGTTAACACACAAAAAACAATATATAATAAACCTGTATCATGAATATTTGTGTAAAGGAATTTTATTATATATTTAATCAACAAAAATAAAAGGCAAAGGAATAATAAATAAAAAAAAAATAAATAAATGTGAAACTTTTTTGTTTGACATTTTATCCTTATCAACACCCACAATGTAATATTAAACAGAATTAATTTCTTCCATTTTTTGTCATTTATATTTTTCGCATTTTAGCTGCTTTTATCATTATATTATTATAAATAGCATATACCCAATAATGATAATTTATTAAAATAAACATAAATTGGGATTTTCTTTAAAAGCGTATTTAATGTCGTTATTATAACACTTTATGACAATTAATTAAAAAAAAAAAAAACAAAAAAACGAAGAAAAATTGATTTATGCGTAACAAGAGCTTTTTATATATAAAACAATTATTTATCAGAAAATACTAAATAATTAATAAACAACACGAAATGTAGTTGGATTTATTTGAAATTTATTCATGATAGAAATTTATGTAGTTTGTAGTTATTTATGCTGATTTTTTTTTTTTTTTTTTTTGGTTTGTTTGCCAATTGAAATACAGGATGGGATTTGTGTTTTTTTTTGGAAATAAATAAATAAATTTATCATAAAGTGGAATCGGTTGAATTAAAGTTTTTTTTTTTTTTTTTTTTACAAATTGTTAACAAACAAAATAATCAAAAATAATTTCCTTTTTAAAAGTAATTAAATTTAAAATTTCCATATCATTAACAATAAAAAAAAAACCGTTGAAAAGGTTCAACGGTTTGTTTTACATTTTATAAACACTATAAACTAATTTAAAAAGCATAAATAACAGCTTTTATAATCAAAAAAATATCCAAATTACTTACATTTTAAACGATTTTCAGAGCACAGTCCTTTATCTAAATGTTGATAATAAAAAAAGAAGAAAAGAAAAAAAAAAAACTTTACAAGAATAATAAACAGAAACATCAATTTCATCTTAATGGTTACCCTAAATCAGTTAAAATAAATTTTATTTTACCACATATAGCCAAATGGTTACTTAATAAATAAAAACACTGTGTTTTTATGTAATGTCATATGTAAAATTAAAACAATAAAATTGAAAGAAAGTTAGTTGACACATTTTTAGTAGGCGATACTAGGGGTGGTTGTGCTGATGTTGCTTTAGTAAGTTTATTACACGTTTTTGTGTGGGTTGTCAAAATAATAAAAAAAAAAAGTTACAACCGATAAGCAGCAGCAGGTGGTGGGTGTTACAGTATTTTTTTTTCGTTTATTCTTTATTTATTTTACTAAATAACGTTGTTATTGTTTTCATTCCACAATTGTTAAAAATATAATAAAAACCAAAAAAAAAAAAACGACGACGACAAGTGAAATTGATAACATTTAAATTGACAAATAAAATTGCATGAATCTGATTGTTCTAATATACGTGTATTGTATGTCTTAACATAAATAAACATAACAACTAACAAACGGATTGATTTGTATTATGCGACAAATGGTTAACCAGCATATTTATCGGTTTTTTTCTTTATTTATTTTTTTTTTGCTCAAAAACTAATTCGAAAATTTCAAGTGTTGAGCAATCAAATAGGGTACAAAAAAAAAAAAAAATAAGAAATAAAGAAATTGTTTTCCCATTATGGGATTATTTTATATTAAAATACAAAAACCAAATAAATAGTAAAAAAAAAATAATAATTTCTTTTTTTTTTAAATAATAATCCAGAAAAGCAAATATTAATAATGAGTTTAATCAGGAAATGTAGGACATTACTGTTGTGTTTATTTGCTGCAGACAAAATAATCTTTTTATATATTATTGCAATGAAACAATATTTGCATGCTGAGCTTTTACTGTTTATTTATAAATATGCATTTCTGGTATTTTAAAATACTGAAATTTTTATATTATTTTCTCTCAAGCGAAAAAAATTTTTTTACTGCAAAATTCTCATTTAAATTTAAGCTTTTTTTCTACCATGTTTGTTGTTTAATAATATATAAATAAGCTTTTCTTATAACTTCCATTATTATCATCTGTGAACGATTATCACCATTTAGAGAATATAAACAAGAGACTTAAGACTTAAATTTTCATTTTATTTAGATTCGTAATGGGGTTTTGCCATCTTTATTATATATTTTTTTTATTATTATTTGTTAAATTGTAGTAAAAAAAAAAGCATTATGAGCAGCAATAGCACAAAACCGATGTGTCCAAAATCTTTAATTTAAGTTCATACTGTCTCAAGAGATAAGTCTGGTTTAAGATAACAATTTAAATTCCATTGATTTTTTTTTTGTTTAATACTGAATACTGAAAAAAAACCACTCTGACAATATTTTTATATTTTAGAGAAATTTTAATAATTATTAATAACCATTTTCAATTATATATTACAGATTAAAAACTATCTATGTGCTTTGTGGTATCAACAAAAATTGTTTTGGGGATGAAAACTGAAAGTGTTTATTGTTTATATAAACAACGACAGTATGCAGGTGAGTTTTTAAACTTTTTTTTTTTTTTGTTATCTAAGCCGATTATTTTAGTTTTTCCTTTACATTTTATTTATTAATTAAAGTCAAAGTTATTATGTAAATATTATTACATAAAATAAAACAGAGCATTAAACTCGAAATTTATAATCCAATTAAAAAAAAAATGTTATTTGGTTTGTTTATGAAAACTAAAACCAAAAACGGAATATTATTTACAGTTTTTAATTAAATAATTAAAATTATTATTATTATTGAATAAATAATTTTAACCAAATTATTTATTATTTTCATTAATAAAACTAATCATAAAATACATAAATGTAATGCAATTATTTTATGATTTTAATTGTTAATTACATTTTGAAAAAGCATTACATAAAAAAATCCATTGGTTATTTTTTTTTTTTTTTTTTTTGCTAATAAATCTTTTTGTCACGCAATTTTTAATCAGATTTAAATCGTCTCATGGTTTATTTTCTTTATTCATTTTCAAACGTTATGATAATTATTATGATAATAAATACTATTAAGTGGGCTTGCTTGGTGGTTAATTATTATAAAATGACCTTTCGTTTTCCTTTCTTTTTTTTTTTTATTGTTATTGTTATTATAATAATAAAACTGATTTCAAGGTATATATGCTTAAAGGAATTGAATTTTACATGGTCTTTGGAAATTGCATGTCACTTTTATAACTTTTCAATACAACAATACGAATATTCCATAAATTTATTAAGTTAGAAATTTCTATTGCGTGCGAGTTTTATTATTATTTTATTTAGAAAATTAACTTTTAGTATGATAAAAAGTTAAGAAAGTTAGTAAAAAACACGGAAGGTCAGGTTAGTTATAATAAAAAGAAACGATAAAAAGACCATGGAAAAAAAAAACAAACAACTGAACAGCTGAATCTTATTGCAATCAAAATGCAAAAAAAATAAAAAATAATTTATTAAAAAGAAAAGCATTTTCCATCGTCTTAATGAAATAAATAAAAGAAAATTATTTACACTGACGGATGGTGATTAGAGAAACATTTTTCATACATTATACGAATTTTTTTTTTTTTCGATTTCTGATTAAAAATTATTTAAATGAAAATTTTACGATGATTTCTTGAACCACCAGTATTTTACTGCAAAACGTTCTTTATCCTTTTTTCTACGTTTTACGTTTATTATTGTATTGAGAAATATCATGTTAATCAATTTTTACTTAAATAAATCGGTTTTTAATGATAAATTTTAAAAATAATAAAAATCCATAAATAGATTTTATTGAGATAAATATAGTTTTCTGGTTTTAGCTTTATTTTAATTCTTCCGATGAGATTATCATAATAACTCGATGCTTTGAAATTTATAAATAGATTATAAAATGGAAATTATTATAAAAAAAAAGAAAAGTTTCCTCAGCTATAACATTATCAAACGACTAGAATAAAAGTAATAAAATATAACATAGTCTATAAACCAATTGTTTGAACTGTCTATAATAAATATTTAATAAATCTCTGTTATAATATCAGTATAAAACGAAAAAGAAAGCAAAACAAAAAAAAAGGTTTCCTAAATAAATGAAAAAGTTTATACAAAAAAAGGAAAAGAAAAAAAATCGATAAATCACAAGTGAAATTGCGTTAAAACAGTGAATTAAATTGATGTGAATTCATTTGGAATTTACCTTACAAACTTTTTTTATTCAATAATAAATTCAAATGAAAAAAAAAAAAAAAACTAAACTGTTGATTGTATAAATATTTTTATTAATAATAAATAAGTTTCTATCTATGCCCATGTATCGATTGATTATGAATACGTTGATCAGTTTATTAATAATAAACATAATTAGAAAAATTATTTTTAATTGTATATTCGCTGAGTAATAAAATGTTTTTTCTTTTTTTTGTTGTAATCAATAAAAGCATAAATACTAATAAATAAAAAAAAAAAAAAAAAAATTATTTTATTAATTATTCATTAGAAATAAATGTTTTTTTCTTCATTTTATTTTAATTCTAATTATTCAACATGGAATTGACATTGATGACAATCACAAACAAAAAAAAAATAATAATAATAAATAAATTATTAATAATATTCACTGTCCGTTCTAGTGGTTGTGAGAGTTAGAAAGAAAGAAAGAAAGAAAAAAAAACATAAATAAATCAATATATTAAGGGAAATAAATACATAAAGAAAGAACAAAACCAATTTTCCTTATTGTCTTTGTTTGAATTTCTATTACTTATTTAAGGTTAAATCATTGTTATGTTTTAATATTTGTTAAAAAAAAAAAAAGAAAAGAAAAGTTTTTATATATATATATATATTTATTAATTGATTGATTGGTTGATTGATTATTTATTTCTATCGAAAATAATCATTATACCAGAAGTTTTCTATTTAACAATAAAAAAAAAAAAAAAAATACATAACAAACGTATTCTTGCTTCATTAATTACTATGTTTATGTAAATCAATGTAATTACAAAACAAAAATTCTCATTGCTTATGAAAATAATAATTAATTACTTGGTCAAATATTATTAGTTATTCATTGATTTAACGTTAATTGTCTTTGAAGATAATTTGTTTCTTTTGTAATACATGCTAATTGTTATCAAGAATTATAATAGTGTTAAGTAATTTATGATAATTATACTTATTTATTATCATAAGTTAATTTAAAATTAATCAAACAAGACAATCTTAATAATTAACTATCCTAATATAGTGTTTTGTCATCTACCAAAATATCATTAATAGCAAAAAAAAAATTAAATTTTTGCTCAATTAACAACCATTCTAATATACTGTTAAGGGTAAACAAAAAAAAAAGTCAGACAAGTCCCATACTCTACATAAAAATCGACACAGGTGTTTTACTTCACTTTACCACCAACAAAACCCTTTGTTATTATAAACTGAAATTTACTTTCTCCTCAAACATAAACGTACAGAGCTTATCCTTAAATAAAAAATTAATATTTTTTTACAAAAACTTTCTATTGTTTTTAAAAGCTTTCTTCACTTCAATTCATAATAAAAGTTCTTTAAACTTAGCAACAAAATTACAAAAAAAAAAATAATAATAATTACAAAAAGCTTTAATAAAATGAAATTTTATTGCAAATAAAAACAAAAAAAAAAAAAAAAAAGAAAAACTTTAATTCTTTATTTGAAACTTTAAAAAACTTTTATATTTTAATCTGTCACGAATGGTTTTTTTGAAAGTAAATTATGAGAAACAAAAAAGAAAAAAACTAAGTAAATTGCGTGAATTTTTCTTAGTCAACGCAACGAGGTAAATAGTTTGCTAACCACAAACGAGACATTTAATAGTTTTTATTATTATTATTATTTTTGTAAAATAAAAGTTTAGCTAAAGACACACTTAAGTAGCAAATAGATTTTTTTTTTAAAACGTTATAAGCAATAAGAATTTAATGCAATAATTTGTAGAAAATGTGAACACAAGAATTTAACTTGTATCAAAACAATTTTCAAACACTTTGCATCAATTTAATCTAATGCCAAAAATACCCTTAAGATGAAAACAATAAAATCTTTTAAAGAAAACCGAAATGAGATAAAATCCCAGGCAATATCCAGGAAATTTAACAATTTTACCATAAACGTGTTGTTTTGTGATATTTTTAGAGTTTGAAACAAAAAAAAAAAAAAAACTTTTTCTCTTTTTGCTTTTTGCTGTTGGTTTGTTATTATTTTTCTACTTTGTAAAGTTTATAAAAGAAATTTTTCTTTTTTTTTAAACCAATTTCTCTATATACATCACCGAGGAAACAATTTACCAATTTCTTTATCGTTAATAAAAACTGAAAAAAATAAAGAACGAAAACAGAATTTTCTCGGTTTTTTTTTCATTTACATTTGTTGATAGATTTCTAAAAACCATTTATTTTGGATACCTTTTGATCTTAAAGTAGAAAATATTTCTATTTATACTTTTGTATGCTTAAAAAAGAAAAAATATTTCTATTAAAAAAAAATCCCCCATGATAATATTTTGGTTTTTTAATTTTATTATTAATAACGAGAACAGTTTTTTTTACTGGGCTGACATTTTTATTTATTTTTGTAAACATTTTATATTATTTTTTTATAATCAGAAAATAAAATTGCATTACCTTCACTTAACAAAAAATTATATTCTTGCTGAAACGATAAAATTGTTCTTCTGTACAGAAAAAAAAAAAAAAAAAAAAAACTGCAATAAAGAGAAAAAAAAAGTTAAGCTAAATGTTTAGATAAAAAATTACTCCGGTCTACAGAATTAGATAAAAAAAAAAAAGAAGAAGCTTAAAATAGGTCATCGTTGGATCAATAAACTTTTAAAATTTATAGATAATTTCTTTAAACTTAATTTCAGGTGTTTTATTTTGGTTTTTATTAAACATTCTAGTTGTTTTTCTAAACTAACATTAATCGTAAGTAAAGCATATAAATGTTGTAAAAAAAAAAAACATATAACGTGTGATTATTTGATTAAAGCATAATATTTTGTGCTTTTTTCGAGAATAATTAAATTGCATTTTAACATGCAACATGAAAACAATACGGAACACAAAAAGAAAGAAAAGTTAAACAAATAAATTATAGCCATCATTGTTTTGGTGTTCCTTTATCATTAACTAATTCATGTTATTTAATTTTTCTTTTTATTTTAATTTTTTTATATAATTAAAAGACAGAGAGAAGAAATTTTTATTTTTATTTTTAATTATGTTCGAAGCTTTTACTGGGAATTATTATTTTTTTTTTTTGTTTATTCATTTAATTAAAATGAATTATATGTTTGAGCATTTTCCTGTGCTTTGTTTTGTAAAGTTTAAAGCGCCATATATAGAAAATATAATTTAATAATAGAACATAAATATAAACAAAAAAAAAATAATAGAAACAAAACTATTAACTTAATTAATTTGTTATAATTGACAATAGAAACACGACTTGACAATGCAATTTACAAGACTGCAAATTTTATATAAAAAAAGTAGAAAAAAAAGAAATTTTTTTTTTCACAATTATTGGTGAAAAATCTTATTTCGACGAAATATATATTTTATTTTTTTTGGTTTGTCGATAGTCATCACTAAATTACTAATAAAATATATTTGGACATCATTTTTAAAGTTTTTCTTTTTTTTCCTATCTAAACTCGTGTACAAACGTAGTCACTGGTCAATACAATTTTTATTTTTTTGTGTTTCATTACCCATAAATTAAATAAATTTTGTTTATTTTCTAGAAAATGACACACATATTGTACTCTGTGGTAAAGTTTTAGCTTCTTTTCAGAATGAAACTAAATAAAAAAAAAATGCAGAAGGAAAAAATTTCTTTTAATTTTGAGGTGACTGCAACGAAGACAAATTAAACGAGAACAAATTTACCATTGCATATAAAGTGTTTGAAATAATTTATTACTAAGTACAGGTCATGGTCATCTGTTTGTGGTTTAATTTAAATTTTATTGTATAAGACAGTTTTTCTAGTTTACCACGTAGTTTCTGTATTTATATTTTGTTATTTGTGTGCAGAAGAAATACAATAATAAAACTAAAAAAACTGAAAAAAAAAATTATCTACTCTACTATAGAATAATTAAAATTTTAATAGATGCTTCTCTGGTAAAAGTGCAAAAATATTTTATTTAACTTTACTTTACTTTACTTAAATTTATTTATTTTTTCTTGCTTAATTACCAAGCATTTCTTTTCTTTTTAATTTAATTTAAATAAAAAAATAATACTTTTAGTAAAACCTCTGAACAGGTCAGGAAAATATGCTCTTAATTATTCGCTAAGTTAAGGTTTCATTCTTATGTTAAACTCATTAGATACACAAAAAAAAAAAAAAATATTTTTTTAGTTTTAATTTTAAATTGTATACCGAAAACATAGAAATGAAACAAGAAAATAATAATTCTTGGAAAACTAATCAGGAAAATAGAAGAAAAAACGGTATTTTTTATTTTTTTTTTTTTTTTGGAGTATTAACCTACTAAAAGTATTTTACTGTAACAATAAACTTAATTTTTTTAAGGAATTTATTACTTGTTACAAGATATTAAAAATGAAAATTAATTTATATTTTAACGATAATTAATTAATATTTAATAAGACTGCAGTTTTAATGAAGAAAATACACAGGAAAATGTTTTCAGTTACATTCATTAATCTTACATTTTATTATCAAATTTTTTTTTTTATACAAATAAGAGTTATGTTAGTGTTTCGTGGTTTTCTGAATTAAACATTAATTATTAATTCATAATCCGTGATTAATCGTAAACCATATAAACTTATATTTTTTGTTGTATTCAGTAAGGATATAAAATTTCAGTAATTGTCATAAAATTCTTTTTTAGTAAACTTTCTAACTTTTTTTTTTTAGTTTTTTTTTTTTAATAAATAAAAGCTTAGCGTATGGTTATAATTAAGCTTCTATAAAGTCTATATAGACTTTTGACAAATATTTACATAACACTAACCAAATGTTTATTTGTCTTTTAACCAAATAATAAATAATAAACGTGTTTTTCTTTAATTTAAATAAATATTCTTGGTAAGACATTTTATTTTATTTTTTCTTAAAAACGTTTCATAAAAGCTTTTGAATATTTTCTCTATAAGTAATTTAAATTCTTTGCTCTGTTGTTTTTTAATTTTTCTTTTTTCTTTTTTTTTTTTTCGTATTGCTGAATAGACAAAATTAAAATATTTATCAACCAAAAAAAAAAAAAAAAGTATTAAGCATCATATCCAAATATATGATTATTAAGCTTTAGCATATACAATCCAATTTTTCTGCTCGTGCTATTTTAATATTCCATTTCCTATCCATTTTTTTTTTCTTTCCAGTCGTATATTAAAATTAATCGTTTTAACCATGGTATATATTTGTGAATTTAAATTAAAACACAAATGATAATATTCTCTTCCTGTTTGTTTTATTATTTTACGTTAATAGGGTTTGTTTTTGGAGGTGATATTCTGTTCAGCTTCATTTTTTTTTATTCGTTGACATTTAAATTAGAAAAGAAAAAAAAAATAATGACAGCACAGATGTACTCGTAAAATATAAAACAACAAATTTATCAACGATGTACAAGAAAAAATGCTTAAATGCATAAAATATTTATTATATTATATCGAAATGTCTTGTATATCTATATGGCCCGGTACGCTACCATCGTTGTCGTTGTTATTATTATTATTGTTGTTGTTCAATGACTTCACTAAACACCCACTTCATTTTCATTGAACGTATTATTATATTTTTATTCATTTTATGTATCTTGTTTTGTCTTCCGTTTATGATATTGTAAAATACATAAATACACTGTATATGACTATTTTATCAGTCGCGAAAAATGTTCGTAATTTAATGATGAATAAAACATAAAATAAAAAATAAAGATAATGAGACATTTCCGCTGATTATGTGTCGGTAATTTTATCAACAAGAGTATACAATAATAATAATAATAAAAATAAAGGCAGAGGAACAACTCTGGGAATAATTCTCATAAAAAAAAAAAAAAACATTTTTAAGTTTTTGAAAAAAAAAAATTTCTTTCTTTTTTGGGTAAATTATTGCTGAAAAACAAAACATTTGTTATGCCATAAATATGAATGTAAGTAATAATAGCAAAAATAATAAAGCTAAGCTAAGCTTTTATTTTGTTGGATAGAAAAACCACTCGTTTGTTATAGGGTTTAAAGAAAAAAAAAATATTTTTTTATTTAACAAAAATATTTTGTTAGTTTTACTTTTTGATTAATCGAACAAGCAGACCAGAACATTTATTTCTATTGAACAATGGGGGATAATCTTTGACCATTTTTTATTTTATTTATTTATTTATTATTTTTTTTTTTTTTTGTTAAACATTTTGTATAATAATGACCTCATAAATGTTTATAAAATTAAGATAAGTTTAACCCCAACAAAAATATAATTTTTTATTTTTTTTTCTCTTTTCTGTGTGTGTTTTTTATGATTATTATATTTTTGCTTTGCTTTTAGTTTGGTTTCTTATCATATATAAGACAAACAGCATAAAAAATATGAAAAATATTTTACATAATATGCAATATATATGATTTAATGCTGTTCGTTTAGAGTACAAAACAGAATAATCGAATCAGCCCTTAAAATAAATTATAATAAACAGTAAGGAAAAACCTTTTCTTTTTTTTTTTCTGCTAATAAAATTGGAAAATTAAACTTTTATTTTAATATACTTAAAGTTTTGTGCTTTTGTATTACGATCACGTTTAATTGTTTTTTATTTTTAACGTTTAAACGTTTTAGCTTCTTAATTTAATTTAATTTAATTTTTTATTAAAATTGATTTAACAATACGGAAGAATTTACATAATAATATTAATAATGTGTTAAAAGAGAAAAAAAAAAACCATACAATAGTTTGCCCTTTTCATTATGTTTTAATGTGCTACGCGCTTTTCATAACACGAACAAAACAACCGGTATAATGAAAAAATAATATAATTAGGGTGAAAATTTGTTGTATAGAAATAATAAAAAAGCAACAAGCTTTTAGCCTTTTATTTCCTATTCTTAACTTTTTTTTAAATCTAATTGTTTTTTTTTTCTGTTTTTTTTTTTGGTTATTTGTGAACTCAATAAACAACTATTTTATTGCCAAGTAACAATAGTAAAACAAACCAATAAAATATGATTAAAGTAAATAGAATAATATATAAATGAATGTTTATCTATTTACTGCTTATCAATCGTCAAAATGATACATATTAAGCCAATTTATATAATTGTCTGTGGTATTTTCCTCTCTTTTTTTTTTTTAACTAAACAAGTAATATTAATACTGTTGATGAATTTGTAATCTACGAATGTAAATGCCAAAAAGATAAAGAATACAAATATGAAGCAAAACGAAAATTATATTATTGATTGTAATTAAAGCTTTTCGTTACGTTTTTTTTTTAAATTACTTATACATTCCATATACAATTAATTAATTATATGCATAATAAAGATTTGATTGTTTAATTTAGCAATTTCCGTACGTAAACACCACTTGTGGTCTGTTTATTCAAAATTCTGTTTAATTTGTAATTAAAATCATACAATTGTTGTAGTAACAAACAAAAAAAAAAATTTTGGTAATGAATACTTCTAAAAGTTTTTCAGAATAGTAACTATGCAAAAGTTTAAGAAAAAATAACCACGATAATAATTATAGCTAACTAGCGATGTTAGATTGTTTATTCATTAAAATTCTGGTGTGCTCTCAAGAACTTTTCCTTTTACAAAGTTTAATTATCAATGCATTTAAAACAACGAAAAATACAAAATTTTCGAAACTAAGCAGCTAGATAAAACTCTTTCAATACTGAATAATTTTTTTATTTATTTTTTGACTTGTTTCATATTTCAAACACACACTGACGTTCAAGAAAATACAAAAAGCGTGCGATAAATAAATAAATAACTCAATATAATCTTATCATGTAAAATAATATTGAATTTTCCAACATAATAAATCTTTTAACCAATTCATATACATTATTTGATGCTGAGTTAATATTATGCAAAAATATACGGCTTAAACGGAAATATGATTTAAGAATTTTATGTTACTAAATCATACCGTTTTTACGGCATCTTAGTTTATTTATTATTGTTCAAACATATTGCTCCTGTCATTATTTTCTTCAAAATTACTTATTTTCCTTCTTTCTGTTTTTTTCTGTTTTTAACACAAAAATAAAAAATCTCCTCTCTAAGGAAATTCAATATATTCTATTCAATAAAATTTGAACTTTTAGCCTCGACCCCCGATACATATACGCTGCAGTATGTTATACAAACATATTACAGTACAATAGCGTATATTATCTAAGGAATTGTAAGTTAGTTTAATGATTAGAATAATCTTATCATTTATTAAGATAATGAATATGAAATTTAATTAATATTTGTTTATTATTGGCGACAGTTAAATAAAAAATATATTCAAAATTCTTGATATGGGTTAATTTATTGCGTTTTATAATAAACTTTTCCATATAAATTTTATTTTATTTTAATTAAATTTCCTTTCTGCACAACCCCAAATCTTCAAAATTATTTATTTATTAATGTTGAAAATAATCTAATAAAAATAAAGAAAAGTAATGAAAAAGGATTCAAGCACGTTTCATCAATTCAATAATGTTTAAAAAATTTTTAAGATTTTGATGTAAAGATTTAACCATCGTATTGATCATAATTCTATTTAAAGCAAAAAAATAAAAAATAAAAGTAAATTAATAATAAGGTAACTGCAACAGGTAATGCGTTTATTTACCTGTAAGTGTTTTTTCAACCTTTATTTTGAGACTTTTTCTTCTGTTTATGTTTTAACTTTATTAAATAAATATACAAAAAAAGAAAAAAACAGCAAAACTTTGGCAAAGTAGGAAAATTTTAAAAGCATCTTTACCATCCATAATCATAAATAATAGAGTGTGAGACAGAAACAACGAAGACAACAACAACATGAACATTAAAAATGTAAAAACACTGAAAAGATTCAGTAAACGTGTAAATAAATTTGTAATATCAGAATATGAGAAATTACAAAAAAAAAATCGGCAAAAAGTTTATTTATTCAAAGGAATCTGAGGTGTATCCACAGTGAAAAACACTATACACTTTTCAAAGATTGAAGAATCAACAACCAACCATATAATCTGTTCACACAAAATATCCATTTAACAACAAAAAGCAACAAATAAAATGAGATAACGAATTATAGGGAATTATTTGGTTAACATTTTGTCTACTCGTGTTTTAACAAATTCCTTAACAAGAAATTCCGTACATTCTTTACAAAGAATTTAATTTGTAATTTTTCTTTTTTTTACTTCTGTAGTCTTCTACTATCTTTTGTCTAAATTAACTTAATTGGATTATCTTAAACTGTGCGGTTTATTTTATTTATTTTTCTTTTTCTTCTCCTTATTTGTATCCTGTGTTTATATC
The DNA here is from genome assembly GCA_961205885.1 of Ptychoptera albimana. NCBI lineage: Eukaryota > Metazoa > Arthropoda > Insecta > Diptera > Ptychopteridae > Ptychoptera > Ptychoptera albimana. Next base: position 8,802,741 of record OY540802.1, on the reverse strand, counting down.
TGAATTTTACTTAATTAAATACTTTTGTTTATAAACATTTCGTTATTTTGCGAATGAAAAAAAAAAAAAAAAAATTCTAAATGTAATCATTTTCTAATCAATATCACAATGTTGAAGGATTTTTTTTTTTGTTATGACATTAAAATGCAGGCCAAACAGATCGTAAATTTGTGTTTTTTTTTTTCTTCATTTTCATCATGTCTCTATTTCAAAATTAAATTTCACATACAACCAACGAACAGCTTACATGGAAAAATGATTTATTAAAAAAAAAATCCTAAACAATACATTGTTTCTGTTGTTTTTGTGGCTTATAAAGATCTGAACGAGAAGCAGAAGAAGCGTAAAAACACAAAAAAAATTATATGAATGACTTTTTGCATAGTTATTATTTGGTGGCGCCAACAATGATCGCATACGGTTTGACGTTATTGGTGTCTGCATGTCTGATATTACAACGAAAAAAAAAAAAAAATAATAAAAATAGCAAAGAATTAATTTTTTTTTTTTTTCCGATTTTATGTTGTGCAATGAAAAATGAATTATCCTCGTATATCCTAGTTTAGTTATTTATAGGATTTTTGTAATTTTTTATTTAAACTGCAATCACTAAACCACTAATGGATAATCAAACCGATTCTATTACAAAGTATCCTTTAAATAGTTATTTTATTCCCCCCTTTTGATTACAAATTTAAAATAGAAAAATTATTAGAAATAGTTTTTTTTTTGTTGCAAATTGGTATTAAAATTAAATCAATCAACGAATGGATTTTTACACTGAATTTTCGCATTAATATTATTTGTTTTTTTTTTTTTTTATATAGAAGAAATAAGTTTTAAACGAAGATTATATCTAGTAGCAAGTAATTCATTTCCCTCATGCTAACAACGAATTAAATCTCATTGGCTTAATAAATGAATTAAGAAACTTTCATACAATCTATGAATATTCATTGGTCTGTATAACACGAAAACTTTCGTAAACAAAAACAATAATAAAATAATAATAATAATAATAAACAACCGGTGAAAACCCTTAGCTAATTAACATAATCATAAATTTATTGTTATTAATTAAACATTATTTCTATATAAACAGAAACGAAATAATCAAATTATCATAAAACAACAAAAAAAAAAACTATTTATTGTTTATTTAAAAAGCGATAAAATGAAAAAAAAAAAAAAAAAAAAGAAAAATAATTAAAACACATTTCGTTTGGTTACAAACATTAAAATTATTAAATAAATAATAAATTTGTATGAATTTTTCATTTCTTCGCATGTTAACACATCATTCACGCACGTTTGATTTGTTTCCTATAAAATTCCAATTGTTATCCTTGAGCTTTTTCCTTTCGTTATTCATATATGAATGATTGGTCTGTTTGTTTTGTATTTATTTATTCTTTTCACTTTATGTTTCCTATGTTGATACTGATCAGAAAATAAATTGTTTGAAATGAAGGGTTACTTATCCGATGAACCACGCAGTTTATGAATATAAACCAACTGGCACGTGTGTACATCACACAAGATAAATTTCTTCAATAATTTTCTTATAATCGTTTTTACAAATCAAACAAATTTTTTTCTCTTATTGATTGCTGAAAGTTTGTGTTAGATTTTTTCACAGTAAAATAACCAAAAAAAAACTTTTAACTGAAACAGTAAACAAGTTTATCAAAGAAATCTTAAAGAAACGCAATCAAGAAATAAACGGTAGACAGTTAACAGATAAATAAACATACAAAAAACAGATGGAAATTTTTTTTCTTTTATTTCAACTCTAATTTACAACATTTACATCTAAGAAACCAAAAAAAAAAAAAAATGTATATATAAACAAGATTTATTCCCTTCTAATTTCTCCCTTAAATGTATAAATTTCTTTGTCATTTTTAAACTTATTTCTTGTGTGTTTTCGGTGGCATTTTTTTTCATATTTTTTATTTTTCGTTTACACAAACTTTATGGAGCTTTTTAGAAAGAAAATAACAACAACAAAAAATTAACAAAAATAAAGAGAAAATTTTATTTATTTAAAAGATAATTTTAATTTAAAATATATCCTCGGAGGATTGTTTATCATTTATTTCTGTTTTATTGATTTTATGGTTTCAATACTTCACTTTCCAATTAAGTGGTTGTTTTTTTTTTTTTATTGAACATAAACGGTTTTATGAATGTAATATATTAAACAATTAAATAAAATTATTGATATACTTGTTATAAAATATAAAATTTAACGAAAAATAAATAATGGTTAAACGGTGAAAATTTTTAGTAATCAAAAGGTAATATTTGTATAAAAAAAAAATCCAATATAAAAAATAAAATTAAACCGTGAATAAGGAATTTTAAATTAAATTGAAATATGTTTGTGAGAATTTAAATGAATTTTTTGTTTGTTTTTTTTTTCTTTTTTTTTTTTTCAACATGAATAAGTAAATTCTCGTTAAAATATTATGTTGTGAATTAAAATGTTTCAAGTGTTTCAAGTACATTGCGACATTTTTGGAAGTTTATTTCTAAATGAAACTTTATAACCACTATAAAATTACATAATATGTACAACATGAATAATATTAGAGAGATTACTTGCTTTATCATTATATAAAATTCTATTCTTTAACCATTTTATGTGAGACAACTGGGGGCATTTTAATATAAATAATGAGCATTGCATTGTATCTATTCTAATTAAAAATTCTCGCTATTCATCCTTATTTCCTAAGCAATATACCAATTGTAAATAAATTGTTTGTTTTCATTTTGTATCATTTGTAAATATAAACAAACGATAAATGAGAACATATTAAGCACTTAATTTCATATTATTGTATTTCCTTTGCTTTTTAATTTGTTTATATTTTGTGATTAAACTAGTTTATTTATTTACTATTTATAGTAGTTTTATCCAATAATTTGTATACTCAAAACTACAAAGAATTATTTCTTCCGGCTGCTGAGTGTTTGTTTACTCGTTTTAGTAGACTTTCATGTATTGTTGTCTTCTTGTTGTCAAACAAATTGACGTCATTAACATTTATATTAGTGACATAGTAATGCTTAATTAAGATTCAAGACAGACATTATCGAAATTGTGTTGACATTTTATATGTGCGAGCTAAACTTTTCCATTTTATCTAATTTCTGATACAAAATAAACTTTTGGTTATAATTTTAATTGTAACTGACATATTAATTTTAATTAAATCTATATTAAATCCTTAAATTATTTATAGAAAAATTAAAGAACTTTTCTTTAAAATATAATTCAGCATAAATCACAAGATAATGTCTTACAAAATGTTGACAATTTTGATTACTTAACTTCATTTTATTGCATAAGAATGTTTTTTTTTTCTTCTTTAATAAAAGAATTACTATTATAGTATCATCATAATAAATATAAAAGTAGTAAGAAATATAATTACAAAGTCTAGTCACGGTAAACAAAGAATTTTTACAGATTTAATTTTAAATAATATAAATTTACATAATTTAAAATAAATTTAATCAGAAAAACTTAAAAAGTAAATTTCTGCATTAAAAACGAAACGAAATGAATTAAATAAACTTTCTAAGGAAACAGAATTGAAAAATAGAATAAATGCACCAACCACAACAATCAGTAACAAATTACTCTACTTACCATAATTAATAAGCATACAACGTTCATGCTTAACTTTTACTGCAGTTTAACTTAAAAAAAAAATTTTTTTTTCTTTTCATTTCATGTAGCGGAAAACGAACTGAAAGAATTTAATTAAAAATGTAATATCAGATGATTTTATTATTTCTAATTTACTTTCGTGCATTTTTCACTGTAGAAATTCTTTTTTTCCATTTTCTTTAATTTAATATAAATCGACAATTTTTCTTACCACCTTTTATATTTACTTCAGTTTTTTTATGTCTTATGGACAATTATAATATTTTTTTTTTAATTGAATTTTAATTAATAAAGATCTGAATTTATAGAGAAATGTCTTTAGCAAGTTAGTTCATTGATTGATATACATTGTAGCTTTATTCTCTATAATGGAATAACTGCATTTAAATAAGCGGATTATAAATTTGTATAATTAATAGGAAATACATATTTTATTATTATTTAATACTTAGGATAAGAAAAAATGTGACAAAAACATACTTTATTCGTATTTTCTATCTTTAAATTCATTTATTTTTTGCTGAAGAATAAAAATTCATTTTACGAAGAATTTTAATTCAAATTTATTTTTACTTTGCTTAAACTTTTTTATATTATAAATAAACTTTAATTTTGCTGTCTATTTATAATTATTCTATGTATACTAATTACAAAGCTTAATGTTTTAATAAATTATATTAATTAATGTGGAAAAAACAAGCCCCGGAACAAACGAACGTCATCAGTAAAACAGTTAATGACGAAACACGTTTTTGTTGATACATTTTAAGCTATAATTATAATTTTATTTCTTTGGAATAGCTCTATCACTCGAGTTACATGGTTACGAAGTAAAATTCTATTGACTTTCAAGTGTTCCTATTTTTTTTTCTCTTCTACCTTTAAGGTGTTAAATGCTTCAGTTATAAGTCTCAATGCAGTTTGCTTGCTTTAACACAAGAAAACATGAAGTGGATAAGCACTTAATTGTACTTCTACATGCAGCATTTTTTTTTATATTTAAGAAACATCGTGTATTAATTCGCTTTAATTAAGAGTGTTACAATGGTACTTGGAATTACCATTCGCATAGATCAGGTGATATATTCTACAATTACATGTGCTCTCTTGAGATATAATTAGATTGCGTGACATTTAAATGTAAACAACAAAAAAAAAAAAAATTGTTAAATAAAATTCAAAATTCACATATTACGTATGATAATCATTATCAATTTTGTTTTTAAATGACAAAAAAAAAATAAAAGAAAAAAGTTTAATGGGCAGCAGTTTGATGACAATGATGAAGAAAGTAATTACAAAACATGTAAAAGTTATATTTAATTATTGTAATTAAGTTTTTGTTTTCTTTTTTTTTTTTTTTGATGATGATTTTCCTGTTTCTTTACACCCACTTTATATATTTTGTAGTAAAAGTTTATTCACAACTAACTAAATTTTTCAATTTTATTTAATATTGTTAACAAAATTCTTCTTTTTGAAAATGTTAATTACTTTTCTTTAGAAATCTTTTGTTATTTTATTAAATTAAAAAAAAAAAAAACGAATAGAAAATTGTTTTAACTTAATTTTGTGTCTGTCTGTCGACAATATTGTAACACAATTGATTTATTGGCTTAACAATAACATTATAGTGGCTCGTTGTTTATTTTCATTTAAAAAAAAAAAAATGAATCTAATTCAATTGTTATTAAAGCTTTAGACAAACTGTAATCGTATGCAAAAGTAAAAACATGCTGAAAATGCATCAAACAAATATTTTTTTTTTCTTTTAAATCAGTAAAATTGTCAAAGAATTTTGAATTAAAGCCAAATATTGCATATTTCATAAGAATTTTATTTAATAATAATAAAAGCATGTTAATAAACATAAAGCATAGTTGAATGACCGCTAAAATAATTTCAACAGAAAATATTTTCGGATAACAAACAAAAGCAAACGTAATAATCAATTAATAAATTTGATGGATAAATTAATATTTTTTTATTATTATTATTAATATTATTATACACCATCTCATCCCATAGAAATGTACATAAATTAATTAATAATCAACCAAAGTAAATAAAATTAATTAAATTTTGTTTCATTGTTTTTCTTTTATTTTTAATTCCTGATTTTGGTTTAGAATTTTTTATTTATTTAATAATCGTTAAAAAAAAAAAAAAATATCGACATGAAAATGCGACATGAGAACAAAAAAAAAATGTTTTTTTTTTTTGTTATTTAATTACGGAAATAAAATTATGCTGTTGGTGCTAATGCCATTAACATGTTATATGTTAAAAAGTAAAGTATTTTATAATTAATTAATTTATTATTTTTTTATTATTATTTAGTTTCTAAGCGGAGTAATAATACGCGTGAAGCTATTAAAATCGCATAAATTCAAAAAAAAATATTATTTATTATCATGCTTTCTAATTGCTTAATTTATATTTTGTAACTTTACAAAGCTTTTTTAGGTCCATTATGCTGGGATTATGATTGGCAAAATTTATTCACATTTATTAAGAAAATAAGTAAAAACATTTTTTGTTATTGTTGTAAGGCGCAACCATACAAAATATTCTGTTAAAGTTAAAGACTGTTATCGGTTAGTTATATTGTTGGTAACGTTTAAAAATGTATTCATTACTTAATAATAAAGAAAAAAGCTCATATAGTTATTCTATTTATAAAACAAGTTTACTGTTAAGCAATTTATGAAAAATAAAAATAAAATATTCTATTTATGCTTTTGCTATTGTTTGGTTGAAAAAATATTATTTTTAACCTTTTTTACATCCCACTGCCCTGTGCTATTATACCTCTCTGTTAATCCTAAAAAAAAATCCTTAAATATTTTTTTTCTTTTTTTATAAAGCAATAGATCGACAACATATCATCTTACAGAAAATTGCTTTTTTCAATCGACTTATATATCAGACCACAAAAAAGCCTTTGCAGCTACCAGCATATAACTAGAAGCGACAGCAAAAGTATAGAAGAGAAGAAAAATATTATTATAATAATCGATGGGTGTATGAAAAATATGAAAATAAATAAGAATAAATATATGCAAAAGGAATAACATTTTATTTTTATCAGTGCACGATTATTAGGCATATCGTTCATCTGATATTTTACAGTCACTCATCTCAACTCATTTATTATTATTATTTTTTTTTAGACGTATGTTGAATATTTTTGAATGAATAACAAACAACAAGATCAGTTCATTTTAACAGACGGGACTCAAATATAAACATTTTCATAAACACGCATATAACAACGAAATAAAAATAACAAAAATAACAAAAAGCAAATAGACATGGTTGTTTCTGATCCTAGTGCGTATATAAAAGCATAAAATATTCAGTAGTTTGAGTAACAAAAAAAAAAAATAAATTCTGATTATGAATATGTTTGCCATATTTATAAAACGTTGCACGGTTTAAAAATAACAACAAAAATAAATTACTTAGAGAGGGTAAAAAAAAAAAAAAAAATGTTCGCTCGTGTGGTTTAACTGATAAGATATGATATTTCTATTTACATACGTTTTTTGTGCTTGCTTTAAAGACTTAAGTCACATCTTTAAAGTGTTTTGACTTTAAAGTGGAAAAATCTGAACTAATTAAAGGCTAGAGTAAGGACGATTCGTTATCTTGTAGCTTAAAAGTTTTCGTGATGAAACTAAAATCAAATAGAAAGGAATTTCGTTCCCTATTTTCTATTTATTTTTTGCCACCCATTAAGTCAATAATCATTAATCAACATAAAACAATTTAAATTTTATTATAAAAAAAAAAAAATAAATAAAAATATTATTTTAAAATCCAAATATTAATTTTCAATTATAAGTCCATTAATACTGGAGATTTTAATTTATTATTATTGTTATGCAAATTTTTAATATTAAAAGCGTAATTATAAAATTCTATATGAATGGCTTTTAATTAATATTTTTATTCATTTGCTATTAATTTTTAATCAATTATTTTTGAATATAAATATTTATTATGTCAATAACAATGTTAACACATTATAAATAATAATAAAAAAAAAACGTGAACTGAAGTCATTCAGTTCTGATTTAGATCTCTCTCGTGGGCAGAAAGTTTTTTTTTTTTTTTGTTTTATTATATAGAAAATTCGAACTGTAGGTTTTATGGTACATAAACCTGGCTAAAGTATTATCATTCAAAATAATAAAAACAAGTAAAAACCCGTCTAATTCTTAATTTATTCAATTGGTAACTTATTATAAAATCAATTATTTCTCTAATAGATATTTAGAATAAAGGAAAGAATAAAAAAAAAACCCTGTGGATTAAAATTCGAAATTCCATTAAAAAGGATGTTGTTTTTCAATAATAAACAAACAACAAGTTTTGTATCGTGGGACAAACAGTATGCTTTTGAAAAAAAAAAAAAAAAAAAAACGCAATATTTTTATTATAAATTTCAAGTTCATGGTTAGCTTTTATTTATATTTCCCAAATGTATTATCTAATTGACATATTTTATTAAAAAATTTATTATAAAAATATAATAAAAAATATTTATGTAATAAAATCAATAAATAAAAATGTTTCTCTTTTTTTTATTGCAATAAATTCTAATCAATTACTTTGTAATAATTATCATAAAACCGTAATTTTAACTGTAATAAAAATATGGAAAAATTAAATTGTCAATTGTCTAGACTTGAAATTATTATTATTTTTCTATTAAAATACGATTAATGTTGTAATTTTTTATCATTAAGCATTACTCGCGATATTTCTATTATTATTATTTTTTTTTTTTACGCTTACGTACAAGCTACAAGTTAATGCTTTCATAAAACATATTTTTCGTTGACTTTATGTTTAGCACATGTACATTGGAGGTTGAATATTAAATAATAAAAATTTATTATTATTACAGGAGTAAGTAAACACCGTACACTGACAATTTTATTATATATTCTGTTCCTAAACTTAATATATTACAATTTAAATATAAATATATAAGCATTTTATGGTTAGTCTCTAGCTTTTTTTTTTTTTTTTTTTTTTTTTGAACTAAATAGAATTTACCTCAGTGTTTTTTTCGTTTCTCAACATAATTTTCAATAAAAAAAAAGATAGTATTTTTAAAGTGAAATACTCATGAGTAGCATTCATAACTTGATTCTGAAATCAGTTTTATAGATAATTTTTTTAAATAAAAAATTTTCCTTTCTTTTTTTTTTAATAATAATAATAATAAGAAAGTAAATATAAAAGCTTTCATTAATAATAAAACTCAAAATTATAAATAAACAAAATATTTATTTAATAAATTAATAATGATGCTTTGCGTTTTTTTTTTTTTTTGTAATGTTATTAATTATAAATATTGGAAAAAAAAGCTTGTGTAGTGGCATTAAACAAACAAACCAGCCGCCTCCACTTGTTCACTTTACGGCAATAACATAATTTTATTAGAGTTATTTAAAGTTTTTGCTGTTTTATATGAGTTTTTTTTTTATTTATTTAACTGAACTTTTATACTTGAACGTTGCTCATGTATAAAAATATAACAACACCTGAACTTTAATAAACGTATTTAATAATCTAATTTAAAACTTATATATAATATATACGCTTATATATATTATTTCTGAAATGAATTATTAAAAAGTTTTCTATTGACAATTATTAATAAAATAAAATAAATCAAAAGCACGGATGAGAATGAGTAAATAAATATTCAATAGCATTAAAAAAAAAAAGTTGATAAAGTTTTGCGCTTATTTTACAAGCTGAGTGATTTTATTTTTTTTTATTATTATTATTATTATTATCGTAAAACAATAAATCAATCATTTGTATTATCTATTTGATAGTTTGAAGTGTATAAAAAACCGTAGTACATCCGTTGGATTTGTTATTTGAAACATTTTTCATATGTGAATTGAAGTGAAAAGCAGCAAAAAAACAAAATTATTTTTATATGATGAAAAATTCATGAAACCGGTAATTAAAGTAATTTTAAATCTTGCAAAAAGAAAAAAGAATAGCTTTAACTGATTATTGATAATTGAAATGTTGTATTTCAATTAAAAATCTCAATAATCCATTTGATTCAAAAATGTATTGATACAAATTAAGACATTTCTCCTTAGAAAAAATGAAGCAAACCGAACTAATCATAAATAATATTGACACGTTTAATATCTGAACACTTTTTTAATTCATTACCTAAATAGATTAAATATTATTTATCGTTTTTCATTATTCTTTTCTTTTTTTTTGTCATTTTTAAATTGTCACCATTGTTCAATTTTCAAAAAGGATTAAATTTAACTTAAGCGATAAAAGCTTCGTGTATTTTTTTTTCTATTTAAACTGATACCGAAATAACGAATTAAAACCAAAGAAAAAATAATACAATAGACACGTGTAAAACATTCGCATTCATCACTTAAAAATAAATAAATATTCAACAAGCAGGAAAAATAATAAATTTACTTGTTTACCTTATCATAAATTTCAAAAAATCTTTTTGTTAACTTCGCTCTGTTTTCCTTTATAATATTTATTATAAATCTGTTTCAGTTATGTCATTTAGTTGGCTTCTTTTGTACGTGCTTACATTTTAAAAACGAAACTTTACCGTGAATTTTTCCCTCTTTTATTTTTTTCTTATTTTTTTTTATTATTTACTTGTTTTCTATTCAAGATGTACCAGTAAAATCGTAAATAAGATTTAGAAGAAGAAAAAAAAGGGAAAACGTCAAAGGTAACGAAAATAAGAAGAAAAAAAATTTGTTTCTTTTCAAAGATATTTAAACTAGATAATATTCTGTGTTGTCTTTATAAATAAATTTTAGTTTGAAAAGCTCACATCATTTGCAATAAACACCATAAAGAGAACCCTTTCTTAAGAATATTTAAATTTTAAACAGTTTTCAAGCGTCCTCGTACTTAATGAAACCAAAACTTTGAACAAAAGATAAAAGGTGAAAAGAGAAGAGAGTACAAAAAAAAAAAAATTCATTTCTATTAAAAGTGTTAGAAGTTTTTTGTGTTTAACCCTCAAATGAGCGTTCTGGTGGGTTACTCAACAAATAATATAATACAAAAGACGTTTTAAGATAATTGTTCTTATATAATTTAATTTTTTTCTTTTTTTTTTTTTTTTACTGTATTCTTTATCCTTTCGCCAAACATCACCATAAATTTGCGTGTTTATTTAATAAGTTTACCTGACTAAACAAAGAATATGCTACTGCCACGCTATTCTAAAACATCACGCTATCAAACAATATTAAAAATTATATTTAATATTAAATGTAACTTGTTATAGACAAGACCTTTTTTCTGCTTACTGTGCCGATCAGATATGTTCTTTGTGTTGTTCGCTGTTTTTTTTTTTTCATTTTTTTCTTTGTTTGTGAACAAATAAAACCATGAAACACTTTAGGTATTTCATGAGCTTTAAAAATTTATTACATTTTTACTTTTAAAGTGAGACAAAAAAATTATGTAAATTCTTGAAAACGAATGAATGACGTTTTTATTTTCCTTGGACAAATAGGCCATGCAGAAATAGTGCTGCTATGAGACATGGATGTTCATTGTATCCGGTATGAATGGCCTTAAAATACAAAAAAAAAAAAAAGATTTAAGGTATGTGTTAATGGTCGACGTTACCAAGCACATTGTATTAATAAATAATTTTACTATCTGTATTACAGAAATGATTGTAAAGCGAATTTTTATTATAAGTAAGTCGGGTTATACAAATAGTTGGTCACGCATTGTTAAACAATAATAATAGCTGTGGACTACTTTGTAGGATCTTTTTATGATTTTCTAATGGTTAACTGGTGGTTTGATACGGTATACAAGATAAAAATGATAATAAAAATTAATGTCGAGATTTTTATTGAGTTGACTTTTCTTCTTTTTTTTTTGTAAATTCTGTTGATAAAAGTTGTCACCTCGTTATGACCTGAATAATTTTAATTTGAGACGAATTTATTTTTTGTGAAAGGACATCTGTTACTTATCTATAAACTGCTCCTGTTTTATCTTTTATTTTGGGTTTCAATGTAAAGTTCGTAGAGCTGGTCTGGAAGCTGTATTTTGAACGTAGGATGTTACACGACTAAACTAAGTTATATAATAGTTAAGTTAGAAGTCATAAATGAAATATATTTTGACAAAAATTTTCTCTAAAATTAATTCAAGTTGCATCAATTTTCTATTGCGGTTTTCGTTAAACTTCCGATTTTATCATTTTTCGTCCATCTGTTTAATGTTGTTTACTTTATCTCGCCTTAAATTTTAAGATAACATACTTTAAAAAATGAAATTCTTCTGAAAGCTTCGGTTACCCAAGTTACTACCAGAAAGGAAAAGAAAAGAAAAATGAAAAACGTGTATAACCAGATTACACTTGTTTTTCCATTTGAATTTTTACTTTCCTTTTGTATTATTTTTACTTTCCTTACATTTTCACTGGTTAATATTTTATTCATTTACATAGAGGGTGAGGTAATTTTTATATCAGATTCTCCAATCAGTCTTTTCTTATTTTTCTTCTTTTTTTTTATTATTGTTAATCTTTTTTTAATATTAAAAATACATTTTAACAACATTTTAAATTCATTATTTTTCTACTTGTTACCTTTCGTTAACACAAAAACAATGTACCAGCAGCATCTATTTAATTGGATTGTGATGGGAAAAGGTACAAAAAACCGAACGTAAAATTAATACACAAAAAAAAAAAAGAAATGGTTTATTGTTTATTTATTATCTTTATATCTAAGATTCGGGTTTTTTAGTAGTCCGAAATTAAAACATTTTTTGGTAAAAAGTTTAATTTGAAAAGATAGGAAGTCATTGGCATTTACTTTTAATAAAAAATAAATCAATTAAAAATTAAAGAAAGTAGAGCAGAATATAAAATGAATTTTTTTTTGTATTTTTATTACCATTTTACGTATTTTCATTTCAAGGTAAACAAACGCGTTATTCATTGTTTGTTCGGCTAAGTGCAATTTTGTGTTTCGCTTTTCGTTTATTTTATGACTTTTTTACTATTTTTCTTTCGTTTTCCTTCTTTCTTTTTTTTCTTACTTTGCAAATTTATTTATATGTTTTTACTTTGGAAATTTTTCTTCCTTGTTTAATTTTTGTATTTAAAAAACAAAAAATATTTTTTTTTTTTTTGTTTTGTCATAGAAACAAGAAAAAAGACGCGAAATGCGTCTGAAAAGATTCTGGCGATCACCAAAACAAACAACAACATCATCGGAAGATTCTGGTGGATGCGAAAGTCCAACAAAAACTATTGGACCAAAAATAATTGTGCAACAATTACAATCGACGGATTTACAAAGTCCACCGGCGAGGCCAACATGTTCTTTGCCATTGCTACAAGTTTGGCCGAGTCAGGTAAACAAAAATTTTCTTTAAATATTATTGTCAAAATTGATTTTGATTATTGTTGTAGGATTCACCCCGTGGTGAGGCTGACGGCCAAAGTTTTGTATTTCCTGTGATTGGTGATGACAGTGGTAGACGAAACTCACTTTTCTGTGAGCCGTTGTTTGCTGGCGACTCTGGTATAGATTCTGTGCAGGCATCACCGTCTCCTAATGCTTTAACATGTCCTCCGGGTGTTACAATAACAGACGATTGTGGTGGAGACGGAATGAATAGTCCGGGAAATGGAAGTTGTGGGATTTATGTTGGTGTTAGCAGCAATGCAGGAGTCTTATCAAAATCAAATTCACCATCACCGTCGACGACGCCTACAGCTGGATCTCCAACACCATCGGTCGGTCGAACCCGACGTCTATCAAGTGCACTTTTACATCCGGATCATGCTAGATTATTTGCATTGAGGCAAGCTGCTGCGGCCGCCGCTGCTGCAGCATCTCACACATCACCCGATCAAGTTAGTTTACAAAATTAATTTAGCCATAAATAAAATAAACTTCTTGATTAAGAACTATAAAGTTTGTGGCAACAATCAGAGTAGAGTTGCTCGGTTAAGAAATTAGCAAATAAAACTTTTCAACAGTTTTATCATCCAATGCATTAATAATTCCATATTTTTTCTTTCTTCTTACCTCTTTTCATATTTTTGCACTATTATCAGACTTCTATCGAAGACATGTCAGAGTTTAATAATGGGGGTCTGAGTATGGGTGGTGCTGGCATAGGAATTCAATTATGTACAGCAAGTTCAAGTACTACGTCATCGTTAACATCTGTTGCTGCGGCCAGTTTGGGGCAACACCAAAGGTTAGTAATTCTGTCGAACTATTTAATTAACTCGATTTTTTTTTATATTTTATTAACACAAAATATTTAGGTCGTCTGACCCGTGGCTGCAGCCAGAACGTGAAAGAGACAGAGAGCGTGAACGGCGTCGCTCATCAACGATGACCGCACGTTATTCACTGTTCGATGCATTGGATTTAGAGTACGCTTTATTAAGGGCAGCAGCACGTGGCTCTGTTGGCCCCTACTCACTCAGTGAATCATTGCATAAGCTCACCTTTACCCAGTCATTGGCGTTTCCAGCATTAGCACGTGGCCTAGCAACAAAACGTCGCCGCTCAGCACAGCAAAACTCATCACGACCACTCGATCCGCACGAGTCCGGTTTAAATACATTTGCAAAAGTGGTGACCGCTGTTGTGCTAGTGATGGTTAGTTTTTTGGTGTTTCTAGTTGTATATAAGTTTGTAAGGACGTGAGGTTTACTCCTGGCCCCGACAGAAATATCCTCATCGGTTGCCGCTCAAACGATATCATCAGCAGCAGTTAATGTTGCTGGTGGTAATATTGTAATGACAACAGCAGCTACACCATCATCCGATGTAGCAAAACATGTTGCACAACAATCATATCAAGCTGTTAATATATTTGTTAATCGTAATAGAACAATTATGTCGGGGTTCAGGAAAATAATTAAAACATTTATTGAAACATGATAGTGTTTTATTGGGTTCTTATCGAATTTTCATTTACTTTTACGCTTTTATTCTTATTTTGGTTTTTGTTTTTCTTTTTGTTCTGGAATCACAATAATGTTAAAATCTATGTGTATAAACAAAGAATGACTTTGAGTGAAAACTAATTTAATTAATAATAAAAGAAAAAAAAAAAGAAAACAAAACAAAAGGAAAATTCTAAAATAATAAATAATTTAAAATTAAAAAAAAAAAACATTCAAAGTGTCTTCTCTTCCTTTTTCTATCATCTAATCTAATCTTGAACAATTTTTATTTTATTCATTTAATTTAATTTTTTACTTTTTATTTACTCAACATTTTACCTTTTTAACTATTCTTCGACCAAATAAATTTAATTATTTAATAAAGAAACAAAAAAAAAAAAAAAAGAAAATAATAATAATAATAAATATTTTAATAAAATAATTCATATAAATTAATTAATAAACAAGATAATAATTTAAAAAAAGAAAAGAAAAAAAAATGCTTAATTTACAATACTCAGCTTTTTTTTTATTATTAATTAATTATTTATTTATTTCTGTTGCCATTTTTCGCTTTAATATGCCGGAATTAATTCAATCTAATTAAAATTAAAATTGTAAAAATAAAAAAAAATAATAATAATTAAGTAATGGCAATTAATTAGATATAATAAATAAATTAATTAATTAAAAACTAACAAAAATGAATGAAACTAAGTTTTTAATGTAATATTTAATTATATATTTTTACAAAGAAACATTAAATTGAATAAAGAATAAAGAATAAAATCACACTAAAAACTGATTTAGCTGAATAATAAATAAACAAAAAAAAAAAAAGAAAAAAATTAACGATTTGTGATTTTAATTAATAAAATTTATTTATTTATTTATATAAATTATATCAAAGTTAATAGGGAAAAAAATGTTTATGTTAAATTATATTAAAGGGTTTCATATCTCATTTTTAATAATTAATAATTAAACAGTTGATTAATTAATTAATTTAGTTTTTTAGTTAATTTAATTCAATTTATTATTTTTTTTTTCTCTTTATTTTTAAACTTAAATTCATAATTCTAAACGATTTAAAAAATTTATTTAAAATATTACTTTATGAATAAGAAGATATAATTAATTAAATAATAAATAAATAAATATAAAAAGTGTGTAATGAAAATTGCCTTCTCCTTTATCTTGTTAATTATAATATTATTAATAATTAAAATAAAAAATTATTTAAGTAATGAAATAAAAAAAACATTTGTTTTATTTACCATGTTGTCACAAAATTTTATCATATATCACAACCATGTGTAAAATATTTGCTTGAGAAATAAACTTTTATATTAATTTGTGACAAATATTGGTTTTGTTCTGAGGTATTCTATTTGAAAAACTACACCAGTTGGATTTAGCTTCATTTACCTATAGTGAAATAGAAAGTAAATAAGAATTTGACGTTTTGTTTTTTTTTTTGTCAGTGACAGCTGTCATTCCCATGTATTATTAATTTAATAATAAAAAAAATTCAAAATGACACAACAGGATAATAAAATATCTGGACCAAATTTAAGTCAATACTTTGCAAATGATCCACCAAGTCTGTTTGATGAAATCGGTAAAAGAAGTGATGGTAATGTTGTGATAGAATTTTTATTTTGCTTACTGTAAAAAAAAAAATGAAAACTAATTTTAGGAGTACCAGATAGTTTAGGACCTGGTACCTCGATGTCATTAAATAATCCTGGTACTATGAAAATTCAGAATACGGATTTTTTAAAATTGTCAACAAGTGAACATTCACAAAATCTACAATGTCCTGTCCCAGATAATGTTAGAGAATTATGGGAGCCTCCACTTTCCGAGCCTGGAATTCCACCGCTTCTTACAATGCCAGGTGTACTAACGGCCACAGATTTAATTGATCCAATACGTGATGCTGTATCAAATTTTTTGGGTGAGGCTGAAGCAGCAAAACGACGAATTTTAATGGTCGATGATGTCACTCAAGATGAACGTGGACTTCGTCAACTTATTGAATCAGGAAGTTTTCGTGCAGCTGTAAATCTAACTGGTCGACTACTTACAATTTATGGACAAGGATACGGACGTGCCGGACAACCAGCTAAACACTCTCCACATTCCTTACAATTATGGTTCACAAGATTTGCTCTCTTGGTGAAACTCGGTCAATACGATTTATGTCAAGCAGAAATTGAACCATTTGGTGTTCTTAACCGTCCTGATGTATTTTATGAGTTTTATCCAGAGATGTATAGTGGAAAAAAAGGTTCTATGGCATCTTTTTCATTTCGTTTGTTACTTGCTGAATTTCCCGTTTATTTAAATTTACCGAAACTTTCAATTGATCGACTTACCGATATGGCCTCAGTTGTGTCTCAAGTAAGTGACTAAATAATCATAAAAATGATAAATCAATAAACTTTAATTTTAGATAATTAAATATTATGAAAATTTACCTATGAAAAATAAAGAAGCAATAAGCTTCTGGGAAGAACGTGAAACAAGAATTACACATTCCATTATTAATTGTGCATTATTTGTGAGTCTATATGAAGACTATGTAAAGCTTATTTAAGATAAAATATTTAATTTCTTTTAGATGAAAGACTATTCATTATGCAATTATCTATTAACAAAATTATCAACAAAACCAAATGTAGACAAAGAAACCATGCGAGCATTATACTCTGTATGGGGAAGAATTTACTTACAGTGCGGTGATGTTTTTGGAGCTGAAAAAAAATTCACGGAAGCTAGAAAAATGAATGAAGCGTAATTTTTATTTATTTATAATACCTCAATAAAGATTTAAATATTTATTTTATATTCTTAGAAATTCTGATATTGATTTGCGGGACCTGGTTGATAAAGGTTTAATTGCAGTTGCACAAAATGATTTTCAGGAAGCTTTTGGTTTTTTTCAGAAAGCACTTACAATTGATGCGACCAACACAATGATTCTGAATAATATGGGTGTCTGTTTATTGTATTCCGGGAAATTAAAAGAAGCAATTTCAATGTACGAAAATGCAATTAAGTTAAACCCAAAAAATGGCCTAAATGAAAATTTATTAATTAATTTATCAACATTATATGAATTGGAGTCCAGTAATGCACGTATTAAAAAATTAGAATTATTAAAACAAATTAATTTATATGTAACCGATTTAAATATTAATTTAGATTTTTGTCTTAAACTGCAAAGTGTGAATTAATAATTTTTTTTTTTCTTTAATAAAAATTATTAATAATTAATTTAAAAAAAAATTCTTTTTATTTAAATATAAAAATAATTGAATATTTACAGTTCAATGTGTGATTGAGCTTTTTGGCGCTTGCGCATGCATTTCTTGCGTTGCATTGCATTATATAAAAATATAAAAGTAGAAGGGATAAATGACAAACGCACACAACATTTCCTATGTTTACAATAGAGCATAAAATGCGTACGTGTGAATAAATTGTTGAAGTGTTCGTACATTAGATTGCAAATGGCGTTTTTGATCGGGCGGACATTTCTTATTGAGTGTTAAAATTTTTATATTTTTCTACAATAAACGTAATGTTTTAATAAATAAATTAAAGTTGAAAGTTTAATTAATGTATAAAATAGTTGTTATCATTAATTTATTCAATTGTTTTGTGTGTCTAATGCATTAATATTAAAGTGGGCATCAAAAAATTAAGCGGCTGAATTGTTTAATGTATATTTAAAAATATTTTTTTTGTCCTTTTGACATTTTCATTCAATATTTATTAAAATTAAAGGAAGCAAAACCATAAAAAAAAGTTTCCTTTTAAACTGATGCTATTACACTAGTGATTTTGTAAGTTTTTATTTAACAAGTTTGTAAACAAAAAAATTGTTTTATTTAATTTTTAGTTTTTTTTTTTTTTTTTCTTATTATATTTTTGATTAAATATAACCACCGCGAGCTGTGCGAGCTTGTGTCATTATGAACTCGAAGTAGAATCTCTTCAATATTTTATATAAACATTTGGTTTTTGTTGTTTATTTTTACTATATATAAGTTTTTTTTTGTTGTGTTTTGGCAAGTGCTTTTCTTATTTTCTCAACAATACTTGGTGGTTAAATTTTAAAATATCAAATCAGTCGTGCTCAAACTGCCGGACTGATAATACATGGGGGAACCATAGTGTAATTAATCAAAAATACATTTGCCACCTGATTTTATAGTTTTTTTTGTCTGTTGTTATTGTTATTTTCTAATTCTTATTGACGTAAATTATTTGTTGCGGTAGGATAGTAAAATTTGTCATTTAAAAAATAAGAAAATTAATTTTATAATTTCTTATCAGATTTTTAATCAGAAAATTATATCTATAAATATATATATATTTTTTTTTTTAGATTAGAGCATAGTAGTTCCTCTCTTAGTGAGTGTGAATTTCTTATCACTTGACTGAACATAACTGAAAAATAATTATGAATGAGATTAGTAGTGATGTTAAAGAAACAAACATAACACCAGCATCAGCGGGACAGACTGCATGGGAACAATTAACAGCTCAGCATAATGATACACCGTCAACTACACTTCCATCAACACCGACAAAGACAAGTCCACCCGATACAGTGGCTCACACACCACAGGGAACGCCAACTACAACTGCAATTCCACCAAAAGAATTAAGTCCCGAATTAATAAATCAAGGTTGGATGAAATTATGGTCAAAACGGGAGAATAGGCCTTATTTTTGGAATAAAAATACAGGAGAATCATTATGGGAAACACCTCTCCTAAATAGACTTCTTTTTGATCCATTGACGGATCCATTAGGTATATGCAGTCCTTTGCATAATGGACTTTTACCGCCCAATGCAAATCAATTATTAAAAAGACGTGCATCTGAAGATGCAATGGGTCATCCTCATGGCCTTCCTATTAAAAAATTTATTTTGGCCGGACCATGGGATCTTGAAATTCCCACAAATGTTATTATATTAGAACGGATGCCTACAACTTCTCCACATCCGCATCCTGAAATTGAGGCAATGCGTGGTGCTTATACATTAAAGTTGATAAAAACGTATGAAGATTTGTGCTTATTAAGGGAAAACATTAAAGCACCAAGAGAATCATTTAATCGTTGGCTTATGGAACGAAAAACACTTGATAAAGGCTGTGATCCACTTCTTCCAAGTCAATGTATACCGGTTATATCACCATCAATGTATCGTGAAATCATGAATGATATACCAATAAAAATTATAAGGCCAAAATATGCTGGTGATGCAAGAAAACAATTATCAAAATATGCTGAAGCAGCAAAAAATATTATCGAATCTCGATCAGCTCCTTCGGAAAGTAAAAAAGTTGTCAAATGGAATGCAGAAGAAACATTTCAATGGTTACGACGAACTGTTGGCGCCAGTTATGAAGATTTTCAAGATAGGTAAATATTTTTAAATAAAATTAAAAAAGAGAATCAGTTTCATCATATTACTAATGCGAATTTTTCAGATTAGCCCATTTAAAACGGCAATGCGAACCACATTTAGTTGAAGCTGTTAAAGACAGTGTGGAAACATTGTGTTCAAAAGTATTTCATATATCAGCAGAAAATGTAAAAAAAATTCGTGATCGCCATTCAAATATATTAAAAGAGAATGGTTTGCCAGAACCGCCAACAACATTACCGCAACCAGTTATCCGTAAAGTGTGGTGTTACTCTGTGCAATATTTAATACCGCCAACTCGGATGCCATCACTTGAATACACTCAAGAACGTGATCACATGATTATAAAATATTCACATGCATATATGCAGCAACCAGATACACAATTCATAAATTTAACACATTTACAAAAATTGGTAATTTATCCATTATTTATAAATTTATTTTTTGTCTTTTTATTTTTGATTCTTATTTAAATTTTATGGTTTCTTTTTAATTTGCAGGAACAATTATATCGCTACAATTGCTTTGATGATAAAAAATTTGATATTTTTATACCACGAGTTTGGTGTTTATTGAAACGGTATGCAACATTCTTGGGAAATACGAGCCATTCAATAAATGATAATGAAATTACACAGGCTTCATTACCCATTACTGTTTTTGAATGTTTACATAGACATTTTGGAGTCACATTTGAATGTTTTGCAAGCCCATTGAATTGTTATTTTCGGCAATATTGTTCAGCATTTAGTGATACGGATTCTTATTTTGGTTCTAGAGGGTAAATTTTTTTATGGTTATTTTCAATATTTTTACTAATACAATGGTTTTATAGATCGTTTTTAGAGTTTAAACCAATTTCTGGGTCCTTTGAGGTGAATCCGCCGTACTGTGAGGAATTAATTGACGCAACATTGCAGCACATCGATAATTTATTATCTGATTCACCAGAGCCTTTGAGCTTTATTGTTTTTCTGCCTGAATGGAAAGAACCAAACTTACAGTGCTTGTCAAAAATTGAGGAAAGTCATTTTAAAAGGAAACAAGTTGTTGTTATGGGGATGGAACATGAATACAGGCATGGTTATCAGCATGTTATACAGAAGTAAGCTTTTTCATATTGACAAAAATATATTTTGAATTTATTATATATTGTGTTATTTACGATAGACCTGATGTGAATATAAAAAGTGTACATGGTACAATGGTTGTTTGGTTGCAAAATAATGCTGGCTATACAAGATGGGGTCCAACAGAAAATCGCGTCGATGCATTATTAGAAGCATTTCGCCCAGGCCGTGAACGTGAAAGAGATAAATTATCACAGCAAGAATTGATAAATCTTCATAATCATCATCATCATCAGCTGCAACACAATCCTGAAGCACAACCTAGTATTCCTCCAGGTAACAATAGTACAAGTGCAGGCAATAGTACAAATAATCTTGCAATAAATAATACCACTCTTGGTATATCTATAGATACTAAAACACCTATTTAATCCTAAAATATATTAATTATATTTCAATATCTGTTTTTGTTGCTGTTGCCATAATGTTTTAAATCAATTTTTATAATTATTTTATGTGTTCATAATTTTCATTAATTCAATTCATATGTCACGTTGTCTATTGAATTACACATAAATGCATTACAAGAAAGTGTTACGAAACGATTCTTTTTTGTTGAATTTTTTAAAAAAATATATATAAATAAATATATTAATTAGTTTTATTATTCAAATAATGTTTAATTCATAATTAAAATATTATAAATGTAACATTTATAATTTCCTTTATAATTCTTAACAAAATATTATAAAGAAGAAAAATGTACAAAATATTTTTTCTTTTACTTTTTTTTTTTTTTTCTTTTATTTACATAATTGTTTTGTTTAGGTATATTTCTTTTGATTATTATATTAAATTAAATATAACTTTATATATGTAAATAAAATTTGATAAATTTTCAATAATAAAAGTAAATATTAAGAAAGAATGCAAAAAAAAAAACAAATAATTAAAACATATTATATAATAAATGAGGAAAAAATCATTAAAGTAAAATAATCAATTTTTAACTATATTGTTGTGTAGATGTTTAAGGATATTTAACGATTTTATTTTAAATAAAATAATAATTAAACAATGTTTTAATTTTTTGTTAAAAAAAACAAACAAATAAAATGGGATAATTTAAAATTAAATAATATTAAAGATATATTATAATAAATGGAAAATTTAATTATAAAACTTAAAAATTAAAAAAAAAGAGGAGAAAAATTATTAAAGACATTTATTTATTGATTTTAAAATATCAAAATATATTTAATACAAAAATTATTATTATAGCTTATATAATTATAAATTAATTAAAAAGAAACAGGAGGATCAAAATTATGTGTTGTATTATTTAATTAAATATTATTTTATTAACAATTAACAAAGAAAAGAAAAAAAATTATTTTTATTAAAATATTTCAGGCGCAAACCGACAGAATAAAGCATTTTTTTTTTTTTTTTTACAACAAAGCTATTAAACGCTACCATCTGCATTAACATAAATTTGTATTTTTTTTACTCTTTTATAATCTACAGCGCTTCTAGTGTATATTCCCTTTACTAGTATCTGTCATTGATTCACCAGTTGAAGTTGAAGATATGTAAAAGTAAAAAAAAAAAAAATTAAAAAAGCACAACGAAATATTTTCATTTTTCACCTATAAATTTTCATTGTTTTTTTTTTATTTTTATTTTATTATTTATTTTGTTTTATTTTATGGTTATTAAATTAAAATAACACAACATCTGAAATTATTGTGATGTTAAAAATATTTGTTTTATTCTATTATTTATATGAATTGTATAGTTAAACGAAAATAACAAGAAAAAAAAAACCTTTTTTTTTTATAATATTTTTATTTTTTGGTTTATTTGTGTTTTTTTTTTATATTGAAAGTTAAAAAGGCTTAAAGTTTGTATAGAAAAAGTGTATACACAAAAGTAAAGTTATAAAATGGCATGTGCAACTAGTGCTATTGATACAACATCATCAGCATCGGTTACTAGCAGCGTAGCACAAGCTTCAACAGCAGCAGCAAATACAACAGCAAGTACACGAACGACTAGATTTTCGATGGAAGGTGTCGGAGCCCGAGTAATTCGTGGCCCCGACTGGAAATGGGGAAAACAGGTAATTTAAATATATAAAATAAAGTCAATGTTACGAATATATTATAAATTTGACATTTCTGTCATTCTATTAAATTTGATTAAATGTCAAACTAAATGGTAAATTTAAAGTCCAAAGCCCTATCCCTTAATTAATTATTATTATTAACCAATAAAATTATATACACCAGAAATACAAAATGTAATTGAAATTTCTATACCGTATAATTAAATAACAAATAACTTGTAATTACGAGAAATTAGGTAACAAAATGAATATAAATTCGTAACAATTTTCACTTTTTTTCGTTTTTGGATGTTTTTGCTGCTGCTATTAAACTAATTAAATAATAATAATTAGAAATAAATAATATTTGTACACTTATATTGTGTTTGTTATAATTTTTAGGATGGTGGTGAAGGTCATGTTGGAACAGTTAGAAATTTTGAATCGTCTGAGGAAGTGGTTGTTGTTTGGGACAATGGCACGGCAGCCAATTATCGTTGTGCAGGTGCATATGACTTACGTATATTAGATAGTGCACCTACAGGTATTAAACATGATGGTACGATGTGTGATACATGCCGACAACAGCCAATATTTGGTATTAGATGGAAGTGTGCCGAATGTGCTAATTATGATTTGTGTTCGATTTGTTATCACGGTGATAAACATCATTTACGGCATCGTTTTTATAGAATAGCCACACCTGGAGGTGACAGAACAATGTTAGAACCGCGACGAAAAACCAAAAAAGTCGCAGTGCGTGGTATATTCCCTGGTGCGCGTGTTGTTCGTGGTGTTGACTGGCAGTGGGAGGATCAAGATGGAGGTAATGGTAGACGTGGAAAAGTTAATGAGATACAAGACTGGTCAGCAGCATCACCACGATCGGCTGCATATGTTGTGTGGGATAATGGTGCAAAAAATCTTTATCGTGTTGGATTTGAGGGAATGGCAGATTTAAAAGTTGTGAATGATGCTAAAGGTGCCACAGTGTACAAAGATCATTTACCACTATTAGGCGAAAATACTCCTGGTAAAGGACCTCATGGCTTCCAAATTGGTGATAAAGTTACAGTAGATTTAGAATTAGAAATAGTGCAATCATTGCAACATGGTCATGGCGGATGGACAGATGGAATGTTTGAATGCCTTAGCAATCCTGGTGCAGTTGTTGGAATTGATGAAGATCACGATATTGTCGTTGCCTATACAAGTGGTAATCGATGGACATTTAATCCCGCTGTTTTAACTAAAATATCGTCGCCAACAACAAATCCCGTTACAGATGGTCAAAATCAGCAATTTGCTGTTGGTGATTTTGTTAAAATTTGCAGCGATTATGAGCGTATAAAGCAATTGCAAAGGGGACATGGAGAATGGGCTGAAGCCATGATACCAGTTAGTTTATTTGATTTGTTTTTTTTTTTTGCATATTTTTATTAATAGATATATTCTTTTGTAGACATTGGGCAAAGTTGGACGAGTGCAGCAAGTTTATCATGACAATGATTTAAAAGTAGATGTATGTAATACATCTTGGACATATAATCCATTAGCTGTAACAAAAGTGGTAAGTAATGTCTGTGGATAATTGTTATTACCTTTTATTTACTATTTTCATTTTGGCTTATAAGGCATCAGCTGCCGAAGGCGTTCCAGTAACTACCTCTAATGGAGAGCGTTTATCAGCAATTTTGAAGAAACTTTTTGAACCTCATGTCTCTGGTGATGTAACAGAAGAACTAGTTAAAGCAGCTGCTAATGGCGATGCAGTAATTTTCATTTAATAATTTATATATTCTTATAAATTCTAATCACATTTTATATTTTATAGACAAAATGTGATGAATTTTTAACTGGTTGTAATCAAAATGGTGCAACTACATCAACCGCCGATGTAAATGGTGTATTTGCTGGTCATACAGCATTGCAGGCAGCTAGCCAAAATGGGCATTTAGAAGTAATACAAGTATTATTAAGACATAAAGCTGATGTAGAAATTGAAGATAAAGATGGTGACCGGGCTGTACATCATGCAGCATTTGGAGATGAAGCAGGCGTTGTTGAATTATTAGCTAAAGCTGCAGCTGACTTAAATGCCAGAAATAAGAGAAGACAGACTGCATTACATATTGCTATAAACAAAGGACATTTCAATGTTGTTAAAACATTATTAGAATTAAATTGTCATCCAAGTTTACAAGATTCCGAAGGAGATACACCATTACACGATGCTATATCAAAAGAACAAGACGATATGTTATCTTTACTGCTGGATTATGGTGCTGACATTACCTTAACTAATAATAATGGATTTAATGCATTACATCATGCGGCATTAAAAGGAAATCCAAGGTTAATATACAATTTATATTTATATATTTGTATTTTATTTACAATATTATTAACATATATATTTTTTTATTTATAGTGCAATGAAAATTTTACTGTCAAAAACAAATCGACCATGGATTGTTGAAGAAAAGAAAGATGATGGTTACACAGCGTTACATTTGGCAGCACTTAATAATCATGTTGAGATTGCTGAATTGTTAGTAAATATGGGAAAAGCAAATATGGATAGACAAAATGTTAATTTGCAAACAGCATTACACCTAGCTGTGGAACGACAACATGTACAAATTGTTAAAGTAATTTTAACTTAGTTTTAAAACAATATTCGGATAGTTTTCTATTTGTTTTTTTTTTTAATTTTTAGCTTTTAGTACGTGAGGGAGCAAATTTAAATATACCAGATAAAGATGGTGATACACCATTGCATGAAGCGTTACGGCATCATACACTATCGCAACTTCGTCAATTACAAGATGTTGAAGGATTTGGTAAACTATTAATGGGATTAAGAAATGTAAGTATACATTGTTTTAGAGAAGAATTCTTTTCATAATATTAATCATTTATTTATCGTTCAAAAGCATCCTGATAAAAAAGCGTCTGCATCAATAGCATGTTTTTTGGCAGCAAATGGCGCTGATTTAACAATAAAGAATCGTAAATCACAAACACCATTGGACTTATGTCCTGATCCTAATTTATGTAAAACGTTAATTAAATGTTATAATGAAAGAAAAACAGATGATATGGATTTGCCAGGTAATGTTGCTGGCACACCACAAACATCAACAATAGTAACAACACCAGCATCAGCGACGACGGCCACAACGATGACGACTCCACTATCAGTAGCACCAGCACAAATAATAACACCAACATCAAATACAAATATAACTGGGGGTGCACAGTTAGATGAATGTTTGTTATGTTCCGATTTAAAACGTGATACAATATTTAAGGTTTGTAGTTTTTAATTAAATTTGCTTTTACAAATTGAATTCAATAATTTTCCTTCTTTTTTATATTTTAGCCATGCGGTCACGTTTGCTGTTGTGAGACATGTTCAATACGCGTTAAGAAATGTTTGATTTGCCGTGAAACTGTATCATCGCATGAGAAAATTGATGAGTGTCTTGTATGTTCTGATAAACGTGCTTCCGTGTTCTTTAAGCCCTGTGGTCATATGGTATCTTGTGAAAGTTGTGCGCCAATAATGAAAAAATGTGTTGAGTGTCGTACACAAATTGAACAAATGGTACCATTGACTGTGTGCTGTGGTGGCCAAGGCACAGTATCAAAAGTATTTTTATGCACTGAAGAGATGTTAATGAAAAAAGATGAAATACAATGTGTTAACAAGGCTGGACATGGTGTTGCAATGAATAATACATTATCACATCAACAACAAACAATTAATAATAATAATATAAATAATAATAATAGTTTATCAAATGTAACAATACAACAGCAATCGGCAACAAATCAAACGACAACTACTGCACCTACAACCGTTAATAATATACAATTAGATGATGTACAAAAACTACAACAGCAATTACAAGATATTAAAGAACAGGTCAGTATTTGGTGGAGTAAAAATTGTTTTTAATAATATTTTATTAACAATATATTTTCGTGTTTTTTATTTATTTATAGACAATGTGTCCAGTTTGTTTTGATCGAATTAAAAATATGGTATTTTTGTGTGGACACGGTACATGTCAAATGTGTGGCGATCAAATCGAAGGATGTCCAATATGTAGAAAAACGGTTGAAAAACGTATTTTATTATTTTAAAATAATAATAATGATAATAGTAATAATCAAAAATAATGCTAAATAGTGAAAAAACAAAAAGTATATACAAGTGTAAATATATACTTTATTCGATGAAAAAAGTTAAAAAAAAAAAAATAAACAATAATTTAAGGAAGAAAAATAAAAAAAAAATTAATTAAAAATATATATATTCTTGCTAGATTTTATTACAACAAAAAAGAAAAGTAACAATTTTTAAAAACAAAAAAATAAAAATAATAAAACGAGTATTTATCAATATATAAAAGAAATACAATTAAATTTTACAAAAAGTATAAAGAAAAGTAAAATTAACAATTTTTATTTATTTAATTAATTTTTTATTATTTATTTTTTATTTTAATCATTGAACAAATAGAAATAATAAAAACTAACAACAAAAATAAATAAATTAAAATTTATATAATAGTTTTTAATTGAACTTTTATGTTAAACCTAAATAATTTTATAGCAAATTTGAATTTTAATACACACGTAAAAAAAAAAAAATAAAAACGGAATTGAATATATGGATTTAAATAAATATTTTTCATTAATTAAATGTTAAATATAAAAGGCTTTTCTTAGGTCAGCAGTAATTTTAGTTTAAATAAAAATAGGTTTAAGGCTCGTTTGCGGTAACGCATTATAATGATCTGTATAAAATTTATCTTTTTGCTTTTATGTTTAACTGCATCTCAACCAGCAAAGTCTTAATTTTTCAATTAATTAATTTATTAATTATTATTATTATTATTTTCTTTATTGTAATGAAATTTTCTATTAAGAAGACAATTAAATTTATTGAAATTAGATTTATTTAATTATAATTATTGAAGAAAGTTTTGTAAATGAATTTTGTTATATATTTTTAAAAGTTTAATTAATATGCATTTGAATAATAATGTGAGAATTGTGGTAAAAAAATTTTGCATTTCGCTATTTCCCGATTAACATCATTCATTTACTCTGTAATGAAGTTTATTTCCCATTATTGATGCCATTGGAATAATCAATCAAAAATGCACAAATATGTTATTATTTTTTCCATAATTTGTTAAATAATTTTTTTTTTGTTTATTATTGTTATTAAAGGTAAAAAAAAAATTTTTTTTTTTTGTTTCTAATTGTTATGAATTAATTAATTATTATGATTTTTTATAATTTTCGCATTTATTTTATAACATTTTTATGAAAATTATGTATAATGTAAAAGAGGAAAACAAATCAAATTAGATTTAAGTAATGTAATAATTTTAAGTAACTTTTTATTATTAAAAATTATTATAGTTTTCTTTCTTTTTTTTTTTAATTAATTATTGAAATTATTTCCAAAATATGAATAAAGAAAAGAAGAATTTTGAAAAATGAAATTAAATGAAAAATACTTTTATTTTAATAAAATTTCGTACTCAAAGCCTACTACGAGACCATTCCTACATTTCCTAGTGTCATTTAGTATTTTTATTTTATTTAATTTTTTTTTTTTTTTATTAAAAAAAATTTATTATTTATTTAATTGATTTTTGAAGATTTATTTAAATAAATTAATTTTATAATTAAATATAATATGGCTAATGTTTCAAATGAATTCAAGCTTCGAAGGTCTACTAGAATGTCCAAAACTTCAACTCGAAAATCAAAAACTCCAATAATAACGAAAGCACCCATTCTGGTTAAAAAGAAAATTTGTGAAACATTAGGGAATAAAGTTGTTTGTGCTGATGTTACTCAAGGTGAAAAATTAGAGATTCATGATCGTAAAAAATGTCGTGAGAGAGATGGTGACGCTTCTTGGATGAATTTACTTAAAGATAATATGTGTGCGAAATTTGAACCATATTTAACCGATAAGGTTTTTCTAGATTTAGATATAGAGGAAAAAGCAAAAGAAGAAACTTCAAGCGATCTGGCTAAAGAAAAACAATTATTAACAGTAGATGAGGATTTTGAAAAATTGAAGGATGAATCAATGCGTTTATTCGGTTCTTTTCATCATGTCTCGTCAATTGCCGGGAATAAATCTATTACGCCGGAGATGAAATGGAGTTCAACAGAACCACGTAAAGACGAGCCATATATCGATGGAAACTATCACTTGCCCGACCGGAAACCGGCAAATGAAATTAATTTTATGGGAGCCCTTGGTCCTGCTGTTGGTCACCCGAGATCGAAAACCAAAATCGAGCGTCCTACACTTGTGCAAATAATTCATAACATGCGACATAGAAATCAACCAATATTTACATTTGGAGAAGATCCGAAAGAAGCTAATTGTTGCGTGAAAAAAATTGTAAAACGCGATTTAACGAGTCCAAATTTAATAAAAACAATTGTTGACAACGTACGTATTGCTGATAATATAAATACTCCGCCACCATCGGAAATTTCAGAAGAACCTACAGAGGTTTGTTTGTTAAATACAAAAACAAAATTTATATACAAAAAAATCACTTAATCGGGCTTATTTAAAATAAAAATTTGTATATAGATTTTTGATGGGGATAATCCAACAAATCTAGATTTTCAAGGATTCGATTCGAAAGAAACGTACCAAAATGATGAACAAGATATTCAAAATCGAAGAGAATATTTCATGCAAAAACGTTTCATGGATAAATATAATTTAAAAGCAGAATTAAATTATGAATTGGAAGAAAAAAGTAAACAAGAGAAATATGGTCTTCCAACATTTTTTAATGTAAAAGAGAATCCCGATGGTTTGGATGAATTGCAAGATGAAGAAGTGATAATTCCAGATTGGAAAGATTCTTATTTTCCAAGTCAAGAAAAAGAAGATCCGCATTTTGAACGACCAATTCCCGAGGCAATACCATTTGTACAATCGGCTATTATCCTGGCGCATTTAACACGCACTGCTGACAAAAAAAAGAATATAATTGAAATGAATGACATTGTTGATAAGAGGCGGGAACGTTTTGAGCAAAGATTAACCGATAAGTGGGAGAAAGATGCTGCAGAAAAAAAGGAAAAAGAAAAACAAGCAAAAATTGATGAAGAGAATAAGGTGTTTACATTAGGTGAAAAGGATTTTGAAGATTTCTTCAAAGACGACTATAAAGAAATTTTAAACAAATACAATGAACTGCAACCAATATATAAGGAGCAAAAGCATCCTCATACGCTTCGGGAGGTGAAAACACTTCATAAGAAAATGAATTTATATAAACGTGAAGTCAGAGATAAAGCCCGAATCAAAGATGAGTTTTTAGAATCGATTAATAAAAAACGTTATCTTAAAGACACCCAGTTAAAAGTACCGGATGATTTAGATGAAAATAATTTAATTGAGTTAAGTGAGCAGTCATCCGATGATGAAGATGGGCTTAGTATAGGTAGGAAAACACATAGCAAATATCAATTGCGAGGTTTTAAATACAAATTGGATATGGAGCCACGTGGTAAATTCGATGTGAAACATAAAACCAAAGAAGATCGCCCGCTACGAACGTGTAAAGAGCGCATGCAATGGTTTGATGAATTGGCTCCAGAAGCACCTCCAAATATATTCTTTACAAATAATCCATCATCAATTCCGTGTAAAGCAATGCCAACTGAGGAAAATTATATCATTTTTCAAAAAGAACGTTATTTACCAAAAGCAGTTGATATCAGTCCAATAAAAGAAGTTATCGATAATCCACTCCAAGAACCAGCTATAACCGATCCAAAACAATTAAAATTAAAAAAGCCGAAATATATCAAAGTTAAAAAATTTAACTTGACCGGTTTTCTATACGGTACAATGAAATTACGTAAACCACCTGAGAGCAAATATGCCGGATATAATAAGTATGGAGTTCCGTATCATATAATTGAAAAATGTGATGAAAATTTTGAAAATAGGCAAAATATGTTACGTAGGAAACGAATAAATAGAATGCGTGTCTTAGGAATCCCTTATGAAGAATATGATTATACTAAAAAAGAAAGTGAAAAAGATGACACAGACACCGACTCTGATTGGGTACCCGATGTTGAAGAAGAAAGTGAGGAAAAGGATGATATGAGAGGAGTATCAGTTGTTACACTAGGTCGTTCAAATTATCCAAATAGTAAACCAATGTCTAGCTTCTCTATTTCTTATATGCGTGCACCAAAATTTCGTGAACCTACCCTTCGTGAGCATCCACGTCGAAAGAGAGTTTGGTCACATACGAATAGTCCCACCATAAATACTGACTTTAGTCAAAATAACCATATTTGTAGTTCTAAAATAAGTACGGATTGTATTAAATTACGAAAAACCTCGTCTCTTACTTCAATAAATAGTCGCAGTCCATTTGACGTACCAAGAATGCAAAAATTAGCTGAAGACGAAATATTTTCATCTAATTTAGATATGCCTGCTACTGATTTTACAGATTTATTTAATGGTCGACATCATCATTACCACTATGATCATACGCAGCACAAAAACATATTTGTAAATTATGCTCCAAAGATTCCAAAATTTACTCCTTATGAAAAGAAAAAAAAAATTCACAGGAAACTATTACCTTTTCAAAAGGCAAATCCACGAGGATTTGATCCTAATGAATTAAGAGTAGATAAATCTCTTCCAATGATTCGTTATATAGAAATAACGGGCAAGAATGATGATCATTTTTATAATAAGAAGAACCGCGAAGAAAGCCAAGATGAAGACGACAAAGTTGAAGAGACTTCCAAAAAGCAGTTTTTAAATGCTGCACCAAAAAAAACACGAAAAAGTTATCAAGAAACGACTAGCAAAGACCCGTTTAAAAAAATAATTTTGGATCATTATGGTGAAAGTAAAATAGATTGGGGTGGGGAAACAGACGAAGCTTATGAATATGCGAAGAAAAATGAATATCTCGAAACACTTAAAGCAGAAGAAGAATCTATAAAGTCATGTTATTCATCAGAGGCTAGCTCAGTTCATACAAACTTTACTAAGGATAGTGGTAGCTTCCTAATGTTACAAAATAGAAAAGTACCCTGTGATTACATCACAAAAAGCTATGTTCCATTTGAAGAAGTAGAACGGTCGCGTATCAAAGCTGGTCCATTGGAACAAACGGATGAATATTATGGACCCTATTATACAGTGCCATTTTCTGGACAAAAACTAGATATGAAAGAAATCACAAAGCCAAAGGATAAGTTTTTTACATCTTTAGTCAGATCACGGTTTGGAATACGAAACCGTTTGAAAGTTACTCTTCCATTAGTAAATGATGAATTAATTGGTGGAAAACAACACAAGTTCATTACACGTCTAGCTACAGAATGGGATAATTATTATCAACATGAAATTCAGAATCGTCCACGTACTAAGAAATTTAAACCACGATCTATAATTGAGTTATCACGAAACACACTTCGTAAAAAATTCGAAACAATGTTTATTAAAGAAGCAATCACAGAACAAAGTATTGTGCATGCTAAAGAAATACAATTTGCTCATGAGGTGGAAGACTTCCAAAAAGTATGCTTACCATTATTTATTAGTTGGGAGGAAACGTATTATCGCCGTTCAATGCGTAAAATGCAAGACCTTAAGCCATATTTAGAACGCACTGACCTACTTAAGAAAGAACTAAATGAAATTCAGAAACAAGAGACGAAAGTAAACATGACAATTGTTTATTTAGAAGATGACTGGATAAGGAGGACGAGGTTACAGAATTTCCATTATTTGATAATGAAACAAAAATGGCGTGAAGAAAATGATTGGATACATCGCAAATCAGATGGTTCTTTGGAAAATTTTCGGGAATCTATTCAAAACCGTGCCACAACAAATATTCGTGTTCGTCGTGCTGATAATGCTTGGGCAGTTAAGGAGTTCTATGAAAATTATTATCTTAAAATGAATCGACCAATTGATATATTATTTCCTGATACGGCATCATTTATGAGAGCGATTGTAAGACTCAAAATGCGTTCGTATATGTGCTTGGTTGAATTACATTTCTCTATGTGGGTCCTGGCAAATTTATCCCACGGATATTATTCATTTGAAACATGGGCAACGAATTATATTGATAAGCGTACAAAATACGTGAAGTCGAGATGCGCAAAAAAATATTTTATGCAAGATCGTGCTTCCAGCTTGGAGGAGGATGGCAAGCGTTTAATGGACACTAAGCTTTATGATTGTATTTCATTAAAACTAATGAGAACTATTGTGCCGCTCTGCGACACAGTTTTTTTGGAAATTATACCGGCAAATATACGTGGGGATTTAAAGGAGGATTCCACAATTATTGACAAATTTGGACTAGTTGTTAACTGCGTTCTTCAGATACTGGGTATTTATTTCTTATTTTTCCAAAGTTATTTATATATATATTTCAATTTTTGAATATAGGGGAATTAGACAAGTTACCATCAGAAATTTCTAGAGGAATTGAAGAAAAATCTAGAAAGAAACGTTCTTATCTATTGCGTCAATCTGAAAGAGCGTGTGCTTTAGAAAATCGCATTGAACTTGTTATGACTCAGATGACACGTAATATGGGACCACCATTTATAAAACCAAAACGTGTTGGAAAACTAGAGCGTTCGTATTACGCACCAAAGAAGAGAGTTATAAAAGAAATACCAGTTGTTATACCTTCAAAGGCGTTACTATTCTTAGATGCGTTTACCGATGAGACAATGTCTGATGCTCATATTGAGGGAGCAGAGGCTATCGAAATATTAAAATCAATAGAAGACAACTGTATTCCCTTCTATTTTGACCATTTCCTGAAATTACATGATTATTTCCCTAATTACGATTTCCAAACACAAATACAAATGCGAGAAGGATCCGAAGAAAGTAGATTCTTTTATCAGGATGTTGTGGAAGACGTTTTACTTGCTGTAGAAAGGTGGGAACAAAGACGTGAAAAGCAAATGAATGAGCAAATCAAAAAGACTTGGTATTTGTATGTTGATGAAGATATGTAAAAGAAAACGCAAAAACAAAATTTAAAATTAAACTATTTTATAATTTCTACAAGGAACAATATTATTTCAAAATCAGTGCTCCAAACGTTTTACTTCTTCTATATTAGGTATTTGTTGAATTGTTCGTTGGATGATATCTTTCTTCTGCTCGAAATAATCACGATACCATTCAATATGATTCTTTTTCTCTTTTGACGTGATGTAGGGATTTTTTGATAAACCTACACATACTAATTCCATAAAATGACGAATTGGTCCTTTAGTGGGACACCAACCTTCTAAATGTTGCTCCAAGAAAATATGATCAGCAAAATAAACCATTGCTTCTTCATCCAAACCTTTAAACAAAAAAAAACTTTAATATTTGTAATTTGAAAAGATAATTAATTATAATTTAATTACCTTGTTCATTGTCTATTGGAAATTTCCATAATTTTCCTTGTTCAGTCCATAAAATCATTTTTTCATAATAATTTGATGGTGGGGACGTTACAGCCATTTTTAATTCACGATCTTCTAAGGTATTCCAAATACTACAAATATCAGTGCTTGCTTGTAATTTGCTTGGATCTTTAAATATATTTAATGGATCAGTGCCAAAAAGATTTACGCTTGCACCGGTGCTGAAATAAAAATTTTATTAATAAACGTGGAATAGCATCAAATCAGAATTTACATTTGAATAGCCTTCGTTTCAGGACGTGGCCGCTTCTCTCTTTTGACAGTTGAATCACGATAACGATTACCACCGGTATTTTGATTAATAGTTTTACGAACGTACTGCGATCTTGACATTGCAGTATCTGAACCATCTGCAGATTTTTGTGTTCGATCAATTTTCATCCCAACAATTAAATCACTAAGAAAAATTAAATATTTATTAATTAAGCGAAAAGTGTCAAAACATTTCCTATTTTTTTTTACTTTAAATTTATAGAAGTTTTTTCCCCATTTTCTGGATGTTCATTCGTACCAACTTCATTATGTGATAACAATTTGGACAAAAGTTCACTTTCAATTTTTTTAACATCTCCCCCAATAGAATTGGCAACCATTTCTGCTGCTTTTATGATATCTGCTGGTTTCTCTTTATTTTGATCTTTATGTTTTTCCTTTTGTTCTTTAAGTTTAATCTTTTTCAATCCGGCTTTTGGAATTGCCACTTTTTTCAATAAATTATAATTATCATCAGTTGGCATACTAGCCAATAATACATTTAGACGATTTACTGCAGAATTCTTTACTTTATTATCATCGTTTTTTTGTTTAAGCTTTTTGTTCTCCTTTTCATCGTCACTATCTTTATCGGAAAAACAACGTAACGCTGTAATCCGGGAATGCAAACATGCACTAAAATATTAATAATTTTAGGTTAATAAAAAAATTTTTTTTAATTATTTTATATTTTAATTAAATATTTAAAAAATTACTTTCTACTTAATAACCGTAACGGTCCTGCAATAATCATTTTTAATTATTATTTTATTTAATTAATTTATAATATTATATCACAAATTATTTATAATAGAAAAAACTTTGCAAAGAATTTATTAGAAATGTCAAACGAATTGTTAGGTTATTTGTATGAAAATTTTATTTTGTCACGGATTATACAATTAAGGCGCTGTCTGAATATGAATGGTAACATATGAAGAGCTTACATGTGCAATGCTTTGTCTTTTTTTTTTTTATTTTTTTTGTTAGCCTAATGATTAGGAATAAATTCTTTATATACATAACTAGTTATATAGTTTCTACAATAATAGAATATTTAATTTTAATACCTAATAAAATATTTATTTTTTTTTTTACACAATTATAATAAAAAATATTAAATTATATTAATAGAGTATTTATTGTTAATATCTTTCACCTTTATTACTTAATAAAATATATAAATGATAATATGAAAAATAATAAAAATTAATATTTTTAATGAAAACCAAAATTTAATGAACCAATTAACACGTAGAATTCAGTAGCTAAGCAATTCAGTTTTTTTTTTATTATTATTTTCGTATACAAAAAAAAAAAAACAAAAAAAAATGTTTATAACCCAAATAAAGTCATTTGAAGATCAGATATGTAATCAGTTGAATAAGTTTTGATGAAATAACATAGAAATGTCGGTTATTAAAAGAATTATTTATTAGATTTACTGTGAAAACGAAAGTTGTGATTATTATCAAATTAATTTTCGCAATAATGTTTGTGTTCATTTGCATAATCATATCGCTGGTGTTTTATAAACTCTTGAATAGAAATCTGGAAATGGATAAATTTCCCTAATTATACTTAATAGTTTTGTTTAGTTTATTATTTTTTAACATTTTTTTTAGTAAATAAATGTTTTAAGAAAGATTTGAGTGAGTTTTGTGTTTTTTTTTTGTTTTTCCTTTTTATCTTATGTTTGGTTGTTGGTAATAAAACAAAAAAAAAATGGTAAAGGTAAAATAAAACAGAAGTTCATACTTTTACTCATTTATGATTATGACAGTGCACGGAACGTTTGGTTTTATTTATTTATTAATTTTTAATTTTTATTTATTTTTTCTTTTCTCAGTTGATTGCACTAGGTATGCTTTATGTTACTTTAGTTAATACTTAATATATTTTTGTTGTTTTTAAAATGTTCTTTTCCTCTCTTTTTCTTGTTTATTATAATCAAGTTATATTATTGTGCGGTTTCTTTTGATAAATTTATTTATTTCTTTTTGGTAAATCTCAACGTTTTTGTTTTATTAAATAAAAATAAAATTAAGTAAAAAAAAAAAAATGTGTAAACTTTATTAAATGTTGGAAAAACAGTAGAAACATCTTTGAATTTGATTTTAAATTAAGTTAAAGTTGTGTATTACGCGGATTTATGTTTTTATTGATAGAGTTTTTTTTAATAATTTTAATCTAGGATATCAAGATTTTTAATGCTAATGGTTTGTTATAGGAATCGGAATCGCAGGAATCGGAAATTCAGTTTATTTAAATAAAAATGTTTTTTCGTCGCTTTAGTTGCATTGAAGTCGCTAATGTAAAAAAATCTAGTTTAACTACTGATTTTACTATTTTAATTTTATCTTTAACATTTCATTAAACACTTAATAGCGCGTCAAGATTAATTATTTATAATTTATAAATACCTGATCGTAG
Source organism: Ptychoptera albimana (assembly GCA_961205885.1). Classification (NCBI taxonomy): domain Eukaryota; kingdom Metazoa; phylum Arthropoda; class Insecta; order Diptera; family Ptychopteridae; genus Ptychoptera; species Ptychoptera albimana. Next base: position 8,765,214 of record OY540802.1, on the reverse strand, counting down.
TGCATTAAGTAAAGTTTTATGTAGATTTTAAATCACATTGTTACCTTTAAGTAAATAAGCCTTAATAGTTTAAAACAAAGTGTTATAAAAAAAAAGCCCACCATGGCAATTTCCTTAATAAATAAAATCTCTGCAAATAAGCAGCCCAAGTAAATAAAATTCCTTCTTATTTCTGAAATGAAAAACCATCAGCAAAATATAATTAAACGTAAAAACACATTTTTTTTTTTTTATTTAATGTTTTTGTAAATAAAGAGAATTTAAACAAACAAACAAAAATATAACATTTTCATTCTTCGTATATATAATGCGATAATAAAGTTTACCCCGTTTATACATTTAGTTTTTTCTTTTCTTTTTTTTTTTTGTTTTTGTTTTTGTTTTTGTTGTCGGCACCTTTATCCTATTTTGCTTCTTCAACGTTACATCATGTTTATTAATATTAATAATAAAATGTACAATTTAAATAATAGTGGTCAACATACCGAAATATATTAATAATACAATTAAATTTGAAAAAAAAAATAGTGTCGGCGTTTTTAATTTGTAGAAAAATTAACCAAATTATAATATTTTTGTAGTAATGAAATTTAAATAATTAATTTTATGTTGTATGCTTATGATACAAGATTATATAAATTTCTTTAGATGGTAATTTCTAATGAAAACCCTTTTTTAAAGGATAACGAAAACATTTTTAGACACGACACTTCATTTTTTTTTATTTTTCATCTCTCATATGTAATTTATAAATTCAAGGAAAATATCAAAGTCTATTTGATTTTCTATTTTTATATATATTTACGTTTTATTTATTTTATTTTTACTTTTCTTCTCTTCTAAAATTAAATTATTTACAAACATATAAGTATATAAATATAATATATCTTCTATGTACAAATATGATTTTTGTTTTCAACTTTCGCTGCTGTAGGTAAATATATTATATTATTAGAAAAATTTGTATATATACATTTATTTATTTTTTTTTTATTTTTTTTTTGTATCTTTTAAAAGCGACACGTTTTGTGCGAACTACAAAAATACTGAAGAGAAATAAATACATAAAACTAAAATATTACATCTAAAACAAAGACTTAAAGCAAATTTAAATAGTTTTTTTTTTTTTTTTGTTAATATAAAGTAAATAAAATTATAATGAATAAATTATTGGTTGGAAAAAAAAAACTGTTTATTCTTTGATGTAACTGAAAAACAGTTTAAATGATGAGAATATTTCATTGGGTATTATGAGTAAAATAAAGTGCAAACGGTTCACTTTTTAATGCTGTACAAATTGAGCATTTGAGCATTCCTCTGATATTTAAACTATCCTACTAAAATTAACTAAAAGTAATTATTAATTTATATTTTGTATGATCGTTGATTACTCATTGGGAATTGTGAGTAAAACAAAGTGCAAAAGGTTCGCTGTTTAATGCTGTTCAAATCTTTTGAATATTCCTATGGTATTTAAACTATCCACTAATTACTAATTATAAATTCATCATTTTTTTTTATAATCGTCGATTATTTATATAATTTTTTTTTTTTAAACTGATATTTTCAGCATTTTTCTAAGAAAAGCATCACGTAACACTTGTCATCTTTGAATTGAGTAAATCAATAATAATAATAATAAATTATTTTTATTTCAATATCAAAAAGCAAAACAATTTTTTTTATTTGATTGAATTAATTAATTAAAAAAAAAACAAACAAGGAAAAATCTAAGCGTGAATTTAAGCAAAATCAATTATGTTTTTTTTATAAAGTTCACAAAAAGTGAGGGAAGTAACCAATTTAATAACCACAAAAGTAAAACAAAACAACAACAACAAAAAAAAGAAACATAATCCTGAGAAATCTGTTTATTAATATTGTAAATACCAAACGTAATTCGACGCGCGGGCACGTGGTATAATATTTAATTGTTAAAATGTGTAAACAGAAATTCCACCAAAAATAGTTTATCGAAAAGAAAAAAAAAAGTTTCTCTAAGTAAATTCAAAGATGTTTGCAGTTTGAATTTAAATGTCTGCCTTCTCGTCATTTTATGCTTCTCTTGCTCACTACAATAATCAATAATATTTAATAACAATAAATCCGATGATTATTTGTTTAAAAATTTTTTGTCTTTACAATTTTTTTAAAGTTTTAATTTTTCTTGGACTAAATGTAATTTAAAATCTCGATAATTTTTTATATAAATAAAAATAGTAAAAAAAAAAAAAAAATATGTTGTTTAAATAAAAATTTAAGTTGATTGAAGTTTAGTTGAAAATTTCGCAGTGGTCAAATATTTTATTTTATTTTTTCCTGCCGCTGTTAATATTCTTTTATTAACATGAAAATTATTATGTAAAGTACACAAAAGTGTGGTGAATAGATCATATTAATTATGCTTAACGAATGAATTCAACCGATAGTTAACTAATACATTCTAATAACTTAAAATTCAAATCAAATCAAAATAATTTTGTTGTTTACATGAAATATTTACATCAAAATAAATCGCCTTGTTTGTTCTTGAAGTTAAATGATTATTTTTTTTTTTCTTCTTCGATTTCCATTTGATTTCAGACCGACTTGTACAGCAATTGTATGTTTTTTTAATTAACATTAATACCTTGATCTTATTATAAGGTAAAAGAAAGAAAGAAAACATAAAAAATTAGATTTTATTTTATTTTTTTGGCATGACACTTATATATTTTATTAAAAACAGGAAATAGAAAATAAAAGAATAAAATAAAAAAATATTTATTATTATAACAGGAAAGAAGGCGGAAAAAATCGGCAATAAATGTTTTAAAAATTTCATTAACAAAAAATATTTCTTTTACAATAATAATTAAAGCCGGCAATAAAGTCTCCTAGACAACAAAGTTCGATCAGTTGTAATAAACGTTTTTTTTTTTTTTTTTTTTTTTTTTTTTTAAACAATTGGTTTTGGCGACAAAGCTCATAAATAATCAATTTTATATGTACGAGCGCCATCCCTTTGTCTTATTGCTGTAGGGTTTTTCCATAATTTCCATTTATAAATAAAAACTTTAAAAATAGTAAAATAATAAATACAAGAACAAAACAAAAACAAAAAATTATGAATGAATATAATAATAAATATTTAAATTTTTATTATTCTCAAAAAACAAAAAAAACAAGTGAGTAAAAGGCTAAAATACAAAAATTCATTAAATGTATGAAATGAAAATATTTTTTTTTTGGTTTTAACGTCACGCTTTCTTGTTGCTTTTTCTTCATTTAAAACTTTTTCTCTCACATTGATAAGATTTTTGTTTCTATACAAAAAAGAAAAGAAAAGAAACCTTCCAATAATAAGATTATAAAATATAAATTAATCATTTCAACACAAAACGTGTACATCACAATTGCAGCATCATTGCGATAGCAGATCACAAACACACCATTATATAATTAAATTAAAAACAAAATTATTATATGTGGAATAAGAAAGAACCACATGCGCGGCCATAATTGTTTGTGAATTATTATTGGAAGATTTAACGAAAGAAAAATGTAAAAAAAAAAATGGGTGGGACTTAGCCACTTCCACTTAATATTTTTGAACAGGTGAGTCAGGTGTATGATGTTTAAATTGCGCTTAAGTATAAATTAAGTAGAAACCATTTGTAACTTAATTAAATAAATTTTTTTTTTTTTTGTCATATTCATTATCAATATTCTTGCATTTTATTATCAAAAACTATTTTTAGAATTATTTTAAAATAAGATCAGTTATCAATGTTTTCAATTTTAAAGCGTCCGTAAATATAGTTTTTATCTTATTTTCCAGACATAAAAATTGCGTTAAATTAACTATAGCAAACTATATAGTATTCGTAACTCTTTTTTATTTAATAAAAACAACAAACAATCCGCGTCATTAATGGCTGCTTCAAATTTACCTGATATCCCACCTTTTTTTTTTTTTTTTTGTTCTTTCGCCTCTAATGTTTAATCTCTTTCATCTTTGTTATTTATTTTCTGTTTTTTTCTTTTTCTTTTACTTTAATAGCATTGTGAAAAGAGTTGTTTATATTTGTTAACGTACCTGCTAGAGCTTTAGTTAAAGAAAGAAAATTTAGATGGAAGGTTGAAATAAATAGGAGGAGACACCTTGACGAATAGTACCTTGTGTGTTACACTTTCGTCATTAACAAAAAGAAAAAAGTTTACTAAATTAAATCATAACATACCACTTCCACTAATTTACTAAAAAAAAAAAAAGTTTTTTTTTCTTTTCAACCAAAAATTTCGTATTAATTGTAGAAATTTTACAATAAACAAAATAATTCTTCTCAAAAGGAGTTTAGTTCACATTTGAGTGCGAAACTTATGGGAACTAAATCATAAACAATCAAGTAGCGTTTAGTGTTTGACAAAATAAGAAAAAAAATTATCAACTAAAGGAAGTAAAAGAAAAGAAAAGAAAAAAAAATAAAAAATCCACCACTTAGCATAATCAAATGTTTAATCATAATAATTGTTTTGTAAATTAACATATAAATAAAAAAGTGTTAAAGTGCAACGACAAGTGAATTAATTACCATAATTTTATTAAGAAAATATTATTCTTCTATTAATTATTGATTGATTGATTGATAAAACGTTTTTTTTTTTTATTAACGTAGCAAAAGCTTTTATTCTTTTATCTTATTGTTTTTAATAAGGATTATTTAGCACAAGTGTTAAGTTAGTGGGCATTTAATATACTTAAGTAAAAGCATGTGTGATTATTATTAATATTTAATAAAACATTTGACAAATGTATACTAATTAATTAGTGAATTATTATTATTTATTAAATATTAAATATTATCTGTGTAAAATATTTAAATAAATTTTTTTTTTTTTTTTGTGTTTTGTTATTTTTTTTTGTTAAGATTGTTATATTAATTGCTATTTTATTACCATCAAATTTTTAAATAATTATTATGTGAAGTTTTTTTTTTTTCTTTCTTATTCATTGTGAACGTTGGCGTGAGAAAAATTCAATTAATAAGAATTTTTTTTTGTAACATTATTTTGTGTTAATCATTTATTAGTATTTGTGATTAAGTTTTTTTTTCTTTTTTTGTGTGTGGACATTTATTATTATTATTATTATTATTATTATTATGTGAGTATATCGTATAATATTTCTAAGTTTTATTATTATTATTATTATATTTTTTTTTTTTTTTTGTTAATAAAAGAAAGATGAAAGATTTTCCATTCATCTTTTTTGTCCTCAAAAATTTTTATGTAATCATTTTTATTTCAGCGAGATTTAAAGATTTTTTATGCTTCCAGTTTTTTTTATTTTTTCATTTCTTTTCTTTTTCGTCTTTCTATTGCTTCAAATGTTGTAAATTATTTGTTTGTTTTTTTCTTTTTTTATTTAAATGAAAACCTTTATACTTTTTTTTGTAATAATATAAGAAAGCAAAAATGATATTAAAAAAAAAAAAAAAAAACGAAAAATTTATATATATTTTTTTTTTTTACCTAACTCAATCAACGCCGACGGGATAAATATGTTATGATTTAATTACTTTATGATCGTATTAATAAAACGGTATTGCCGACGCGAGCTTTAACTTTATACATAATATAACAACTTCTTTAATATTTCTTTATTCTCATCGGCTGGACTCGAGACAAAGCTTACACTAAATGCGTGCATCTAATGTAAGCTAAAGAAAAAATAAAACGCGAGAACACAAGAAGCGTTAGTAGAATAGTAAAAAAAAAATCTTTAATATTAATGCATACCTTTTGTGACTACTACAAACATTTTATGATGAGTTTTATTGATGATTAATATCGGGTCCAATTTGTCGAGAGTTCCGGCATATAAATACTTTTTTTTTTTTTTTATTAAAAGGTTCTATGATCCCTAGCCGAATAAAGCACAAAAAAGAATATAAAAATGATGTTTTGCCGTTTTTATTTTTACCGCACGAAATGACCATCTGACAAGTACAATAATAAAATAAAGCAGCAGACATTGAGTGCAATAAACATTTTTGGGTTCGTTGCTTAATACAAGTCTTTTGTTTTGATTGTAAAAAAAAAAATTCACCTGATGCTTTATTCTTATTATTTTTTTTTTTTTTGTTTTGTAAAACGTTTCTTCATTCATTTTGTTTTATAAATTATTTTATTATATATTTCATAAGTTAATTAAACTAAAAAAGATATTTATTTATTTGATGGAACAAATGTTTGAGTTTTTCATTTTTTCATAAATTTACATATAAATTAAGTCTGAGTGCAATAAATGTAAAAGACATTGTAAAATTAGTTACCTGTTATATAGCGGAAATATACTTAAAAATCATTAGGCGGCATAAGAATTCATTAGCGTTTAACAACTTTTTTTTTATCTATTTATTACTTTGTTGCATGCGAAATGATTAAACAAATTTAATTCATAAAGAATTAATTTATCAATCAAGTAAAATTAAATTTATATAAAACAAAAAATAAATTCCAAATAAGTAACAACAAATAGTTTAATTAAATAAAACTAGTTCAGTTGAATTATAATAAATTCTTTGAAACTCTTTTATAAAACATTTACGTTGGAAATGTATTTTTATTTAATTAAAAAAATAAAGAAAATTTGTATTTTTTTTTTTTTGAAATATGAAATATAAGAAAAAAAAATGTTATTAAAGTACAAACATTGTCCAAGAGCAAGCAAATATGTTTATGTAAACTTTGAAAAAAAAAAAAAACACTTGTTTGGTCATTTTGTATTTTATTTCTTTAAAGAAAAAAAAAAAATAAAAAAAATTAAATAAATAACAAATTGCTCTACCTATAAGTTTTCTTATTTCTATTTTTGTGAACACATAAAACAGGGTGAACAATATTTATTTTTTTAGAGCTTTTAAACATTTCTCGCGCCATTTGTCTTCTGTACAATTACTACAGAATAGGAAGTAACAAATAAATTGTTCTTTTTTTTTATTATTATTATTATAATTATTAATCCTTTCAATACATTACTATTTTTTATTAAATTGTTATTATTAGTTTTTATTACTAAACATGAATATATGAAAGCCGTAAAAATGGCGTTAAAAATAATCGCTTACTGAAACTCTTTTACCTCACCTTATAACGTTTAAAAATGAAACGATAATGTCAAACAATATGTAACACAAAAATAAATTTAAAGAAAGAAAAGAAAAGAAAAAGAAAAAAAAAAAAGAAAAAACGGTAACTACACATCAACTCTATTTAATAAACACAATCAACAGAAAAAATATCATTTTTCAGGAAAAAAAAAATAATAAAAAAAATTATTTTAATATAACAAAGTCACGAAATGAGATAAATAAACATGACGATTTATTAAAAATAAAACAAATTTCATTATTATATTTTCGTAGATGCTTTATTTATTTTTTTATTATAATTATTATAATTTTAATAAATATTTCACGATTTTGGTGTTTTTTTTTTTCTTTTTTTTTATTAAAGAAAATTAAATTTGAAAAATAATTTTTATTTTTTTTTTTTTTTATTAAATAAAATCAATTGCTTAAAAAATAAATAAATTATTAATACACGAATTTTATCACAGTTTATTTCATTTTTAATTTATTTATTAGTTACGTTGGAGATTTTTAATTTTTTTTTTTTTTTTTGGTCAAATAAATATCATGACACATTTAACCGCTGTTTTTACGTCTTTACTGTGTATATTTTTTACTTAGTTTTATTTTTAATAATTTTAATATATTGTTTCGTGTTTTATTATGTTTGTTGAACGTGCTTGGAAAAACGATTTCTAATATAAAATTAATAAATTTCCTATAGAGATGATTTAAAAAAAAAACATTTTTTAATTTTTGTTTTCTTTCTTTCTTCTCGTTTTAATCGTATTTTTTGTTTAGTTCGCACTCTAATTAAATACATAGAAAATAAAACAAAAACAAAAAAAAATAATTAAAAATTAATTATTATTATTTGCTTTATAATTATTTTTTATTTACTATATTATAGAAATTATAAGCAAATATTCATTATTATTAACACAGATGTATTTAATGTTGCTATGCTGTACCTAGTATATAAATAAATAAATAAATATATAAATAATTAAGCTTTTGCCTTTATTCTAATAAAAATAAGATAACGTTTGTTATTGAGCAACACAAAATTCAAATATTTTAATTAAGGACAATTTATAAAAATAATATTTGTGAAATCATTGCTAAATGACTCATAAAAAATTTAATTTAATTTTTTTTTCTCTTCTAACTAAATCATTAAAAGACGCGTGATATAAAAATAAAAAAAAAAATTAATCTATTTTTAGTATAAAAAAAAAAAATTCAATAATTAAAACCAAAACCAAAAAAAAAACATTTATTATTTACTGAATAAATTAACGAAGAAAAATAATTTTTTTTTTTTTTTACAGATTGACAAGGTTTTTATATAAGAATTATGGCGACTTCACATATTTTATCAGCAATTGAACCATTAACAGGAAATAGTGGTAATAATGGTAATGCAAGTGGAGGTACAAATACTTCACTGGCATCACAGCAGCAACAACAGCAACAACAACAACAACACCAGCAGCAACATCAACTGCATAGTAATCAACAGCATCAAACAAATAATAATCGTAGTCCTGATATTGAACGGAATTTAAATGTAACATTAGATGATCGTGAGTTATGGTTAAGATTTCAAAATTTAACAAATGAAATGATTGTGACAAAGAATGGAAGGTGAGTTACATATAGCGAAACATATTTTTAATAAATGTAAATTTCAATCTGCAAATCCCCACACAGAAGTATTTTGTTTTTTCATTTAATTTTTTGTAGATGAAGATAGAAAACTTTATTAATTAACAATCATAAAAAAAAAAAATAAAACGTGCAGTTCTATATTTAAAATTATTATTATGCTACATTTAATTATTATTTATATTTATTATTGTTCTTAGAGCATTTAGTAATGATTTGTTAAATGGAAAATACAAAAGGCGTTAATTGATGCAACGAATGTACTTGCAATATTTATGTTTATTTTATTTAAATATTTATTCTTAGTTTTATATTATATTCTTGTTATACCGATACACTGTGCCACCATATTATAATGATTTAACAAATACATAGATTTTATTTTGCTTATTATTATTATTATTATTATTATTATTATTATTATTATTATTATTATTATTATTATTATTATTATTATTATTATGAGTGAAGCGGTTTAAATCAATAGGAAGAAATATAATAATAATTATTTTTTTTTTTTTTTTTTTTTTGTTACAATGAATAATATAAATAAAAATTGATTTTGCATAAATAATGTTTAGAGTTTTCTCTACCTAACTAATGCAAAATAATTTATAAATAAATGTAAAATAAAAAAAACTTAGTTGCTTTTGTTTACTTTGTTTTCATATTTGCATAAACATTTTCATCTTATTAGTGATTATTAGAATCGTTATTACTAATTTACATATATAATGCTACACAGACGATTATTCTTCTTTTACGCATGTTAACACTTTAGTTAGTTAATCCTTCTGTTCTCTAATGCATAAGACTAGACGAAAAATTAAAAGCAAAATATTTCTGTAAATTCCAAAATCAAAAACCGAAAATATTTTCATCGAAAAATCATGCTTCAAATAACTTGTGAAATATAACGCATAGATATAAATTATAAAAAAAAAAAGGACAGTTTTAATTAATTAATTAACTTTTTTTTTTGTTTTTTGTTTTTTTAGACGCATGTTTCCAGTGGTAAAAGTAACCGCTTATGGCCTGGATCCAGGTGCAATGTATACCGTTTTATTGGAATTTGTTCAAGTTGATAATCATCGTTGGAAATATGTGAATGGCGAATGGGTAATTTTATTTTTAATTAATTTTTATTGTTTACTATTTAAGTATTTAAAAGAATTAATGCATAATTAGCGCTTATCCTAGTTTATATTATTTGCTGTTAATTGTACAAATAATACACTAAGTAAATAAGCGTTAATTAAGACTTCATAAACGTAATGCTACTAATTTAATTATTTAATTAATTTTAACGTTAGTTACAAGGAAAAATTAAATCTAATGGAGAAAAAAATTCATTTTAAATAGGTTCCAGGTGGTAAAGCTGAAGCACCTCCATCGAATCCAATTTATGTGCACCCAGAATCACCGAATTTCGGTGCACATTGGATGAAAGAGCCAATATCGTTTGCCAAAGTCAAATTAACAAATAAATCTAATGGTACAGGACAGATAATGTTAAATTCGCTTCATAAATATGAGCCTCGTGTTCATTTGGTACGTGTTGGTACCGATCAACGGCGTGTAGTTACGTATCCGTTTCCTGAAACACAATTCATTGCGGTTACAGCATATCAAAATGAGGAAGTTACATCGTTAAAGATTAAATATAATCCATTTGCAAAAGCTTTCCTTGATGCGAAGGTATATAACATAAATAACAAACAAACGAAACGAAATGAAATTACGAATTTAAATTATTTAATTTTTAGGAACGTCCTGATTCTGTTTATTCTCGTGAGAATTCCTCTTATAGTTGGTTTTTGCCACACAGTACGTACACGGCACCACAAACAACATTATCACCATGTGAACGTTATACTCATACAGCAAGAACTACACGTCCGACGCCGTATCCATCACAGAGACCTCGTGCAGTTACCAACAGTAGCCCACCACAACCAGCTACCAGTTACTTACCATTAGAACCGACGACAACATCGGTGTTTTCATCATATCCTAGCAGTTGGCAAAGCTCAACACCTGCTAGTTACTGGTCTAATCCAGCAAATCCTGGTAGTCCAACATCAGTTGGTAAGAATTTCATATTATATTCTAGAAAATTATCTAACAATTATAAAACTTTAGGTGCAAATATTTCTCCAACACCATCCGGTGGATCTCCTGGTTACTCATCATCACCAGCATATTCTCATCATTTGACAGCACACAATCAATATATGAGTCCAACTCCACAGACAGATAGTTATCAACATGCTGGTGGGTCACCGCCGCAGTTGTACAGTACAACTCCAACAGCGTATCAAGTAAATATAATTTTAATATTTCAATGTAACAGATGGCAGTGCTTTACATTTTGTGTCTTGGGTAATTAAACTTAAAAAAAATTATTATTTTTTATTTTAAGGTTTATCATGCTACTCCAGCTGTATCCCCAACACATCAATTATATACGAATGTTTTAAATCCAACAACATTAACGAATCTTGGCTATTCATCATCTGCATGGCATACAAGTGAATACAGTGTCTTCCCAAATTCTTATCATTACCAAACATCGGAAAATATTCCATTAATCGGTGAATTTAGGTAGGTAATACACATTCTTTAAAATCGCAAAACAACAAATGATGAATTTTTCTCATTTTTAGTAGTAATCCATTCAGCCAACAAAGTGATGCTGAAGCGGTTGTGAAGCAACAACAACAACAACAACAGGAGCCTGTATCCCCTGTACCATTGTACGGTAGTCATACACCAGATACAATTTTACCATTAGACTGTAATAATCGATCACCAGATACGAAAAACAATCTATCACCATCAAATCGTAGCATTAATAATATAACGAATAATCATAATACAACGTCAAATACACCAACTTGGACACCATTAACACCACCCCAAACTCAACTCTAATTTTAATTTGGTTTCATCATCAATACATGATTTATTCTCAAAGAAAATAATTAAAAAAAATTATTATATAATTATTTTCTTAATTAAATCCATAAGTAGAAATAATTGTTTTTGATTAAAAAAAAAAAAAACTCTTTGTTTTCGCGTCTCTTCCAAAATTATATATTTTAATAAAATTTTACTTTTTCTTATAAATTAAATTAAATAAAATAATTTAATTAAACTATTGTTACTACTACAAAAAAAAAACGGTTTTAATAGTTATATAATAAAAATAAATAAACAAAAAAAAAATTTAAATCATTTTAAATGAAAATGTTTTACTTTATTGCAGCATAATTAATCTACGTTTACTATTTTATATAATTATCCAAAAATTTGATTTATTTAAAATTGCAAGTTTTTCTTCTTCTACGTCATGTTTATGTAAAATTATTTTTATTTACTTTCTAAAAATGCATTAATTTATTCATACGACAATAAAATGACTAAAAATAGATTTTTTTTACTTTACTTTAATGCGTTTAAACACCTAAACAAGTTTTCTTTGGTTTTTTTTTTGTTTGTATTTATTAACTTTTAATTTGGAATAAATAAATTTTCGGTATTTCTTTTACGTTTCTAGTTATGTTAACGTAGAACTATGATATGTATGTTACATACGTTTCTGTAAAATCATAAAAAGCATAAACTTTAACGGTTGTGTAGGTTTCAACAAAAGAAAAATAGTTCTCCTACTTGTTATAAAAATAAATAGCGCTGATATCGTATAGTGGATATCTAAACACAATAATGTTTTATTTTTTCTACTGGAGTGTATTGACGTAGTTAATAATTATTTATTATTTTATATGTAAATTCTTTATTAAAAATAATATTATTTTCATTAAAAAAAAAAGTTAATAAATAAATATTAAAAATAATATTAAATAAGCATTTTTTATTGAATACAACCAACCTTGGCAACACTGTTAACGTTTTGATTATGATGATGTGTGCGAGTGTATGGAAATTAATATAAAAAGCCAAGCGTAGTGAGACCATATTTTTTTTTTTTGTTTTGTTTAGTATATGTGAGAGGAAAACAGAAAAAAAAGTTTAAATAAAATAAACTGCGTGCAATCAAAATATTCATTTAGTTTTTGTTTGACGTTTCAAGAAAACAGTTCGTTAATAATAAAAGAAAATACATTTTTTTTTTTTAAATTTACTTAAAGAAAAATTATTCATTTAAAAATTTTAAGTGAAATAATTAATTTACAAGTGATTAAGGATTTCGTTGACATCGAATGTAGAAAATGTGATTATTTTTGAATAATTATACTAAATTTCCTTAATTCAAAATTAGCCTTGTTTTGTGAACATTTGTTTTTTTTTTTTTTTGTTAAATACAGTAGAGTTTCGTTTGATTATTTGATAATAAAAATTTAATAAAAGGTTTTTTTTATTTATTTATTCAAATAAAGCCAAACAAGTAGACAAAATAGACAAAAAAAAAAATTTTTTTTTTTAACAGTTTTGTAGTAAAGACAACAAACAATATTTATTTCCCCTCTATAACAAATTATTTGTTCGGTTTTTAATTCTATTATTTATATATTTATTATTAAAAAACCCAGGAATATCTGTTTAGTCGTTTTCATTAATATCATTAAACATTTTTTTTTTTTTTTACTTCAACCCAAATAAACAATACAAAACACACGCACGCATATAGAAAAAGATAATTTTTGTGTTTTTTTTTTTTTTTTTCTGTTTCTTTAACGTTGCACTTGGCGCAACTATTAAATTTTAACCAAAAAGAAAAAAAAAAAAAAAAAAACAGGGAAAAAAGCACCGAAATTAATTATAATTACAGTGTATAGAATATTTATACATTTTCAAGAGAAACATATATTAGTTCCGGAGAGAAAAAATAAAAATATTATTCCCTTTTACTAAACAAAAGGAACAAGAAAAAAAAAAAAAGGCAAAGAAAAAACGAACCTACGAAACAGATACAAAACGGTTTAATACAAAAAGAACCGAAAAATTTTATGTGAATTAAAAAAAAAAAAAATAAAAAAAAAGCTTAAAGTCATTGTGATTTAAGGAAAAAAAAAATAAAAAACAGCTGAGCTTAAACAAATAATAAAAAAAAAAAAAAAAAAAAGTGTAAAAAAGAAATAAAAACAATTTTTCATCTTAAAACGTTATTAAAGTAACTTAAAGTTAAGTTAAGTTTAAAAAAGAAAGACATTAAAAAGAGAAACAACCGCAACCTGTACGATTCAGAGAAATTTAAATAATCTGAAAAGAAAAGAAAAAAAAATTAATTTAAGTTTGATTAAGTAAAGTCAAGCAGGCTTAATTAAAAATGAATCTATCATTAGCTGGTTGTGGTTTTTTGGGTATTTATCATGTTGGTGTTGCTGTTTGTTTTAAAAAGTATGCCCCGCATTTGTTATTAAATAGGATCAGCGGTGCATCAGCTGGTGCATTAGCAGCCTGTTGTCTACTCTGTGATATGCCATTAGGTAAGCTATTATCATTTAATTAATTAATTTTTTTTTTTACTTTATTTTATTTTAATTGTTCTTTGTTTTATATTTTATATCACATTTCGTAATCTATAATTGGACTTTGGATAATGCATTATGCACTTGAAGTTTTTTTTTTTTTTGTGTTTCTAATTTTTTATTAACGTTAAAAATCGTTGATTCATTACGTTTTATTACCCAGTCTCTTACAATTCTCTTTATAAACCAAACAATTAACCAAAAACGCATTTAGAAAACTTGTAAACAGTTTTTGGTAATTGTTTAGAGATTATGCTTTGTGTGTTTCAATACAAAGAACAGGGGAAATTTTTTTTGTTTAGTCTTTCACCAATTAATGCACAGCATAAACAATTTTTTTTTTTTCAACAAATATGCACTTTTTATTTATCGCAGAAATTAAATCAAAATAATAAATAATTAAAAATAAAATAGAAAAAACAATAATAATGATAATGATACAAAGAGAATTAACTGAAATGATGTCATTGCATGTGAATTCTTATCGCAATTTCGTAGTTTTTTTTTTTTTTTTTTTTTATTTATTTAATTCAATCGATCAAAGTACTATAATTTATAAGCGAAAAATAAAAGTTAGGTGACTTTTTAATGAGTGTTATGATGTTTCCACTGTTATATTTTTGTCTATTTTTATTTAATAAAAACGGTGATAATATTTTCTTAAATTGCTTTATTATCGACATTGTTAATTCAAAAGTCAAGTTTTATTGTTTTGATTTTTAATTTACTAATAAACTTTTGTAAAATAATTATTTAACATGGTTAAATGCATTGAAACGTCTATCACATTCGAGAATTACAATTTAACAATTATAAAAACTTTGAGAATCTCTGACTTTTCGTAGGTTTAAAATAAATTATTTACCGTCTTTAATTCTTTATTTGTGTATTTTTCTAAAAAGGGGTTTTTAAAATTTTTAATTAACACAATTAAAAAACGATCTAGCTGGGTTTTAAACAGAAAAACATTAAAACGGTGCACAGGTAATTTTTTCTTTCTTTCTTTATGTACTTCTTTTACCTTTAATGATTAAATTTTTATTTATGTAAAAAAAAAAAAAAAAAACCCCTTATTTTTTAACTGATAAATCAATATTGAGTAATAAATTAATTAACTGATTAGATTTTTTTCTTATTTATTATTTATTTTTTTTTTTCAATTAATAACATTTTTCATTTAACAAAATATAATTATAGAAAAAAATTTCTATGAATAATAATTTTTATTTTCTTTTATCAGTTATTCACTTAAATAATAATAATGATTATTGTAAGAGAAGTACCGCATTAAATTAATAAAAAAAAAAAACAAATAAAAATAATTAATAATCCTAGTAATAAAGTAAAATATAAAAATCTGATTAAAATAAATTTTGTCAGGTGATTTTTTAACATAATCAATAATTTATGAAAGTAAATTAATATTAAAGAAAATCTTTAATTAAAAAAAAAAAAAAAATTATTCAAAAATTTAATAAATAATTGTCATCAGTTTAATTATTTATTATTTCATTTAGATTAATTATTTACTCTAATTTTACTGATTATATTTTTTCTTAATTTAGAATAAATATTATTATTATTATTATTATTATTGTTTATAATGACATAGATTGCGATAATTAACCTGATTTAAATATTTTACTACAAATGATAATTTGTTGCTTTTTATTTTTGTTAATTATTTATTTTCTTTTATAAAATAATAATAATACCATCAGCGTAATTAATAAAAGTAATTCACAATAATTATTCGCTGTTATTATTTTTTGTTTTTAATAAATCCTATAAAAGGATGTACATCGAAGAGACAATGCGATAGATTAGTATTATTACTAGTAGGGGTGTACATAGATGTGGGATTAAAGAGTTATCCGGAAATAGTAATAAAAAAAATATAGCTTTTAACACTGCTAAGAGTAGGTTGCGGAAATTATGCATAACAAATGTTAGATCAACAGCGCCCAACCGAATAGTCAAAATTGATAAGGAACATACCGCGAAATTCGCTTATTTTTTCATTCGAATTGTGTTCTCTTTCAAATTTATGATTTAAACCCTTAAAACGATCGTCCTAAAATACCTAAAATGCAATGCTTTAAATTGATAAATGGTAGCTTTAGAATATTCATAGATGAACAGAACACAAAGTATAATTCCTAAACCTAAAAAGCTTAATTAATTCTCGTTGTTTTAATATTTGTTTAAAATATTTTTTTTTTTTTTATTGTGTCGCTGACAGTGTTTATTATTTGTTTATTTTTAATATTTGTATGAATGTGAATGACATTCAAATGATATCATACCACATTTTGTTATTATTATTATTTATTATTATTAATTTTTATTTAATTATATTTTCAACATATATACAATACATTATTATTATTATTATATTTATGTTTATTAAAAAAAAATTATTTTTCTTGGTTAAATGCTGATAACTACAAAAAAAAAAAAAAAACAAAAAAAAGAGTTTATTTTTTAAAAATTAAATTAAATTAAAATATTAATACAAATATTATTACTATATATAAATAATTCATAACAAAGATAATAATTTCTTAATTAAAATAAATATTATTACGTTTTTAATTCAAGAAAGAGAAAATAATTGTTTTGGTTCATTTGCAGCTGTGTTGCTAAATTTTCTACGATTTTAATCATTTCGTAATAATTTTTTTCTTCATCTTTATTTAATTATTACGCGTGTGCAAATATCTAATCTAATTCTTTTTTTTTCTTTTGTTTTAATTTAGGAGAATTATTATTCTTTCTCTGTTTTTTCTTTTTTTTTTTTTGTGAGTAATTGTTATCGGGTATCGCACATGATTTTATTGGTTTTTTTTCAGCTTTTATCGTAAGATTTGTTATAATTTTTTTATTTATTTTTTTACAGGTAAATATGTACTTGAAAATGAAAATTGTTTAATGATTAGATTTGGGAAATACATATATATGTATACGATAATTATTTTATTTATTAGATATTATTAATAATTTATATGAATGAATAAACAAATTTTTCGTTTGTATTTTGATGCCTATGTTTGTTATAATCTTATAATTATTTGTTAATTGAAAATGTTTATTTATGGTGAATGGATCAATAAAATCTATGA
Source organism: Ptychoptera albimana (assembly GCA_961205885.1). Classification (NCBI taxonomy): domain Eukaryota; kingdom Metazoa; phylum Arthropoda; class Insecta; order Diptera; family Ptychopteridae; genus Ptychoptera; species Ptychoptera albimana. The sequence goes on along the minus strand of OY540802.1, from coordinate 8,747,817 downwards.
TTATTTATGAAATTTACAAATTATGTCTAAATGTATACTGAAATTAGAGTGATTATTATATTAACTAACCTTAATTTGAATGAATTTCGTTGATTTTTATGAATTTCATTACGAAAACTCTGATCGTATGATTTGTAGCTATGTAGAACCTCTTTAAAATTCAGTCTTATTTTTGTTATGCGTGTTAAAACACTAAAACAACCCCTAAAATATTACATTTTATTCTATAATTAGAATTTTTAATCTTTGTACGTTTATTGTAAAAATTTATTAATCAATTAATATTATCATAAATTATTTTATACCCAACAAAAACGATTAAACAACATTGTTTCAAAAAAAAAAAAAAAAACAAAAAAAAAAAATTAATATTTTAAATTATCAATATTTTGATCGAAGGTCGTAATATTTGAAATCAAGAATGACGTGTGGTGATAATAATTTAATTTTAAAGCATTATCAATACAAATGGGATTACATATTTTTTGTAATTTAATTTCTTTTCGCTATCAACAAAAAGCAGCTCTACGTACAGAGAAACAAAACCACAAATAAAAAAAAAAAAATAAAGAAACAAAAACAACTTGTGGTGTAAACATCCCCGAAATTAATGATTTTATATATGGTTCGTCTTGTTTATGAAGTAAATAAACCAGACATAATGAAATTTCTTAATTTTTGATGACGAAAATATTACATATAAAAATTATGGTTTTATATTTTTTATTTAATTAAATTTTTGTAACTGGTTTTTGGTATATTTTTTTTTGAAATTTATGTTGAAAAATTCGTTAATTTGTTGTTTTTCTTTCTATTTTTATTAATTGTTTTTTTTTTTTTTGATCGCTGCTATTTTTAAACGAAGTCAAAACAATATTTATATCCGGAGTTCTATGTTATTTATGTAATTTTATGCTCTGTGAACCTGTTGATGGTTTTGTTTGTTACTCAGATTTGTTTTCTTCATTAAAAATCGAAAGTGATTGAAAATTCAAAGTGATTTATCACTTTTATTTCGATTAATCTCTTATAATCGATGTTTGCTCGGATTTTCTTTTATACCTGTGTGTCTCACTTTTATTTTTCTTTACTAACAATCATCTCAGCATGATTTGATTGATCTGTACAGAATTCGGATGTTTTTTTTTTATTAGTGTTTGTAGTCAATTTGAGCTTAATTAAACTTATTGTTTTCTCAGTACATCCGGTGATACTTTATGAAATAGATTTTTTATTTAAATCTTTCCTAATCATTATTGTGAATTTAATTAAAAGCTCAGAATTATTAATGTTGTTGATAGAAAATATTTAAATAAATTTTATTCCCTTCTTCTTCACATTAGAATTTTCTTTATATACATATTTGTCAATAATATAATTATTTATTGATTGATTTAATTAAATATAAATATATAAAATGATAAAAAAAATAATATTTTTCTTATTTTGTTTCCCATTGAAATATTGACGCAAATGATCTCGTATAAAATTACTAAAAAAAAGGAAAAACTTTATGTGTTGTCATCAAATAAAATTTAATAAAGAAAAAAAAAAAAGAAGCCTAATTAAATAGATAAAGCGTATTTTTGCCCCTTTTTTTTCCTACATTCGCTCGCTGTATGTAATAATCATACGATTTCTGTAATCTCGTTTATTATTTTTATTTTTTTAATAAATTAATTTAAAAGAAAAACATTGAACAGAAGAAAAACAGTACAGTGGAGTGTACAACGTTGCGTAGGAAAGGAATTATTATTATTTTTTTTTTTATTTATTGATTAAAATAATATCAATTGATAACACCTTATTTTTATTTATTTATGTATTTCTTATCGAATTTAGTTGAAACAAAAAAAAAAAAAAATTATGATGATCTTCGTGGGGGAGATAATAAATGTTTATTGTCATATGTGTGTGTGTGTGATTTTTTTTTCTTCCTTTAAATTTTATTTATTGATAACATAAAAAGCTTAAAGTAAATATAAATTTCACAAAAAAAAAAAAAAAAAATTTTTTTTCTCACACTTTGCCCTACATTTCTTATCAATTGATGTTTTTTTTTTTTTTTCTTTTGTTTATAATCTTACACATATTTTTAAACGCATAATTTTTGTTTGTTGATGAATTCTTTTCATTTCTTTTTTTTTCATTATACACAAATGTCATTGATTTTACGGTTTTTATTATTATTTTTATTATCATATTCGACCAAATATCTTATCGAATTTTTAGTGTAATTAAACCAAAATAATAACAAAATATTTATATACGCGTTAATAATGCATTTGATTCATATTCACTCTGTTAATGTTGCTTTTTCTCATTTATTTATTGCACTTGTATGCATATACTCTAGTTTATTCTTTTTTTTTTATTAAATTATTAATAATAAATGATAATAATAACTCAATTATTGTTTAACAACTTTATTATTATTAAATATTTAATATTTATTATCTCACAAATTTTGTGTGGAGATATTTATGTGATTATTTGGTAAATAACTTGTTATTTATTGTTTTTTTTTTTTTCTTATTGATTATTAAATAATTACTTGTTGGTGAGAATTATTAATTATAGTTTTTTTTTTATTTTTTATTTTCTATATTGACCTGATTTTAAATGTTCTTTTATAATAACTACATGATGTGTGCAATTTAATTAATTAATTACTTAATTTGCTGTATACAAGTGAAGAACATTAAAGGTCGTTTTTTGTTTAAGAAAAATGTTTAAAAAAACATAAATCTGGTCACGGAGGTGTTGCTTTATATATTTTTAATTTAATTCATGGTAATTTGTTGCATTTTAATTTGGTGTTTGCTCTCTTAAAACAAGTAAATAATTCTATATATAATCCACCTTAATTAAATTTGATTAAAAAAGAAAAAAAGAAGAATTTCAATGGAAAAATTACAGAATAAAATAAATAATTTTATTTTTTTGCAAGCTTTTATAATATTTTCGTTACGTCGGTTCATTAGGCTGATTGATTTAAAACTTACTTTTTTTTTATTAACGTTTTTATAATGACTTAATGTATGTAACTCGTGATTTCAATAGTAAGATTGGTGTAGGCATTAGATAAAACTCTACTTTGTCTTTATTTATTTTCATTTTTTTTTTTAAAAGTAATTCAGTATTAAAGAACCTTGAGATAATTTTTTTTTTTAATTTAACAATGCGGAATTGTAATTTTGATAAAGATAAAAAAAAAAAACGTTTTCTAAAAGATTAATTTTTTTTTTCTCTCTACTTTTTGACGAACTTTGTGACTTGAATTTGTATAGCGAAAATTTTATTAATTGATTTTAGGAAATTGAATGTCATTGTCGATGTCAAGTTTTTTGGTTTTGATTTGTTTGTACGATTTTTTTATTTTCTGACCCTTTTTGTGTTAGGTTTTGTGAGTTCTTTTCGCTTCTTTTTCTAAAAATAAAAATTTTAAATAGTTTATTTTTGTTAATTTTATTTTTGTTTATTAAATTTTATGCTGTACAGTAGAAACAACATTATGTTATCGTTGAAAGGTTTTTAACGTTTATTTTATACCTAGTTGTTATAAAAAATTAGTGAACTATGACAGTTTAATAAATAGCGTTTTATATGATTATGTTTTAATAAGCGTTGTTCTGGTCCTTAGCAACGTTAAATAAATAAATATTTTACCAGAAAATCAATCATATTAATAATGAAAGAAAGAAAAAAAATCTAAAACAAACATAACACTGTGTTACTTACATTACATTAAACGCCCTTGGAGTTAATTTTATAAATTTATCATATTTTTTATTTATTTATGCTCACAAATATTTGAGTTACAATAAAACTTAGAAATGTTAAGAAAAAAAAAAAACTAAAAGACACTACACACAGCTATGTATCGTTGTTATATATGTAAAAAAAAACCTTTATTAATAAAAATAGAAAGAAAAACAAAAATCATCAACACATTTAAAATTAATTTTTTTATCGGATTATAAAAAAAAAATAAAATTTTCACAATTTTTATTTCTGTATAAGAAAGAAAAAAATGAACAGGAAAATTGTCTTATAAAACAATTTTTTTGTTTTTACACATTTTTCATTAAAAAAAATGAACAGAAAAATATCAGATTTTCACTATAAAACAAATACCGCGATACGATGATATGTGGTTGATTGTGATGTAATCGTATAAATAACAGAAAATTGTCATAAAAAAAAAATGTTTTTATTATTAAAAAAAACATATATATTATGCAAATTTGTATAAGCTATTAAATAATAAATGTAATGGTTTATATGAAATTATTAAATAATACATGAAAATGAAAATGAAAAAAAAAACTAAAAACTTATGTCAGTTGATTTATAATAATAAAATCTCTCGTAATAAATTTTTTCATTTCTTTTTAATTGTAAGAAAAAGATTAATTAAATTATAAAAAAAAAAAAAAAAAATCCAGATTAATGTTCCTTTTCTACATGTTTTCACTTGTGAAAATAATTAATTTATCCAAAACACCACATGACATGACATTTTTACATTACAGTTTTTTTTTTTTCTTACCACTTGTTAAATTTTCTTTGATTTTTATTTTTATTTTGAGTGAAAACGAAAGTGCATATTTGAACGCTATTGTGGTTTAATTTTTAATTTTTTGTTGTTTTATTGCAAAAAAAAAAAAATTGTTGTTTTACCTACATAATAGTTGCTGTATTAACAGTTTACCAGATTATTTTGTAATATTTTACTAGGAGCATTGCATGCAATTGTATTAAATTTTCGATGAAATGAGTGCATTTATCGTTTGTAGATCGTTTTTTTTTATTGCTTTTCCTATCTTTAAATTAAATAATTTAATTATTTATTTCCGTGTAAATTTATTATGATTTTATGTTTAAAACTGTAATTAGGTTTGTAGTTTTATGTTGTCATGTCAACATTTGATTTTTAAATTTCGTGTTAATAATATTTAATTAGATAAAACAAAATCATTATGCTTTTTATGTTTCTTCTTCATGGAAATATTTTTAATTAGTTTTGTTGACCAGTGTTTACTCGAATTTACTTTATGTTGAAAATTCTTTTGAATTCATTATTACTTTTAGAATTTAAAGCAAATAATTCCTGTTTTTTTTTGGGTCTAAACATGTTTTCGTCGGACTGCATTTGCATTTTTTTTTTAATGACTTAATTTACCTGAATTTTATATATTGTCTGCATTTTACTTGTGTGTTTAATGCATTCAATAATTTTTTTTTTTTTAATAAACTATTTGTCTACTCATCATATTAATTAGGTAAAAATATTGATAATTTATTAATATTGTAACGAAATAAAACAGCAATGAAAACCAGAATTTTATGAAATTATTATTGAGCACCAGTTTAAAGCACCTGGCTTAAGCAATGTTTTGTAATATTTGATTTAAAATAATGTCCCTGAAACAGGTGAAAATTTTGCAAGTTCAAATTTCGATATGCTTAAATATTAATTAAATTAACTACACTTGATCAATGTAATGCGATAATTTAAATTGGCATTCAATTAAATTTATTTTTCCCATTTATAAATTGTTTTGCTTAGCAAAATCATTACTTAAGCTAAGTAATATGCAACAATAAGTCATGCTTTGAATTTTTTCCTTATTGATTTGTTTAAATGAACATATTTGTTCGCAATGGTATTAAAAAGGTTTTTTCGTTTTCTGCGTTGTTAGTAAATGCTTAAAATATCAAATTTATGTAAAAAGGGCTCAGAATATTAGAATTAAAAATATTAAAGCAGCTTTTACACGCTTAACCTTGATTTATTTGACTAAAAATTATTGAATGTGTAATCGTGAGTGTTTTATGTAGGCTTTTTCTTGTTATGTTTTTGTTTTTTTTTTTATTAAGCTTGTTGATTTGCGCAGTTGATATTTTTTTAAAATAAAAGCAAAGTAAAAATTCTAATTCTAATACATGCACAAATTACTTTACAACACTGTTGTTACATTGTTTTGTTATTAATCAGTTGTTTCTAACCTTTTCGTATGAAATAATTTTTTTTTATTAATTAAATTAAATTAAATTAAATTATATGATAAAGCAAATAAGGTCAATTAGATATTAGAATAGTTTTTATTATTTGTTTTGTTGTTTGCAAAAAAAAAAAAATAATAAAAATATTAAAACAAAAAACTCGCGTTTGCATTAATTGTTTTTGTTGATTGTTTTCTGTTTACTTCTAATTAATTAAAAATCTACGCATTAATGTAATTTATTATTTTGTTTATAATATGACGTTTTAAGTCAGTGATTGTTGTTTTTGTTTAAATGTATGCGCATTTTTAATTTCTCCGAATGATTATTACATAATTTGTTTGACTTATCTCATATGCAACTAAAAATTCTACTTTTTAACTTATGTTAACAGAAATTTTAATTTTATTTTTGTCCTAAACCCTGTGGCAATGTTTTATGTTAAACATAATAATCGCATTCATTTATAAGAATAAGAAAATTATGATTGAGCTTCTCAGCATCACTTCCTAGATGAAAAATAAAAATCGATATTCACTGGTTTATATTCATAATGTTGACGTTGTTCGTGTTTTTATAGCATTTCTCCAGCATAAGTAAAAGTACAGTTGAAGTTAAATAAAAGTAATTAACAGAAAAACTTGTGTACAGTTTTGTTAGGTAGTATAATTAGCTTAGCATAACGTTAAAATGCAGTAAAAAATTGTATGTACATAGCGGACTTAAAGAAAGCTTATAAAGCAGCTGGTTGCTATATAGAGAGCCCTAAAAAGGTGTGTCTGTGACGTAAGCAATGTAACATATATATAAATAAAGTTTCTAAGCGAAACAACATTGAATGTACAGTATTGTTGGTGCGTGTAGGAGAGATAATACAAAGGAAAGAAAACTTCTTTTTTATTTTATTATAGAAATGCATTAGACAAATAGAGATAAAATATGTTGGCTTATATTATGTTTTTTGTTGCTATGCGTACGTCAGTCGACGCATTTATGTTTATTTTCATATTATTTTTTAATTTTATTTATGCTTTTTATGTCTTATATTTCATCACGTGTGGATGTTGTTGTTGATATTTTTTTTTTTTTTCTGTTTAGCATAGATATAAACAAAGTTAAGTAAAGAAAAATAAAAAAAAAAAATATGTTAAAACCCAGAGCAGACTTTATAATAATACACGATAAAGTACTTTTGCATATGTATATATTCATAGTACATAATTTGTGGCGTGATGTTTTTCAACAAATCAACGTTTAGCATTTTGAAAATGGTGTTAGTGAAATAGTCACACCGACGTATTGGCCCTTTTTTTTCCTTTCTTTTTCTATTTTATAAACCAAAAATAAATTTTTATCGAAATTTCAAAAATAATATAAAAATTTGTACACAAGGCAAACAACAATACAAAAAACACACAGACAAGAAACATATCGATTAATAAGGCAGCATAAATATAAAAAATATTATGTTGAAAACAAAAAAAAAAAAAAAAAAAAAAAATTCTACGAATAAAATAAACAGAAAATAATTTTGGCCCTTTTTATTGATGATTGTAGTTGTTTGTAGTTGTTGGTTGGTAAATATCTGCTCGTTAAATACAATTAAATTTAACACGAAGAAAGAATGTAATGACAATGAAATTACGAAATTTATTTTTATATTTTCTTTGCTATTTGGTTATTTATTTTGTCACATAATTAACATTTTAATATGATTTTTTTTTTTTTTTTTTTTTTTTCGTTTTATAAAATTGATTTAAATATTATAAACAGGGTTGTCCAAAGAAAATTAAAAAAAAAAATCTTGTTATAATTTCAGGTGAAATGACATCGGATTTCTTTCGTGTTGTAAATGAAGCAAGAAGTCATTCATTGGGACCATTTAGTCCATCTTTTAATATACAAACGTGTTTACTTGAGGGTTTACAAAAGTTTTTACCTGAAGATGCACATTTACGTGTAAATGGTAGATTACATATATCTTTGACACGAGTTTACGATGGCAAAAATGTTATTGTCTCACAGTTTAACAGTCGTGAAGATTTACTTCAGGCATTATTAGCTGGATGTTTTATACCAGGATTTTCGGGTATATTACCACCACGATTTCATGGTGTACGTTATATGGATGGTGCATTTTCTGATAATTTACCATTATTAGATGAAAATACTGTCACGGTTAGTCCATTTTGTGGTGAAAGTGATATTTGTCCGCGTGATCAGAGTTCACAATTATTTCATGTAAGTACTTTTTACTTTTTATATTATTAGAATAATTATTAATATTAAGAAAAATATTATTATTTACTTAGGTTTACTTAGCAAATACAAGTATTGAGTTATCGAAACAAAATATGAACCGTTTTGTTCGTATATTATTTCCACCAAAACCAGAGGATTTATCAAATATATGTCAACAGGGTTTCGATGATGCATTAACATTTTTACATCGTAATAATTTAATAAGTTGTACAAGGTGTTTAGCTGTACAATCAACATTCACAATATCTGAAACAATACAGGAAGTAAAAGATTTTGATCCGGAATGCAAAGAATGCACACAACATAGAAAGGTGAAAATATTAAATTTTTTTTATTTAGTTTTTTTTTTTAAACATTTTTTCACAACAAACAGGATGCAATTGGAAGTAATTTACCGGAGTCTGTTCTTGCTGTATGCCAATCATATATTGAGTCAGCAAATAAAGGTTTAGCAAATTGGATATTTCGTCATCGTGGTGTTAAAATTTTACAAACCTTATCATTGCCAGCGACAGTACCTGCTGATTTTGTTTGTGCAACCCTAACAAAGTAAGTTTTTTTTTGTCTTTATTATTTTTTATTTTTTAGTTAATTGCTGTAAAGTAGAAAATTTGGTTAAAGTAGTTTTGGAATTTTGTTTATTTTTTTCTAAATTATTAATTTTACCGTTGATAAAGTGCTTTTAGTTTAAAATTAACGATTGATAATGATTGTCCTTTGACATTATTATTAATATTATTCTTAATTAGTTAGTATTTGGTTGTGATTTTTCTACTTTTCTATACAAAAAAAAAAAAAAGATTATTTTATGCAAATTTTTTTTTATTCTATTTTATTTTTCATTTTCTTTTCCGGTGTGAACGCATTTATTAATGAACACAAAAAAAAAAAAATAAAAAATATTTATTAGAACTTTTAAATATTCACAAAGTTTTCTATGGAGTAACAACTGATTAAACTTCTTTTGGTTATACTTAAATAGTAATTTTTTTTTTTTTTTTACTTAAATGACAATTTTAATTTGTTTTTTATTCTTCTCTATTTTTGTAAATATTATATGTATTTTTTTTTATTTAAGGCATGTATATTTTTTGTTTGTTAATTATTTTAATTAATTATTTATTTTCAATAAAAATTGAATGAAAAGAAATTTTTTGTTTTCTGTTTTTTATTAATTAAAATTTTATGAACTATTTTAGTTAAGCTATGCTAAAGTTCATTACAATCGAATACTAACTATGGTAATATTAATTTTTCGTTTTTAATTAATTTTCCACCTTGAACACGTGATATTTAAATTTAATTAATTTTTTTTTGTATGTCTTTTTATTTTTTTTTTTAATTTAACCTACTAACCTGCATGAATTTTTGTTAATAATTATGTAAAATAATTTAAAAAAAAAAATAAATAAAAAATATTTTGTCGTCGTCCAGTCTATTTGGCGATTGTATTGAGAAGACTGAATATCGTGTAAAAGTAGTTGCTAATATAATAATACCTGATTCAACATTACATATGCTGAAGGGATATAATTTTGATAGAAAATTGAGGTAGAATTTTATTTAATTATTTACTTGTGTACTTGTTCTTTAAATTCTTTAAATTACCCCCAAACTCTGTTGTTGTTTTATCTGTTTTATTATAAAAATTGTGTCGTCAACGCTTAATGTTTCTTTGTGAAGTAATTTGTTTGTTTTTATTTCAACGTAATTATCAAGTTTATGATACTATTGTTAAGGTAAGTCATGTGTTAATTAATTTATTTTTTTTGCATGTTTTTAACAATTTAACCAAAACTAAAGTTACTACGTTACGTTTTAGGTCATTATCAAATGTTTTAATTAATAATATAATATTTTAATTGAATAAACAAAAACGAAATTTTTTTCTCGATTTTTAATTAATTCATTGTTTTTTCTGTTCTTTCTTTTTGTGTAATTAGATTAATTAGCGCAGCACCGATGATAGGTGGTCAAATATGGCAAATAAGTAAATATATTTTAAAGAATATTAATGAGATTTTAAAACATTGCAAAAATGATTATAAGGTAAATTAAGCTTTTATTTTGTGCTTTTTATTTTTTATTTTTGCTTAAATTTTTGTTTTTATTTTTTGGTTTAGACATCAACGTGTAAATTATCAATGACGGAATGTGGCCAACAAGTGAATCCAACAACAACGACAACAGCAACAAAATCATCATCACCAGCAATAACAGCAACAAGTACATCAACAATATTATCAACAGCAACAGTAATACCAATACCAGCAACACAACAACAGCAACAACCAATTATCGCACCGCCAATATTAACCATAAATAATAAACATCATATACACCGTCATTCAATATCAGAAGATAATACTTTGAAACAACGTCAAACCAATTCAGGTGATGTTGATGCATTTGAACATATTTTAAAAGTAACAACACATCAAGAGGCTGTTTATGCATATTATTATGTGAATGAAGATAATAAAGTAAGTAAATCGTGTTCTCTAGAATCTTTGTTCTTTATTAACATTTCAAAAAAATAATTAAAAATTCTTTTAGGTAAAAGTAACAGAAATTTTCGATATGAGCGATTGTGATAATCCAGCAGTACAAACAAAAACCGAAAGAGAATTAAATCAACAATTACAATTTGATACAGAATGGGATCATATACAACCAGGTACAATAAATACATCAACATGTAATGATGGGTGCTTTAAGCTGAATTGGGAATCATCAACATCCCGTTGTGTATGTCTTTCATCATCATTATCGAAATTATCCTTATCCGTAATTTAGATCCTACATTTTATTTTTTTATTAATCTGGCTTAATCCTTACCACCAAATTAATGTTTATTTAACTGTTTTATGTTTATGCAGCTTTGTTGTATTTTATGTGGAAAGTTAAAATAAATAAATTTTTTTTTTATAGATTTCGTGTACGGAGGATTCAACAACAACGACCAGCACCACATCAACTTGAACACCAATCACATAGATACTATCGATTATAATATATTTGATAAACCTTTATTAGGTGAAATATCAAATTGCAGTGCTACAGAATGGCCCTATCATAATCAATATAATAATACAATAAATCAGCATTCTAAAATAACAATCGAAGAGATAACAGATTTGGATGATAATGATGTTATCAATGATTTTTATTTTCAACCAGAAGCTGATCAATTAAGTTTACTATCAAATGATGCTAAAAATGCATTAATGCGTCCACCAACAACATTTACAGTTTTAGAAATGTGAAAATTTACAAGAAAATAAATAATTTTCACTTTGTAAAAGAAAACATAAACAAGTTTCGCTAAATGATAAGAGAAAACGTTAGAGCAACAAATGCTTTGGTTTTCATCTTTATCATTTTTTTTTCTTCTCTTTTTTTTTTTTTTTTTGTTGTTTCATTATAATTAACTCAATTATCTAAATCTAAAGTTACCTGTAATTTTCTAAACATAATTAATTTATTTATAAGAGAATTTATAATTATAGAGAAAAGCTATTTATATGTATATTTTAAGATTTTATTTCAAGTCTACAAATGCAATTTATATGCTAAATACAGGCTAACAAAAAAAAAAAAAAATTATAAAATAGAAAGAAAGAAAAATATACTCAATAATATATTAATTTTTTATAAAATTATTTTATGTTTCTTGTTCATTTTTTTGGCTTCTTTTTTTTTTTTAAACAATTAATTAAAATTCGTTAATATTGATTTTAGAGTAAATTATTAGAAGTTTTGTTGCACAAAGTAACCTCCATTTTTTGCCTTCTTTTTTTTTATATACAATTTATAATATTCGATTCGAAAAATGAATTTCTTTATTTCTATTAACTAAACATTTAATTCTATGTTATCGTATTATTATTATTATTATTATTATCTGTGAAGAAATATTAATTATATTTTATAGATTTATAAATGAGACAATATGTAAAGATTTTTTTCTTTTTTTTTTTAGGTAATAATTTATTTATTAATAATTTTACTTTTACTAAATGGATTACTTTCGTAAAATTCCAATTTATTAAAAGTAATAATAATAATGATAATTCTGTAAAATTAATTAATAATTAAATGATAAATTTTTATTATGTAAAATATTATATTTTGTGATAAAAATTAATAAATATTTTTTTTTAAATATAAATGATTTTCTTTTTATTAATTACTATTAGTTCATAGATGGCAGTACTGTTGTGTAAGAGATAATTTCATTTGTTATTAATAATTATATTTTAAATTCGTATTTTTTTTTTTATTTTCATAAATTCTATTTGTAAATTGAATTTCATTGATTAAAATAAATAAATAAATAAAATTTAATATAAATAATAAAAATATTTTCTAATTTGAATACGGTAATACTAATTTATAGTGAATTTTGAGATCTGTCATTTCCATTAGGCAGTCGAGTAATCATGGCCGCTATATTAAAGTTAAAAGAATTAGGATGGTAAGTTTTTTTTATTTATAATTCTAATATATTAAATAGTATTTATGGTAAAAGAAAATATTATTTTTATATAAAAAATAATTGATTTAATTTAATGACACATTTATATTTTAGGTATTTCACTGATAGTGGATACAATAAATTAACAGAAAATGGGAAAATTTCTGATGTTCAACTAATTGTTAATTTAGCTTTAGACGTAAGTTTTTTTTTTTTCTTTTCTTCTCTTTATTGTTTACACAATTATCTCTCTAATAAATTTGCTTATTAATAATATTTATTTTATTTGATTATATTTTTTGAATAGAATGATATGCGGGAATATGGGGGTGGTGCATTTCCAACTGAATTGTCCAAAGGTGGTCATAAACTTGAACAAATATCTGCAGACATCACTGTACAAATAATAAAAATACGTAATATAGCAGCACCAAAAGCAAATGAAGAATCTAAAGTTGCTCCTAGATTATTAAAATTAGATTTAACTGATGGACAAATACAATTTTCTGCATTAGAATATGAATCGATACCGGCATTAAGTTTAAATACACCGCCAGGCACTAAAATTTTCTTGAAAAATGGCCCAATTAAAATCGCTCAAGGTTTCCTTTTCCTTAAATCAAATAATATAAGTGTATTAGGTGGTAATGTCGCAGCCTTAGTAGATAAATGGGAAATTGGACGCACTCTATCTAAATATGCTAAAGGTAACATTTTGGAATTAATAAAAAAAAAAAAAACTATTAAAGCATTATATATTGGTTTTTAAGGCAACAGAATTAATACTGGATCATCAGGACCTCCACCATGGATTCCTTTTGGACAGAAAATTCAACAGAATATTACCAATAGCAAATCATTTAAGAGTTTAAATGACAGAGACAAAGAAATTGGCAAAGAAAACGATGGTTTCAATACATTACGTAGCGAGGCAATTGCTGAGGCGACAAAAATCGGTACAAAGAAAGTATTTGGTGGTGGTAACAAACAAATGTTAGATCATGGCGTACAACGTATTATCGATAAAGGTTATTCCGAAGAGCAAGCGAAATATGCATTAAAACTAGCTAGAACTAATGTTGACAAGGCGATAAGAATATTAAGACGCGAAGATGAAACAAAGTCTAGAGCTGAAGGTAAAGACGAAAGAATGCCACGCGAAGAAAGAGGCGGCAGAAGAGGTAAACATGATATTTTCGAACCTACAAAGCCTTCAAATAAAGTGTCATTGTTTGATTTTCTGGAAGATAAATTACCGCAAGTTCCTGAACCAGTTGTTAGCATTCCAGTTGCCGATGATCATTCTAAATCATACCAAAATAATAATTCCAGAAAGTCAGAGTACAATGATTATTATTCAATAGCAAAAAGAGATTCATTTAATCATAGTAGTAGTAGTAGAGTTAACAGATCGACCCCATCAACGTCTTCATCCACAAATCAAAATAGCAGAAGCAATAATAGTAATTCAAATACGGTTAACAGTAAATACGATAATAAGTTTGAAAATAATATATCGGCTAGTTTTGCAAGTCGTCAGAAAAAGGATACGTATAATGGGTCATCATCATTATCATCTAGCAAATCAAAGTACGAAGGCGGCAGAACTCATCAATCTAATTCATATAATGATAACCAGAATAATTATAATAATCACCATAATAATAATAATAATAGTATAAATAGAAATAATATTAGAAACAATAGTACCAGGATAAATGATCGAGATAGAGAACGAAGTGATCGTGGTGGTGATCGCGAAAGAGAAAGAGGAGGAGATAATGGTAGGGGAGAACGCAAAGATCGTAATGATCGTAGTGGAAGTGATTATAGTAATCGTTTTACGAATAACAATAACAGTGGCCATACAACGAATGTTCAACAGCAAACAAGTGGTGGTGCCAAAAACAATCACATAAATAATTACAATAATAATAATATTCACAATAATAGTAGAGAAAATACAAATAAACATGATGTATCAAGATCTAGTGGTGGTGGTAGCACCAGTAATCACAATCACAACAATAGTAGTAATCAATTGATACAAAACTCAAAGCATGGAAATAATTATTATGAAACGGTAAATAATTAATTTGAATATTTTGGATTTTTTATTAATTAATTTTTGAATTATTTTCTTATAGTCGAAAGCACCAAGGTTTCAAAAGAAAGGTGCTGATCAGCCACATACCCAAAAGTCTAGTACATCAACAACAGTACCATCATCATCAACAACACCAACGCCATCATCAACTACAACTGATAAAAATGTACAATCTACAACACCACCAACATCTACTGATAGCACAACTAATAATAACAACAATGTTAAACAATTAATTAATGCAACAGCAAATATGCAAATAAATAATAATACAGCAACATCAACAACAACAACAAAAACAAATGTGCAACCAAATTCACAGCAGACACAATCAACAACATCGGCACAAAAACAAGGTCAACAACAAAAGCCACAATCACAGCCAAATTCAACGCAAAATAATTCGTTTGCAAAAGCCTTTCCACAATTTCCAAATGGTTATAATTATAATCCATATAAAATTGTTGGTTTTCAAAATAAGGAAGCAAATGAATTTGCTATGAATGTCTTAAGAAGTCAACAGCCTAATGTTCCAGTTATGCAACAACAGCCGCAGCCGCCAATACCACCCCCACAACAGCAAAATTCTCCAGCACCACAACAATTTGCGCAACAAGTATCTCAACCACAGCAACAACAACAACAGCAGCAGCAACAACAACAGCAGCAGCAACAACAACAACAGCATCAGCAGCAGCAACAGCAGCAGCAGCAAATGCAACAACAACAGCATCATCATCATCAACATCAACATCAACTTGAACAACAAATTTACAATCAACATCAAATGGGTATTTCTCAGCAGCAACAACAACATCATATGCATCAGCATCATGGTGCCAGACATCAGCATCCTAAACATCATCAACCATATCACCAACCACAGCAAATGCAGCCACATATGTATGTGCAACAGCAACAACATTTAGCATTACAACAGCAAACAATGCCGTATCATCATAATCAAAATACATCACCATATGGAGTTAATGCTGGTCAACCAATTCCTAATGAAATTCCATGGAATTACAAAACTGGTGATCTTTGTTTGGCTCAATATTGGGAAGACGGACGGGTAATTTTTAATTCTTTATATTTATTTTTACGTTACTAAATCTTTTATTTGATTTTTGATTTTAGTACTATAATGCAGAAATCACTGGCGTCTCTGATAAAACATGTGTTGTTCATTTCCTTGAATATGGCAATTATGAAGAAGTGTTAAAAAATGATTGTTATCCAATAACAACAGATCCAAATTTAATACCACACCATTTATTAAATAAGCATCATCTACAGCATCAACAGCAAATGCATAATGTCGCACAACAACATCAAATGAATCAATTTAATAATCGTCCAACAATGGGCATCAGTATTGGTGGTAATATTGCTCTAAATAATAATAAATATCATCGTGAAGAAAGACCAATGTATGTACCACCAGCCCAGAGACAACATAAATAATTTTTATAATTAAATAAAAGAAAAATAAAAATTATTATTATCATCCATAAAAAAAAAAAATAAATAACACAATTATATAGTTAAACAAAATAATTAATTATTTTATAATAATAATAATAAAACTATTTAAATTTAACGATTTTATTATTTTTTTTTGTTTGTTTCTAATTTGTATTTAAAAAGTAAATAAGATGATAAAAGATATAGATGCAAGTAAAGAAAAGAAAAGTAAAGCAAAGAAAATTTATGCCTTTTGGGTTCTCTCTCTCTGAATTAATTTTATATCAATTATTTATATTAAAAAATAAAAATAGTTTTTAGAAGAATATATATGAAATTACAATTGAAATGAATTTTACTTGGATTTTAAACATAAACCAGCAGCGCATGATTTTCTTTAATTGTTTAGTCTCCTGTATTTTTTCTTCTTTTTTTTTTTTATTATTATTTTATATAATCAGTGAAAATGTATTAATTAAATTATATTAAAATAAAAATAAAAAACTTTTGTTCTAATATTATTTTTATTTTATTATTATTTGTTTGTTTTGTTTGTTAAATATTTAAATAAGTTAAAAAAAAAATGAAAAAAAATTATTTATATAATTAGAGAGGATTTTTATAACTCGAATAATTTATTATTTATGCAAAATTGAAAAAATATTTTTATTTTTATTTCATTTATGCTATATTTACAATTATTATTATTATTTTTTTTTTTTTTGTGTTTTTATCGATTAATTTATTTATCTGTACTATTGTAGGTTTCCATAGTTGAATGTAATTAAAAAATTAAAATTGAAATAAAAAAAAATTGTTTTTTCTACCAAAATCAACATATAAATAATTATTACACTGATAATTCGTTGGTTAATAGGAAAATAATATTAATAGTCTTTCTGTAGATTTAATAGCAGAGGATATAGGGACAAGTAAAAAATTATAAAAAAAAAAAAAAAAAAAAAAAACTTTTTAATGAAATTGAAATGAAAACACCGACAAATTTTTAAAAATTTTCTTTCTTGCGTGGTTCAATCATTTTCATTAAACAAAAACAAAAAATAAAAAAAAAAAAACAGAAATCTTTTTTTTTATTAGAATTTAATGTGGCAACGTATTTTACTTTAAATATTTTCAATGCTGCATCATACATTTCATTTACTAATTACGTTAATTACGTTTATTTTATTCTAGCTAAAAATTTAATTAATAATCCAATGAAAAAATTTTTACTTTTTATTTTATAGAAATATTATACATTCAAGTAGAATTTTTGTTACACTTTTTTTTCCAATAAAGTTTATCATTGGAATTTTTTTTCTTTTTTTCATTTCTCTGTTAAAAATTTCTTTTAATTATCCTAACAAAAAAAAAGAAAAAAAAAAAAATTATTTAAAATACATATCGTTAATTAAATAAAATTTAATAAAAAATATTTAGAAAAAATATAAATAAATTAAATAATCGAAATCAATTAATTAATTAAATTAAATTAATAAAAAAATAATCAGTAAAAATTAAAATGTTTTGAATGAATTAATTTATAAGTGAAAAACTATTTTTTGTTTTCCTCTATCATTTAAAACAATTTTGAAAATTAACTATGTTGTGCTTTTTTAATTACTAATTAATAAATTAAATTAAACTAAAAAGAAAATAATAAAAAAAAAAAAAAAAATTTAGAAATTATGTTTGTTAATCGTAATTAATTTTGTATACAGAAAAAAAAATAATAAAACGAGAGAAAAACACTCAAACTTTAACCTTTTTTTTTTTTAATGTAATTAATTAATTATTTTTTGTTCTTTTATTTTGGCGAATGATTTGTTAATTGAATGATTGTGCAAACTGTTTTTTTTTTTGTTTATTGCAAAGGGTGCGGGATTATACACATGGGATACATAAATATGGCTGGTTGGTGGAGGTGTAACATTATTAACGCCTTAATAAACAAAAGGGAATTTTTTTTCATTTTTTATTTAATTGTAGTTTTGTTGTTTAATTAATTTTGTTATAAATCAAAAAATAAGATGGAAAAAAATTAATTAACTTTTACACGCAAGTATTAATCGAAATGCAAGAACATTAAAATGCAATAAAATCAATAAATAACTTTATTAAGCAAGAAAAACCATAATCAGTAAGCTTGATTTGTAGATAATTTACAATTAAATTGCTGATAAAATGTTTGTTAAGCTGACGTTGATTAAATGTAAGCCTTGCTAATAAAATTTGTTAACGGGGGCACCCTTCTAAATAACAGAGAAAAGAAAAAAATCATAAACGTTCTGCTAAAGTATTTAATGCTAATAAAAGGTCATCAATCACATGCTTGACGAGAGGCTAAAGTATACTGTATGGTAGACTAACTTTGTCCAAATTTTGTTCTGTTCATCCCCATTTTGAACAATTTCAAATCACTTAGCAGCAACTGGACGATAGACAAGATAGACAATTAAGACATTTAACGTCTCGACAATAGGAGAATGGAAATTTTTAATCAAAAAAAAAAAAAAAAAAAAAAAAAACAACTAGGCAAACAACATTTTGATACAATTTTTTAATGTTTGTCACGTTTTCAGGATATTAATAATGGAAGAAAAAAATTAAAATTATTTGCCAGGGTCTGACAGTTATTAATTTAATTAAAAATATAAATGCGTTGGGTTTATAAAAGGGGAAATTTTAATATTAAAAAAAAAAAAAGAAGAAAAACTTTGTTGGTTTATAATCTTCATCAATTAAATTAATTAAACATAATTAAAAATTAAATACGTTTGTCTGCGTTCAAGGATTTATTTTAATTAAAAAATTATTTTAATTTTTCATTTTTTGTTCATTATAATATAAAAGTTAAGTAAACACAAACAAGTGGTAGCCAATTTGTTGATTAATTAAATTTTATTAAGAATCTTTTGAAGAGTTTAAAAAAAGTTTTATATTATTTGCTTTATAAATAATTTATATTTAAAGTAGTAAAGTTGAACGAATTGTCTATTATTAATAATTTAATATTAATTAATAAAATATTTATTTTTTAACGAAATATTAGTATAAATTCCCCTTAACAATCTGACGTCACTCATCAAAACAAAACTTCCATCACCAACAATCATACTAAAATTGAGTTGAGAAAACAGAAATCAACGAGTATAAACTCTCAAAATGATATTTTGCATTGAAGGTATGAGGTAATTGCATTGGTAATGCGTTTTACTATCATTATGGTATTGATAGAGAATGTTTTTCTCTTACTAAAGATTCAAAGCAAAAAAAAAAAAAGAAAAAAAAAAAAGATGTATATATCGCGAGTAACGGTAACAGAAACAACATTTTGCCTTTGACTGTGGGTGGGTGGGATAGTGAATTTTATACATACCTACAAAAGAAAAATTTTTACTCAAATTCTCGCAAAATCTACAGAAAAAATAAAATAAAAACACCGGTCGCGGTTGCCCTTTTTTTAAAGCTTGCATGTGAATGGTGTTTTTGTGCTTCGTAAACATTTTTACACACAGTTTTAAATGCTAAAGAAAAAAAAAACAATTTTCTTGCTTTTTTAAATCATAATCGAGTCGGCGTAATTTGCGAACCAAGATGAGAGCATGCGGAATGTGATTATATATATATATACTGACGTAACATTACTTGACTTAACTTTTATTTTACTTGACTCAACAAATAATAAAGCAGCTAAACTTTCTGGTTTTTCTATGTAAGCAGAGAAAAACATAAAGAAATCAAAAACAATTTTTTTTTTTCTATCCAACATATAAATAAAGAGACACAACATTAAATTACAGCCAGCTGCTGATGACTGGTTAAATTGTTTGCAATTTTTTTTTTTATTCACATACTTTCAATTCAATGTACATTATTTCAATTCAGTACTTTCGCAGTTTAAGTTTATTTAAGTTTCACATTCTGCTAAATAAAAAAGATTTTTTTTTTTTTTTACAAAAAAAAAAACAACAAACTACATAAGAAACAAAAATATATTTACGTACGGAGTAGAGTAGCGCAATTCAATATAATTTCATCAGTCATTCGCAAGATTCCGTTGAGTCAAGTTGGTTTACTTTATTTATATAAAAAAAAATATTAAAATCAACATTATGCTACACTACATGGCATTACGTTACATAAATATTAATTCATTCATCAGTTGTAATATTATCTTCGTTCTGTAAGGTGTTTTTCTAAAGTTAATTAATTTAAATAACATACAAAAAAAAAAAAAAAGAAGTGAGTTGAAGTTTAATTAAGCAATTAATAATAAAATTAAGTGAAATAATTAATAAATTAAGCTTTAATTAAATTAAAGTATATAAAAAATACTTACGTTTGCCAATTTTAGAGTTGCATTTAGCTTGCAGTTTCGCTGTTATTTTTATTTAATTTATTTTAAAAGCTTTATTTAGTTCGTTAACAAACACTTGTTACAGTTAGTTAATTTTTTTTTTTTTTTTTTTTGTAAATTAAAATCCGTTTATAGCGCCTAAGTGGTAATTTTAAATAAAAAAATTTTAATTAAAATTTTCACTATCTATCGTGTTGTTTCGTTGTTATTATTTGTGTGTTTTTTTTTTTTTTTAATTTACATGTTAATAAAAACGTGTTAAAAAGTGAAATAAATTATAAAATATTAATTGTGTTCCACATTTTTATAAATTGACATGTTTTCTATATGTATATTACTTAATTTAGTTTACTAATATCAACTATATTTGAATAAAGTATAGAAAATTGTTGATGTGAAATATTTTTGTGTTTGATTAAAACACCATATTTAGTGGAGAAACAAATATCAGATCAGTATTTGTATACCAGTTACGGGTTCTAATATTGAATAAATGAAAATTCTATAAATTGATTTTTGTTAACAGGTATTTTTTCTTTTTAAATTAATTACAATAAAATGATTAGAAATTATTTAACCGAAATGTGTTGCTAGCCAATAAAGAGCAATTACCTTATCGTTAATATTATATTTTAAATATTTGATATTATAGCTAGCTTTCATCAAATGAATTCAATTTAATTCGTTATAGTTTTACTGTTTAAAACCTACAGTTTTATTGTTATTTAATAGATTTTATCTATTATTAAATAAGTGTTGCATTTATAAGAGTTTTTTTTATATAAATTAAATATAATCAAATTGGTTTATTTATTTTTATAGAATTAAATTTGTCATTTATTATTAATACTATTATATTTATAAATAAATAGTTGTAAGAATCATTAGTTACCATAGAAATTGTGCTAATAAGTTAAAATATTATTTTTCCTTTAATAATATTATTCCATAGAACATTTATTTCTGTTATTAATTATTTCTTACAATCCGATTTATACTTGCTTAAAGGTATTACATTATTATGAACGATTTTTTTCTAATATTATATTTGTTATATGAAAAACTGATTTTAATTAATGGTTTTGTATAAAGTGATTGGTAGATTTATTATTATTCCTTTAAAGAAAAATGACTTTTTATTAAAGCTGCTTAAAAGATCGATGGAACATTTATTTTTATTCACATTTGTATACTTGGAATTATAATATTTCTTTTCGTTACACAGTTTAAATGATTATTAATTGATCAAAATTGGCTATATAAGTGGAAAAAAGATTTAATTAAAACATCATTCAGTTTGAAAATTAATTAAAAATTGTTTTTTTTTTGTATATAAAATTCGTTTTAAATCAAAAGTGTTAACAAGTCAATGAATTTAATTAATAAAAACTATGAATAATCAGTTTATTTCCTTGTTAACAATACAAATTTTCAGATAAGATCAAAGAGAAAATTGAAAATTGTTATCAAAAATACAAAATTTCTCTTCGTTTTTTTTTTGTAGTTATTTTATTTTAGCCATCAGAGTTAACATGCGATTATAATTTTTGAAACATTTCTTGTGGTAAAAATAAATATTCAAAGTTAAAAAAATTATGTGGAGTGTGATTAATATTGATTTATTATTATTATGTAAATATTTCATAACTTCCAAAACAGTTTTTATCTATAGCTAAATGTTTATCATGTTAATACTATAAATTTCTGTTTCGATAGATTATTCGCTTATGTTATTTCTGACAGATTTTACAAGTTCTGGATATTAAATTCCGATTAAACACTCAAATAAGATAAAATATTGCACCTGTAAACAAAATTCGTATCATATTACAAACTGAAGATTATGTCTAGTCTAGTTCTTGCAATCAGTGGTTAGATTTATTTCTTAAATGTTCGCATAATTTTCGTATATTAAATACGAAAAAGATAAAAAATAATATTAATAATCTTGAATTACCCATAATTATTTTACTTATTACACAATAAATATAAAAAAATTAATTACTTATCTTTCCTTTAAAAATTAAAAAAAAAAATCAATAATTATTACATCATAAACAATTTTACAAAATTTCATGCATCTCTCATTATTTATTTATTTTATTATATCTTTACTTTGCATCGGCAGTTTATTATTATTATTATTATTATTATTATTATTTTTTTTAAATTAATTTCTAATAATAGCTTTATGATGCTTTATTTATGTTTATTTTAATTAAATTTGATTGCTTGTTTATTTTATTAAAGATAGCATTCAAGAGTGATAATAGAATTATTATTGCTTTAAACAAGCGGATTACTAGCTAGAAAGTTTCCAACATTTAAGAATTATTGAATGTATTGCTTTTAAAAAAAAGCGGATTACGAGCTAAAAAGTTTGCAACTTTTTACAGATTATTATTTGGTGTAAGGAATTTTAAGAATTTATTATTAATTAATACAAAAAAAAACTTTTAATCGTAATTTGTTTATATGTTTCTCGCTGAAAGTTTTATAAAATTCTTAAAGATTTATTGTATTTGTTTATAAGAACCTAATTATAATTCTCCCATACAAGTAAAAAAAACCGTAAAAGCACAAAAACTTCCTAAAAAGCGATTGTGTATGTGTAAAGTTTAAATTTTCAGTTATAATTTTTTTTTAAAAAACAATTCCTTCAAAAATCATCAAAATAATTTTTTTTTTTAATTAAACTAAAAGGAAATCACCAAAGTGATTAAATAGATGATGAAAAATAAAATAGAAGAAAAAAAAAAGTAATAAGACGATGATAATCCTTTTCTTTGATTATTTCATCAAAATAAATTAAATTTAGAAGCGAAAAAAAAAATTTGTTTTCTTGTCTGTTGATTAAACAGAAAAACATCATCACTCAGGAAGGATAAAAGATGAAAAAAAAAAAAAATTGTTAAACGGCGACCACAGTGTCTAGATTGTTTTCCCTGTACTTTGACAAATATTTTTTTCAAACATTTTTTGTTTACTTTTTAAATGTTTTTTCAAATAATAATAAAAAAAAAAACATAAATGTGTGAAATTTTATGTTAATGCCTCACATGTTTTTTTTTTTTTTTTTGATATTATTTCAGGCACAAGCGGTTTTTCTATATTCATTCAAAGTAATAAAAATTATAGAAAATATTTCTTCGTTTTTTTTTTTATGTTTAAATAATATTTTAATTATATTGACAATTCATGAAATTATTTTATTTTATTTTGTTTCTGTCTTACAGGGTGTAACATAGTTTTTTGGTTTAAATATTGAAATTTGACTGCGACAACAAAATATTTAATTACTTATCTGCTATTGAATTTATTAATGTTTTATTACTTTAACATAGAAATGTTTTTTGTCTTTTCTTGTTTACATTCATAAAAATTATTTAATAACTTTTTATTATAATTCCTTTATGTTGTAATATAATGTTAATGCCTTTGGTTTATTGATTTGTTAATTAAGGAATTAGTTTTTTTTTTTTTTGGTGATGGCGGAAACTAAAAGTGTTTGACTTGATGTTGTCAAGTGTTTGATAGAAAACAAAAAATTTAATCATATTCTCTGTCTGTATTGTATTTGATCATTATTAAAGTGATGAACTCAGATGGAGTTATAAAAAGTAATAACAAAAAGACGACACTAAGTACATATTTAACGAAAAAAGCTAAAAGCGAAATTAACTTATTTATAGTAAAACGATATTAATTTTTAATTAATTTAATAAAAAGATATTAAAATAAGTTAATCTGCTTAAATAATTTTCTAATTCACAATAAGCTATTTGCAAATTTTATCTTTTTTTCATCTCCAATTAAAATAACATTTGCTCGTTAATTAATTTATTTAATTTTGTTATAAAGTGAGATTAACATAGAATTTTTTTTTTCTTTTTCTTTTTTCAAATTACCAATTAAAACCTTTTTACATCTCTGTTTACTTTAACTTAAAAAAAAATTTTAATTCTGTGTTAACACCTTTTTTAACTACTTTATAAAAAGAAAACAGAAAACAGAAAATTTATTTTTTGTTTGTATTTCGATACATGGGATAACTAAAACGGCGTAAAAAAAAAAAAAAATTATTAAAAGCTTGGATTTGCTTTTATATCATTTCTTTGAAATAGAAGCCTTTTAAAAGTATTATTGAAACTAAATTAAGTTTAAACGGAAAGAAAATAAAAATAAAAAAAAACTTTTATAGCCACAAAGCTTTTAGTGTTTTAATGTTTATTGATTGCTCCTTTACGTTAAAGATAGTAGAAAAATTGTCAGTTCTTTAAAGCATTAAATTTCTTTTTAATCAATTTACGTTTGTGTTACAACATATATTCACTAATTACTTAATAACATAAAAATTCTTCAGCGAAATAATGCTTAAATTAAGGATGCCAAGGACAACTAGTTAATTTAAATAATTTCTTTTTTTTTTTTTTTTTTTTTGTATATATACATAAATCGTGAAACATCACCTATCCAACTACATTAAAATGTAAAATTAATTAAATAAACAAAAAATTGATAAATAATTATATCAAAAAAAAAAAAATAATAATAATAATGAGAAACATAAATAAAATTGGAAATTATTAATGATATGCCGCACAAAGCACATGCTAATTTTTACGCAAAAATCTTTATTTATTTTTATTTTCACTTGCTTATTTGTTATTTTATTTAGCAGCTGATTATGTGATTTTTTTTTTTCTGTACGTATCCGATTAAATTTGTTTCTATTTAACTTTTATTTTTTTTTCGCTGAAATTTTTTCTTTCATAAAAACTAAGCAAAAAAAAAAAAAAAATAATAATAAGAAAGAATAAACAAAAGTACGAAACTTGGCACATAAACAGTTTATATACATATGTATAAAAAAAAATTATTTAAAGATAAAAAAAAAATAGCAAAACTAACGACCAAATACACAAGCAACAGCAGCAGCAACAATAGTATGAAATATCAAAAGGAAAATATAAGCAAAATTGTCTGTTGTCTGTTTTGTATTTTTTTTTTCTTTCTTTCTTTCTTGATTTCACTATTTAAATAGATACACACGATTAGTTATTATGATTTAGTTTTAGATATAAATAAATAAAATTAAAGAGCAAAAAGTAAAAAAATGTACAAAGTTGATATTTATATAGAAAAGTGTTTAATGGTGTAATAGTGGTAATGCTATGTAAAGTAGTTAAATTAAAATGGCAGAGATGAAGCAAGGTGTTTGTTTCCGATATATATATCGTCTGGTTAGAGGTGCTCAGCAATTTTCCTTAACAATTCTCAAAGAAATGAATTATTGTTGAAGAAACAGCGACTATTTCTTAGTTCACAATAATTTGTGCTTATTACTTAACACTTCAATAATACATAATAAAAGTAATAATCTCTCACGCTAGTTAGCCAAGTACAATACATTTCACAATCACCTGACATTCAAAGTGCTAAATAACAATGCTTGCTTAATAAAGAAATAATTAATTATTATTAAAACGAATACCTGCCTTAATTCGACACTGTTAGCGTTAGCTAAAATAATACAAAAAAAAAATAATAATAATAATAATAAAGAGAGAAAAACGTAATATACTCGGTCATTCGCCTTAAATATAATTTTTCATTTGATTTTTATTTTTTTTTGTTATTTTTATATTTATTTTTAATATAATAAAAAAAAAAAAAAACTAAATAAAGCAAACTAAATGACGATTTATTCACCGGCTGGCAGTTTTGTAGTTTTCTGTGTCTACCTCAATTATATATTAAGTAAAGTAACAACGAATAAAACAATTTTTTTTTAAAATGCTAATAACACTAATGTACGTAAAACACGTTATTAAATTATTTAATTTTATAAATCATGTGCTAATGATTTCTTTATTCAATTTACTATTCTTATTATTTCTGTTATTGTTTCAATTAATTAATAAAAATACAAAACTGAAATACGCAACTGAAATACGCAACGACAAAATAAAAAAAAAAATGTATTTTGGTTAATTGATTTGATGGGATTTTCATCGTTTTATTTCTGATGACAAAAGTTATTTAAAGAAAAAACAAAAAAAATAATAATTTATTTACGAATAAATAAAAAAAAAATGTGTCATTATGTAAATAAATTAATTATTCATTTTATTCAATTAGTTATAAGTACAGTGTGGTGCATAATTTAATTAAATTTTAATTAAAAAAAATAATTATTTTTTCGTTTCCTTTTACACTTATTTACTTTGTGCCTTGTTTTGTTTTTTTTTTTGTTGTTCGTAAATTCAATTATTAATAAATAATTGTAGAGTGTTTTGGACCACCTATAGCTTGGTTACTACTGTGACAAAAAGTTATCGCTTGAAAAAGTAATATTTTACAGAGTGGGATAATTTTATTATGAAGACTGACAGTCCTAAAAACTACTTTACCATTTAATAATTTTCTGTTAAATTTTTGTCTACCATCTGCTTAGAATTCATAAGGTAAATTTTTAACCAATAATTCTCCACAAATTTGACGATTTATTATATTTTTGCTAAACCAAGCGTCTGGTTATAAAAAGAGTAAAAACTAAATGCAAAGGACGATACACGCGAATAATTTATTAAAAAACATTTTTTTTCCTTGCTAAATCAATTAGTTTTTATTTAACAATAATTTTCACATTTATTTGCTAACCATTTCAAGTACATCACAGCTTGAAAACTCATTAATTTAAGAATTAAAAACAAACAGCAGTAGCAGCACACAGCAAAACAAAAAGCAATTAGAGTTTCAAATATCCTCAAGTTTACCATAATTTATGATTAACATAATATTTATGAAAAAAAAAAACAACTCATCGCCGGAATAAAGAAATGGGTAATAAAAAGGAATGCTCATTGATTTATGTCTCATAATTCATAATTTAATTGGGAATAATTTGCATTTTAATAGAAAGATGGAAAGTTTTCCTTCATTGTATCATCATAATTTTTATTATTATTCTTTTTTTTTCACTTTTTGTTGGCTAATAAAAAATTCACATGTGTATGCTCTGAATTCAGATTCTTGTTTCGCTTTTGTTATATATTTTTCCGTTTACTTTGAAGTAAATGCTTCAAATTATTCAACAAGTTGCCAAGGAGTATTGTTAAGAATTTTAAACAAAGTTAAAGAATTTTTTTTGGTTTTGTTTAGATATGAACTACACGAATTTTACCTTTTGAGATTTATAGATTGATAAATATTTTATCATAGTTTTATCTAATCGTTCGTAATGAATTTTCAAGTGAATTACATCTCTGTATGTGATTTAAATTAAATATCTGAGGAATACAAATTCCGCAAAATAAAAATAAAAATAATAATAATAAAACAATAAACAACAGCAGAGAGCATAAGATATAAATATGAATAAATTTTATCTTAAAAAAAAAAAAATTAATAATAAATAAAACAACTTTTTAAATTATTAACAACGTGAAGGTAATTTTTTTTTTCTTTCTTTTTGTGTCATTTCGCTTCTTCTGTCTCGCGTTATTTTTATTTCTTCATAAAATCATGAATCTCTCTCCTCGTATGACTTTTTTAATTATTGATTTTATTTATTAAAATGTTTATAAAAAAAATCCATAATGTTGTGTATGCTATATGCAAATGTAAAATGAATAAAGAAACATAATTTAATGCGAATTGAATATTAATTAAAATATTTTTCCTTAATTAAAAATTCAAACAATAATAATAATTAAGGTAAAGGTCTTTAGAAGCAATAAAAACTATTGACTTAAGTGCAGTAGTTTTAAATAAAATAGATAAAATTGCTAGATACTACAATTGAGTGACTAAATCAGCAGGTAATATTGTAATAAAACTGTACTGGTGGACACGTATTTATTGTTAAAAATCACGTAATTTAAAATTGCTTCTAGTAATTTTCTATTTATTCATAACGTTTTAAACATGTTGTTAGTCAATTGTCGTCGGTATTAATAAACAAATTTACTAGACAAACGTTTTAAGAAGTTATTTAATTCTACATATTTGGTAATGCGAATTTTAACCGGCTAATTTATATGCAAATATCATTTTGTTAATCAATTTTAAGCTAAATATTTACTCAATAATAAATCATAAAATTATTATTATTATTTTTTTTTTTTTTTTGATTATTTTATTTATTATTTTGTTTTGTTTATTCGAAAATTCATCTGTTTGTCGTGTGCCATAATATGGTGTTAATTACATACATTTTATATTTGTTCGTGGTTTGAATTTGCTATTTAAACATTTTTTATAACTTAATCAAAGTTTAATGGTTTTTTGCTTGCTTGTTTATATTTAAAGATAAAATTAATCAAATTGCGATTTATTATTTTTTTTTTTATATATATATTTTATACAAATCATGTCGCATCGTTAATAAATTTATAAATAAACAAAAAAAAAATTTATTAGCTAATTTTTCGCCTTTGGTTAAAGAACATTTATGCTAACTTGGCACAAAAACGATTATTATGCTGATATGTTTATTTTATGTTTTATTAAAGAGTATTCAAAGTGTCGATGATTGGAATAGGAAATTTTGATTTTTTAAGTGTCTAGACGCCGCGCGATTGATCGCGATTGTCTGTGATTTGATTGACAATAAATAAAACATAAAAAAAAAAGAAAAAGTTTTTGCGATGATTTTTATTTTAATGTTTTGGTTTTAGTGTTTACTGTCGTAACTAATCAATTAATTTGTTTTAGTTTTATTAGAAATTCAGAATTTATTGTTGTCTTTTGTCCGGAGACACAAGTTTTTTTTTTTACAAACATTCACCGCAAGCTTATTTGCTTTTTTAAACGCAAAATTATGCATTAAAAAAAATATATTTTAATTGAATCAAGAGCTTATTCATCTAGCACTTTATTATATTATTTAAATTTTTTATGATTTCATATTTTTTTTATGAAATTTAATTTAATTAAGATAAGAATATCTTTTATAAAATGCTTTTCACTCTTAAGTTATTACCCATGATAATTATTATAAATATAGTAAAACGTTAAAAGTAAAAAAAAAATAATAAAAACTTTTCAAAAGTTCTTTTAATTAGAATTCGTTTTTTTCGCTAATTTTTTTTCACAGTTTTCTTATCATTTGATGATTTATTACTAACAATGAATATTTTTTTATGCTTCTTTAATTTTGTTTTTTTTTATGATTTTCTCTTCAAAATCTTTTTTAAACAATAATTTATAAAGACAAATCTGCTGCTTTTTAAAAACAAAAAAAATACGTTTCATTGTGTGCCGATTATTTAAAATCACAAATTGTATAACAGGTTAAAAAGCATTTTATATTTGATTGTTTTGTTATTAAGGAATGCTTTTTTCGTAAAAGAATTTTTAATTAAACAATTTTTTTTTTTTTTGTATAATATGGTCACTTATTATTATTTATAAATCAAATGCGTCGGTAATACAAATCCTAAACGTACAGATTGTTTTAAAATAATTTTTGGGAAAACAAAAAAAAAAAACACAATTTTTTTTTTTTTTTATAGACAATTAATTATATGACGCCACTATAAACAATATTATTAATTATATAAATTTAAAGAAAATTCTAAATAAATACAGGTCAATGGATTTTATAACATATTTCCTTTATTTTGTTTACGTAATTAAACTATAATATCCATTGTGTTAAATGTATCTAATTAAATTTAAATAAAAAATGTTGAGAAAAAAAAGCAAATTTTTGTTTTTTTCTTTATTACTTAAAATTGTTTTTTTCTTTTTCATCATCATTTTTTTTTTTTGGCGATTAGTTGGAATTTTTATCATGCACTACATGTGTTTTTTCATTTAAAAACCGCTAACGAAATGAACCTGATGTAAGAAATAAACGAATCAGAATGTTTCAAACAGAAGGAAAAGTTTTTTTTTTTTTATTTGTTAGGATTCAATAATTGTTTTTGTTTTCTTTGTTAATTAATAAAGAAAAGTAAATATTTGACAATTATATTATAATGGAAATTAGCATCTCAAAGTTAAACAGTAAAATTGTGCTAATTAACACCCACATGATAGTCGTGTGGTTGGTTATTTAGTTTAATTTTTATTTATATTACCCAGCATTTTTTTTTGTCTTTTTTTTTTTATTTTATTTACTTTTTTTTTTTTTTTTTGGTTTTATTTAAACCAAATTACATTATTTAATCAAAAAAAATTAACATTTACGTTTATTTTTAGAATTTCTTTTAACTGCCTAGTAACATGGAGGGAAATTATTTTTTTTTTTGATAGAAAATTACTTTATCTGTGCTTTTAGTTTGCTAATTTAAATTGACTTTTTGATTCATTACTAAGCAACAATTGATAACTTTTTATTGATTTATTTTACTTTTAACCACATTTATTGCCTACGATATAGGAAATTAATGAAAATTCGGGATCAAACATTTATTTATTCTATGCTTAGCTTTAATGTAATTCTATTAATAATGCAACATAACATTCGATTTATTAGTAGCATTAGTAGAAGCAAATAATGTTTTCTGTAATTATACTTAGTAATAGGGCTAAGGGCAACTGAATACAATTAATAACCTTTCAAGCAATTTATTGTTCTTAGTTAAGCAAAATTCTCATTATTTTTTAATATTTAATTTTCGGTTTTTTTTTTTTCCTTCTCTGTTTTTGTTTACAAAATTTAATCCAATTGCATATTCATATGTAAAAAAAAAACAAATTTTATTTCTTTTACTTTCTTTTACGTTTTTTACTTTTATTAACCTATAATCTAATGAATTTTTATTAAAAAAAAAAAAAAAAAAAAACATTCTCTTGCGTACCATTGAATCTTCAACAGAAAAAAACTCTTCTTATCCCAAGTTATCTACAGGCAAATACAGAATTGGCACAAGGATGATGATGGTTTTTTTTTTGTTTACAAATAAAATTAAATTAAAATTTGAATTTTTTCTTTTCATTAAAATTCGTAGTCATCATAATGCTTAAAAAAAAAATAATTTAATATAATAAAATCACTTTCTCTCACAAGTATAAAGTAAAATTTCATTAATAAAAGAAAATTTTGGTTTTTTGATGGCCAATTATTAAACGAATGATTAAAAAAGTTTTTTTTTTTTTTTTTTTTTTTTTCCGAGATTATCCATGATAATAAAATTAAAATTTTATCCAAAAAACATTATGTCATTTATTAATATAAACTGAATACGGGTTTTAATGATGATTATGTCACTTAACGGTCTAGTCTTATCAAGTGCATTCGTCGTCTAGATAAATATAAAATAAATCGTTTTAAAACGTTGAAATAAAACTGTGATAAAAAAAAAAAAGAAGCAGAAATTTATTGTTTTGACAGTGATACTTGACTATTTATAGCAATCCTAGTCATTTAAAAATGTAATTTAACCTGATTTTATACGGACAAGTTTAATACGAATAAAGATTCCTTATTGAAAATTAATTTAAAAATAAATGTTTAAGTGGAATTTGATTGATTTTTCGTTTATTTTTTTTTTTTTATTTTATAGATTTATTTCAATATTTTACGTAAAAAATTTTATAAATTTAGATTAATAAGAGCACATAATTAAAAATTAGTACATCGGAGTTCATTTACATAACAATTTCAAGCATAATGTTTCCTTTTTGTAGACATTTAGACAGATCGTTATTTAAGTGTGAATTATGTTTATACAGAGAAAACATTTAATTTATAAATAAATACGCGTAATATGTGCTTTAAGTTTTAATAATAAATGAAAAATGTTTTATTTCCAATAAAACAGATGTGTTTACGTATTGATCTTAAATTTATGTAATATTAATATGTGATTGCAATAATAAATAAATATTTTGTACATCTGAATATAAATTATGAGTAATTTTGGTTAATTTATTTATTAATTTGAATATTAAATAAAATGTTTAAACAGTGTAATAAATAAGGTAGAACAAATTATAATCAATTCCCTGAGATTTAAACAGTGTTGATAAGCAAATCAAATGAATTATTTATTTGTAATTATCATAGATTTTTTTTTTCAACAGGCTATTAGTGATTATTAATACACAACGTAGGTTAAATTTTCTTTATAACTACGACACCCCACAATCTTTTCTCAGCTTGTATAATTAATTTATTTTATTTATTCATTTAATTATATTAAACAGGTTTTATTGTAATTTTTATTTATTTAAAAAAAAATTTGTTTTTTATGTTTGTTTATGCTAATTTTAATTTTGTTTGCTGCTTTTTGAATTTTATTTATTTAAAAATATCTAATTAAACATATTTGTTAATTGTGTCAAAATTTTAATAACAATAAAACTATTAAAACAAATTAAAAAAAAAAAGTAGCATTACAGTGATGAGCATTATATATTTATTTTAATTAAATTTGATTAAAACTTTTATTCTGTGTTATATAGAGAACATAGGCTTATAATGATAAACATTTCCTTTGAGTCCTATTATTATGATAATTATAATAAATGAATAAAATAAATAATTGATTTAACCAACTAATTTCCTGTTTCTAACACAGTTGTGAAATATCCCTTCTGTGGCATTTCTCTCTGATTAAATTTAATTGAATTTCTATTGTGGTTTTCACTAAGTGTACGGAAGCGCTTCTACAGATAATAAATATAGAAGCAGAATAACAGAAGAGATAAATACTTTTCTAGTTAATGGCAATGCTATAAATATATTATTTAAAAATAAATAAATAAATAAAAAAAACATGTGTGTAGGCATGTACACATAAGCAACACAAATTGCGAATGTTGAACTATGATACTTTTGGTGTTTTGTTGTTGTTATTATTAATGTTTTTTCAATATTTTTAAAAATTCTCTCTTTGCAAAATTAAGATTGACAGCAATAATAAACAATTTTTTATTTATTTTTCGTTCTTTCAAATATGAATATAATGTCTGGTGTTTCATTTATTTATTATTTCATTGACGACAGTAATGGTTTTTGCTTTTTTTTTTTTATTATGATGTGAAAATGAAAAATTAACCATTTTTCACATTCGTCATGTATTGTAATTATGAATGAGTTAAGTAAAGTCAAGTTATTATGATTGACTGTTGGTTTTAATGATGTTTACTGCTGTTTAATTATTTTTTAATATGTCTCAGTTACAATGTGTGTTGCATTAAGTTTTAAAATTAGCTACAATATGACGTTACTTCGATAATTTTGCATGAACATTAACTTGTTCACTTTAATTATTACTAAACTAATTAACTGAGATGATATTAATGTAAATTGCAGTCAATACATTACAATCGATAAGCGTTACAAATGAAAAAAAAAAAAACGAAGACCGAAACACTTGTGACTACTTAAATGATAATATAAAAACTTGTTAACCTAAAAACGATGAAATAAATATTTCTAACCACTGTGGCACCTATAGTGCGATTAAAAGCATTTCTTGATTAAACTCTGCGGGTATTATTAACTTAAATATTTTTATACATTTTGTTCACCTTATTTTGAACTTAATGTTTTATACAAATAAATAAATAAATAAATAATAAAACACATTTCCCGCACAATAATTCTATTGTCAACAATGAAAAATTTCTTTTTTTTTTGTTTAATTCATTTTTGGCACACAATTAGATAATTTTTGCGTTAATATGTTTTAAATTTCATCAGTTTGTTTACTTAATGATGGAAATAATAAAAATAAAATTGCTATTTGTGTGTAGATAAACATCCTACTTCTGTGCATTTTTATTTCAACTGATTTTTTTTATCTTTAAAATTCACGATAAATAATTATTTAAAATTTTTTTTTTTTTTTAAATTGATTATTTTCTATCATTATTCAACGAAAAATTTATTTCCTTAAGCTAAAATGATCACAATTTTACATGGAAAACTGCTGTAAAATAATTATTTAAGTAAATAGAAAATGACTACATAAAAATTCTTACATTTTTATCGCTATTGAATGGAAGTGTAGAAAGTAGAAAAAAAAATTGATTTTTATAATATTATTTTAAGCTTTAATAATGATGAACTTTTATCTTTAAAACAATTTCTTTTAATAGTAAACAATTTTCGTGTTAAACTAATAAAAAAACGATATAAAAACTTAAAAAAATTAAATTAAACAGAAATATGCTGTTATCTTGCATTTTATTATTCAACATTTACAATATTTCAATACTCTGCTGTTTTTATGTTAATAAAATGAAATTGTAATAATAATGATACAAACGAAGAAGAAGAATAAGTAAAAAACCTTACCACATGTTTTAAGATAAAATAAAAATGATTACACAGAAATAACAACTACAGAGAGTTTTTTATTTAAATTTTTTTTTTTTTTGTTTTTTTTTCAGTTAGTCTCGTAATAATTATAAAATTAAATTGTTTATAAAAATAATACAGAAATAAACAATAGTAAATATATATAATAAATGTGTTTGTTATGTTGAATGTAACACAAATAAAAATACAAAACATGTTACAAAAAAAAAGAAAAAAAATTAGGTTGACTGCACAGTTGATTTGTGATAAGAGAGCAACAGAAGTATGATGCAGCTAACTAAATTGCATGCAATAAAAGAAAATTCATTGGGAAAGTTATTTTTATTAATTTTTTTTTTTTTTTAGTTATTTCACTATAACAAATGTAACAGATGGTTTTGTACTTTGATGGTTACGATTAGGAATTCTTACAAATTTGAATAACTGAATCCATTATCCGATTTTAATTGAAAGCATAACGCAGGATTATTATTATTTTTTTTTTTTTGATGAATATTACACAAAAATTATACGTTATCGCATTTATTTTATAAACAATAACCTGCAAAAACTTTTACATTAGCTGATAAACATGTAGTTGAAACATATAAATGGTTATATGAACAAAAAAAAAAAATAATAATAAAATAATTGAAAATCAATGAACTACACTGACTTTTCCGTGCATACAAAATGCATTTAAGCTCAACCAATATAAAATTTACTTAATTTTCAACTTTTTAAATCAGAACTGAAAAACAATTGATTAAATTAAAAAAGTTTTTATCATGCTGCGTTTTAATAATTTTTTACATAATAAAAATTCCATTTGAAAAAAAAAAAAAAAACTAATGAAAAGTATTATTTTTATTAACACAAATCCAAATGAAAATAAAATAAGTAACGAAGCAAAATAGTATTTTTGTAGTAATTTATAAGCTCTAAGTATATTGACATGATTTCTTGTACAATTCGTGTTTATGGCAACATCAAAATTCTTATATAATAAAACGATACGTTCGGTAATAAAATAACCATCGTCAGCGTAAGTAAAAAGGAAATGATTTGAGAACGTAGAAGAAGAATAATAAATACAAAATTTTTGGATAAATAAATAAAAAAAAGTTCAATACGGTCATAAATTTTATAATCAGAAAGACGTTTATTTTTTTTAAGCCAAGATTTACTCTAATAAAACTTAACCATTTATTTATTTTCTTTTTTTTTTTTTGTGAAACACGGAAGTGACACGCTTCTTTTATTTTTCACCAATTCTCTAATCTATTCGGTTGCCTTTTTTTGTGATAAAGAATTTATTAAATAATAACGTAAATAAAATTGCAAATGATTTTTTTTGTTTTGTTTAATAAAATTTGCAGAGATAAGAACTTTGATAATTTTTTTCCCCCTGTTGCTACTGTTGATTTTTTTTTTTTTTTTTTTTTTTTTTTTGAATAAAATTAAACGGTTTAGATTGAGATTTTAATTTTATTGCGGTGGATTACAGATTGTAAACGTTTTGCATTTAGTTTTCTATGTATTTTGGTTAGTTTAATAAGGGAAGATGTACGCTTGATGAATATATTTAAATAAATAAATTGAAATACAAATTTTGATTATCAAAAGTTTTTTTTTTTTTTTTTTTGATAGTGGTAAGGGTGACGTGATGTTATTAATTTATAGTTTGACTTACATTTGATATATTTTCATTGAATGTAAACTAAATTAAGAGTCTAGTCCGTTACATATATTAGTTTATTTACAGTCTCAAGAATGTCTGAAGTACTGTTAGTGAAATAAATTTACGTAGCTAGGAAATCATGCTCTAGTAAATACTAAAGGATGCTTCAATGTTCTTCACCATTTATCAAAATATCTTTACATCAATCTATCATCCTTTTAAAGAGATCAAACGGCAAGTGAAACACACAGTGTAAACAAACCGTTGAAAATCTTATTTAATCTACACACAGTGGTAATCTATTTCTTTTTTTTCCTTTTTATTATTTTGGTTCCTGTCGCATTTACTAGTCTAGCCAAAATTTACATTTTTCTATTATAAACAAAAAAAAAAAAACAAACCTCCCAGTATTTATCAAATTTAAAATAAACAGAAAATTTAATTTAGTGAAAATTGTGTATTTAATTTTTTGAAATTCTGTGCTAAAAAGCACATTAAAAAAGTGTAAAGTAAGGTAAATTTAATTCAATCAAAGTGTATGTTGATCAAACGAAAGCACAACAATTGGGGAGTTTATAGGAAAAATGGTTAAAAGACTTTTTATTATTCTTTTATTTTTTTAAAACTAAAGTCAAATAGAGTTTAGAAATATAAATAGGGGAGAGAACACAGTGCAAAAATTATTTACAAAAAGAATTTTTTTTTTAATTTATGTTGTATCTTCGATAACGTTTCATTACAGTGCACAACCCTCTATTATAATTTATTTACTTTACTAAGGGAACATCATAATAAATGTTCTTTAATGTTTACACATTTAATTTAAAGTTTATTTATTTGCAAGCTGCTTAACTGGAGGGATGTAGTAATGAAAACGCAAAAATATTTACTCATCACAACAAAATTAAAAGACAGAAAAATAAATTACTCAAAGAAAATTATATAAATAACTTTTGCTGTTGTTGTTTTCTTTTGATTGTCGGATCTTTATAGATTAAAGTTAAACTGTTTACAACCAAATTTGTCATCTATGAAAGTAATTCAATCAGATGTTAAGAAAAAATATTTGCTGTTGGCGAAACAACATAAGAAATCATTTTGACAAAAAAATAATTTTTTTTTTTTGGTTTCTTTTGATTATTTTTTTTTTTTTTATTGGTTGATTATTTATTACAATCTTCTGTTATTGTTGTATTGTAACAAATGAAAAGCGTGTGACAATCATCAAACAAATTAAAAATTAAGAAATAAATTTACTTTTTTTTTTTGTCTTTTCGTTATCATAATAAATTTATCCACCCACTATAATCCTAAAAATGCGCAGTTTTATTTCTTAATTTGTATTTTATTTTTATTTTTTATAATTAAACAATGATGCAGGACGCGTTTAACCGATTAAATGATTTTTTTTTGTATTAAATCTTTCCTTGAATTTGGTTACAGCATTGAACAAAAAACAAACTTTTTACTTCGCTAGATTCTTTTAAAGATATTAATCCAGACGAGACGGTTGATCGTTTTAGGATAGAAAAGTATTTTTTCTTTTTTCTAAATTGTTTATTTTTTTTTTGTGGATTTTAAAACGACCACAGAATTTTATTATCTTAAGTGCTTAGTGTGATTATTATTGTGTTTATTAGTTAAACAATTAAAACGTAAATAAATTTTTTTAAATGTTTTCGAAGTTTTATTTGTGCAAGGATTTAAACAGATAATTTTTTTTTTTGTTTTTTATTAAAGCTTACGATTTTGTATGGTATCTTAACAATAGTAATTAGTTGACGTAATTTTGTTGTTTAATTGCTAATAAAGTTATTTAGAATTTAACAAATACAAAATTATACCAGTTTGGTAAATTTTAACTATTTGGTTTAAAACTTTGCTAAACAAGTTTTAATTTGCTTATAATGTTTGTGTTAAAAGCATTAACAGAACAAAAATTTATAGAAAACAATCGACAATACTAGAAACGAAAAAAAAAAAGAAGAAATATGAACCTATGTCAAGTAAATTATTATTAAAAAATATAAAAAATCACTTTTCGCATGTGATTTGTATTTTTTTTTTTCGAAAAACACAAAACACCCAAAAGCGGAATAAATAAAATTAGAAAAAAAGAATGAATCAAATTTGGTTGCTGATTGTAAATCTTAGGGGTTTGGTTGTGGCCGTAGATTGTTAGGGCAAGGAACACATAAGAAAAATATATTAGTCACGTCATCACGTTATGAAAATAGAAAAAATAAAAAGAAATTAATAGAAAGGAATTGACTTTTCTTGGCTCTTTATTTTTGAATTCTTAATGTTTTTAGCATTTTTTTTTTTTTTTTTGCTATACATACCGAATACGTAGAAAATAACGCAATGGAAATAAAGAATCCTTAAAAACTACTCTTAATAAACAACAAATCAAAATGACATCTGAGACTGAGTGTCTTGTGGTTTAATAATATAAATTTCAATTTAATTTGAATTTCAGAAGATACAGACAAATATAAATAATATCAGAGAAATTTCATGGGTTTTTATATATATTACTTATGTTATGTTGTTCTTTGTTTTATTTCCTTGTCATCGTTGTTTTATTATCAATTTTTAATATAAAAACAATTTTATTCGTTTAATGCAAATTTGTTGCATTCAGAAATTGTTTCAAGTAACAAAACTACTACAGAAGTTTTGTACAAACAAATCATTAAATATTTTAAATTCCTGTGAACGACAATTTTATTTTATTTCATTTTTTTTATTATTATTATTATTTGTATTAAGAAGGGAAATGAGCTGGAAAGTTTTTTTTCTTTTTTTTTTTTATTATTATTAGAAACAATGATGAAATTTTGTCTGGTGTATATTTTGGTATTATCGATACAGATTTTGTGGAAGAAACAGTTTAAACAGTTTTATTAAGAATTTATTAATAAAAATATTAATAATCAATTTCCAGTTGGTTATGAAACCAAAAAGGAATTTCTTTTTTATTTTTTTATGGGTAATTAAATATTTTATTAATTAATCATAAAAACAATGAAAATTCTTTATAAAATGTAATAATTTTATAGCAGAGGAAATAAAATAAAATTGAATTTTAATAGTTTTTTTTTTTTTTTCTAGTAATTCTTCCAGTATAGCGAAATAATAGAAAAACTTTATGAAGAATTCTGTTAAAAGGATTTTGTGGCTTGCATACAGTTTGTTTGTTGTTGTTGTGGTAGTAAAGCTTTTAGTTACTTAGTAACGATGATATCAAAAGACAATTAATTTTACAAAACAACAAAGAATGTATTGCATGTAACAGTGCGCCAGGCGTTAATTAATATTACTTTGGCTGCAAAAATATGTGGAAATCTTGATAGTACACGTTGAGTGAATTAAGATTATTAAATAAATTTTATGTATCACAATAATCTAGATTGGATTTTATCATTTTAATGATCATTTTCATTGGATTGCTACTTTTTTTTTTGTTTTTTTTTATTAATCCTTAAAAATTTTATTTTATATTTCAAATATTTTCCGTTTTTTTTACGATATTGTTTTCCGTGTGTATTCAGGACAATGTACTCCGAGTGATAAACGAAAAAAGAAGCAAAATGTTTTTTTTTTTTTTTTTTAGTGTTTAGCTTTATTAATGTATTCAAGGATAATAAAACAAGGAAACAAATATTTATCCATTGTAATAAATTTATTTTCATACTCCCCCTTTTTTTTTTAAATCAATAAAAGAATTTTTTGTATTTTTTAATTAATTTTTTTCTTTCGGTAAATAATTGTCAAAAGTTTAACTTTGGTCATAAAAAGTTTATTGATTGCTGTTGTAAAAATTAATTTTCAACAATTTTCTTACCTGCTAAGGGTTGAATGCGCGCCCCTTTTTATTTTAGAATTTAATTTATCTTCTAATTACCACCTTGTTTGGCTTTAAATCATATTTTTTCAAAAATATCACCAACACTACCACCAAATGCTTGACATCAAGAACGTTTCTGGGAACGCTTATTACAACTCTCTAAGAAGAATGCCATTCAAAATCAAAGTAATTATTGGCAACACACAAATTGTTAATCAAACAACGATGAAGCCTGAACTAAGAAATAAATTGATAGTTTTCTATTGTGTTTATTTGGGACCGCGCGAACGCAGTCCCAGCTAACAAAAATTATGCGCACGAGTTATCCACATTAGGGATAATCGCGGAGGTCAACCCATTCCTTAGTGCAATGGACAAGTCTCACCCCGGGGAAACCACCTTTTTGATCATGGTAGATCCTACGCCAGGTAAGTATGCTTAATTCTTCACACATTTGCCATTATATACTTTGACTACTTCATTCCACTTGTGTTTTGTATTACTTAAAAATATTTTTTTTTTTTAATTATTAAAATTTAAATATCACGAAACACAATGATACACGGTTTGCTATTACTCACATGACTATTTATAATTAATGCTAAGTAAAGTTTTCTTGTTGTTGTTCGTATTCTCTACTTTATATGTTTGGTATTACTCAATGCTAAAAGTCTCTTATTAATGCATGTAAGACTTCGAAATAAATGGTTGGTTAGTAGGATGACAATCAATAATGTATGTAAGACCATGTAATGCGGTAGTAATGTTTACCACAGAAATAGCCACCTTGAATTTTCTTTGTTTGTTGCATACAAATCTGTTAGTCGTCAGCATAAAGTAAACTTAAACCAATAGTTAAAAGGATGTTAAAAAAAAAAAAAAAAAAAAAAACTGTAACACATGTCCTTTTTATGTTTATTTTATCCGTTTTGTTTTCTTTTTGGATTACTCCACATTGCAAAATGTTTTCTCGTATTATTTTTCTTTATACGATAAAAACACTGTGAACTGCGAACACTTTCAATGAAGTCAGTATGAAAAATTATTTCATAAACTGACAGAAATCGTTTTCCTGATATATTTTCAAATATCAACCTCGAAACAATATCATAATAACGGCAGGAATTGAAACCAGGAATGGGATGGGCTACTGTGCGTTTAAAAATTGTTTATAAAGCATGTGAATAGCAACGCAGCTAATATTGCTTATTATTTCAGGGGTTGTTGTCACTGTTTTCAGCATCACTTTCAAACATTATTTTAATTTAGTAAACACTGAAAAAAAAAGTATCGTTATGAATACATTTTTAGGATGTTGATATGTCTGGGAATTCTCTGCTTTAAAAATCATTCAATAAATATTGAAAAATAGATGAAAAGTAGCAAAAAAAAAGGAAAAAAAAAACGTTAAGCTGAAACATATTACGAAGCTTAAAACTTCATGTTTTTGTTAAAGTGTTTATTTTAGAGCTTTTTTTTATTTATTTTTATTATCCCAAAATTCAAATTGTGAAAAATTTATGAATCATTTTTCTTAGATAGATATTTTTGACGAATATATTTTTCCGTTTTATCAATTTTGTGTTTTTTTTTTTTTTTTTCTTTTTTTTCCTTCATCTATTTTCTATTAGAAAATCTAAGAGACGACGTAAATTATGTGAAAAATAGATTGTGTTTTAGACTAGACTTAAATGGGCGGATTGAATAGTTAAGTGTTTTATTTATTTTTATTTTTTTTAAACTAAAGAGGCAGAAGCGGATGCATTAAAATGTTTATTTAGATTACCATACGTCTAGAAAAAGGAATCTTTTCAAAAATTATTTTATTTTCTTATCAATTTTATTCAATTGAAAAATTCACATATTCACTATTCTTTAAAGTGATATAAATATGTTGGAAAAATAATTTTTTTTTGTTAAATATGACAAAGACGAGAAATGATAACAATTGACAAGCGTTATGCACAACAAAAATTTATTCCAATAATGATAAAAAATTACTTTTAGATGAATGAATTTTAGTTTGCTTCGACGTTTTTATTTTATTTGTTTCTCTATAAAAAGAAGTTCAATCTTCAATAATAATAA
Source organism: Ptychoptera albimana (assembly GCA_961205885.1). Taxonomy (NCBI): domain Eukaryota; kingdom Metazoa; phylum Arthropoda; class Insecta; order Diptera; family Ptychopteridae; genus Ptychoptera; species Ptychoptera albimana. Next base: position 8,705,256 of record OY540802.1, on the reverse strand, counting down.
TAAAAATAATGATGTTGATTGAAGATCCTGTTCTTATGGTTGTACTTGGTATAAATGTTCGTTTGTTGTTCAGAAATTGAAACCGTAGAACGACGGCTCAAATCGTTTTGTCTTTTAAGCATCTTTAAGTATTGTTTTTTTTTTTTGCTATATAAGATGATGAATTAAATTTTTTTTATTTTTTTTTTGTAGCTTTGTCTTGTTTTGGTTAAAAAATAATATAATGTTACAATCCCAGTGAGTAAATATAGTCTCTAAGGGTTTGATTGTTGGATTAATGTTGGCAAACAATTGTTTTGATGAAATATTTGACTTTTGTCTGGAACTTTAATGAGATTCGTATTGTGAATAGATCGTTTTTGGTAGGCTTTTATCCTAAATATAGAGAATGCTTATAAAGTTGTACTTAAAGCTGTAACATGTGTTAAATGAAAAACACTTTGGTTGTACACTTGATAAAGGAAATTTTTAACAAAATTTATCTGGAAAAGGATTTAGAAGGGTACGTTGCCCAAATACATTTTTTTTTTCTATACTCAAAATTTGTATTAACTCATCAATTCAGTTCGTAAATGTTGAAAGCTTAAAATAGGGTTTCTTTATTATTTTAAAGTAAAAGACTCAGTTTATTTAGAAATGTCGTTGTATTGAAATTCCTTAATAATTTTACTTTTTAGTATTTGAAATTCGTTGTACCATTTTCACATTGATTTATTTTTTTGAGTAGGTTGTATAGATGATGGAAAATAGCGATAAAATTCTATAAGATTTACGATTTTATTAAATCTCTTTTATCATGCAGCACATAATAAGGGAAATCAATCAAATTGCTGATGATAACAATTGAAAGGATTTCTAATTCAATTTCCTTATTTTTGCAAGTTTTAACATAAAATTATGAAAATTGCTTTTTTTTTATCTATCGCATATATTTTCTTTATTCATTTATTTTTTTTTCTTTCAATATATTACTTTAAAGTGGGTGGCAGAAACTTTACATGCACAAACAGAACATTAGTAATGTTGTATGCTCGAGGGACAATGTTATAAATAAATATTATTTTTTCATATAAAGATTATTAATGCAATGTAAACACTGTATTTAAATAATAATATATAATATTTAGCTTTTAAACTATGGTAAACTAGTTAATTAAAAAGCTTCTTCATTTCTTTAGTAATATTTCTACGGATGTCACATTAAATTAGAATTTTTATGTTTACACAATTATTATTTCAATCAAAACAAATTTAGGATTACAAAAAAAAAAAAAAGCAAAATCTTTAGTCCTTTCCTTTTCTTGTTATTGGTAAACTTCTTTTTCTTTGATTTAATCAAAACGAAAACAAAAATAACTTATACTTGGCGTCTCCACTGGGTTAGAATTTGATGTGTTGAGTCTTTGAAATTTTTTGTCGCTTTTTATTCTTCTTTTTTTTTCATTAAGGTATTTATAAAGTCATTTAAATTAATTCATTTTATTTTTTCAATGCTAAATTATAGTAAGAAAACTAAAAATAAATAATGAATAACAGGAGTTCGTTACCCTAAAAACATGTCAACGATAAGAAATCACAAAGTTTTATTTATTTTTTTATTATTATTAATGTAACAATTGTATTATTATTTAGATATTTTAACAATAGTAGTAAATAAGACAGCTGGTTTATTTATTTTTGATTTAAATTCGCGTGATACTAGGTTATTTGATTTTTTTTCTTCTTTCGTTCTGTTTATTTAAAGCGTTTTCTGTCGTTGTATTTATTATTTATGTTATAAAATAAACAAAAATTTACTATGCATGTGTTGATTTTAGTTTACTAAATTCATGTGAATAATATAATTATTAAAGTTATATTGAAAAAAATAACTGAAATAAAAACAATGTAAAAGCAAAGTAACTAAACAACAAGTGCGTTTTATTTATATACGAAATAATTGTTTAAAAGTTTAATAAATGTATTTTTAGTGTTTCCGTTAAAATAATTTTAGTTTGAACAAATAAAACCATAAAATAATGTAATAAAAAAAAAGATAGAAAAAAAAACCCAAGTTAAGTGTAATAAAGTGTAGGAAACGATAATAAAAATTAAAATGTAATTAAAAAAACAAAAAAATGATTATAAAAAAATTAATTGAACAGAAGTACAAGACATTTTTATTACAAATATCTTATTGACGTTCACTGATTAAATATTTGATTAAAAAAGGAAGTTAAGAGACAACAAACTACTGTAATTTTGTATGTAAAGTTTTCATCGAACTATTATACCACACGGAATATAATAATAGAATATGAATCGATGTTTGTCATTAATGTTTTTCAATATTTTTATTATAAATCGTCTAATGTTTAATTTGTCATTATCAACGAGAAATATTATTATTTTTCTTTTAATGGCAATCAATCTTGATACAACACAATTTAATGGTGTGACAGGTGAAGTTTATACATTAGGTTATATAACTGGAGCACAAAGACGTCCAGGCGACTTAGAATACAAAAGGCCAGGTATTTATTATTTTTAATTAAAGAAGAACATTTTTTTTTTACAAGTGTCAATAATTTTTCTACAAATTTATTATATGAATAATAAAATAAAATTTAAAAGGTATCTGTAAACCTTATTGAAAACTATTGCAACTATTGAAAACAACAAAGAGTTTTTTTTTGTTTGCTCTAAAACTTTCAATAATGTTAAAAGTTTTTTGTTGAAAAGCTTTTTCAGTGCTCATGAAATATTTAATGCAATAAAACTCAGTATGCGATTTATTTTAATTAGAAAAAATAAAAAAAAACAACAACAAAATCCTAGTAGTGCTTTTATGTATTTAATTTTTTTTTTTGCTTGCAAAAATGATTAGCTTTCTTAATTGAAAACAACGACAAGTTTTATTTAACAGTAAACGAAAAAAAAAAAATGTTTGTTTTGTTAAAACAAAATACCTGTTGATTTTGTGAATACAATTTTGCTACCTTGTTGATGCTTGACGTCGAGTAAACATGTCTTTAATGCATTTAACTTTAATATAAACCATTTTTAAAGTCGTACCATTCTCGCTTTAAACCGTATTGCATAATTAATGCAGCAATTACTTTGTTCACTTTTTCACACAGGTGAATAAATATAATTAAACTTAACTCATTTAATAAAATGAAATAATAATGTTTAATAGTTTTGTTTAAAAATATTCGATTTTAACTAATAAAATGAAAAGTGGAAATGAAATTTTCTTTTTATTTTAACAACAATTTTTTTTTTTAAATTCATCTCACAAATGATCAGATCGGTAATTAGTTTGACGTTTAATGAAATAGAAATGAAATGACTTTTAATAATATATTTATTTAATTATTTCAACAAATTGTTATATATATTTTTTTTTGTTTTGTAAAGAAGTCCTTTCTAGCACGTAACATTCGTATCAATTAATTATTTCGAAATGGTTCTTTGTTAAAAAAAAAATAATGAAAAAACGTAAAGCGAATATCATTAAATAGAAATTTATTGTTTATTTCCATAACACGATAAAAAAAAAGGTCTTCAAATATCTGGTGCTATCTCATTAGCTGTTTTTGAGGTAAATACTGGCAAATTAAAAGATATGGGACATTCGTTGGAGTTTTTAGTAGCTGAAACGTACGGTGAAGAGGTGTCTAGTATACGTCAAACAGCTGCTCTATGGACAGAGAAAATTGCTGCCTACATCGGTCCACAGGAGACATGCGTTCATGAAGGTCGAATGGCAGCAGCCTTTAATCTACCAATGATCTCCTATGTAAGAGCTTACATAACACTTAATTCTATATTTTTATGGCACCTTAAATGCTTAAAATATCTTTAACAAATTGTATAATGCAAATACTGTGCTTTTATTGTTATTACGATTTTAGTTTTGTATTCATCGTGAAACATCGAATAAAAAAGATTTTCCAACATTTGCTCGCACTCGACCGCCGGATACACAAATATCAAAGTCAGTTGTTTCATTACTTTTAGCATTCAATTGGACGCAGGTAAAAAAAAAATGTTTTTATTTTTTATTATTCTTTGTTACATTTCAAAGTTTGCGAACATTTTCTTTTATAAAAATTATTTTTGTTTGCTCGTTGTACGTGTAGGTAACATTCCTGTTTTTAGATTCGTCTGATGATGAATATCGGCCAGTGGCGGAAACCGTTTTATCAACACTCAAAGCATCCGGTGTTCGTGTTTGTGCTACTCACACATGGAATGGTGTCTATCACCATGGTTATATGAAAAATCCTTTTGATGATTTAGTTGATTTAACTTATATGGATACGAGAAGTTTGTTTAGTTCCACAAAATAAACTTTATCTTAAAAGTTTTTTTATTTTTCATAATCAATCATATTTTTCAGTTTATTTAATTTTGGGTCATCACTATGAACACGTAGGTCTGTTGTCAAGTTTATATAGTCGAGGACTGTTAGACAAAGGTATACAATCAAGTGCAAACCATATTGATTCGCCTAATCAAATAAAATTGAAATTTTGAAAAGTGAATAAATTTCTACCAAACATTCTCAGGTGAATACTTTGTGGTTGGAATTGATATCGAACAATATGATTCTAGTGCTCCTGATAAATACTTACGTGGTTTATTACAAGATCAAACTGATCCTAAAATGGCAAAAGCATTCCAATCTTATCTGGGTGTTATTCCTTCGGCAGCGATTGCTTTTGACGATTTTGCTAAACAGGTGGGCTAAATCAAATTTATTATTTCAATAAAACCGAATATAAAAAAATTTGAAAAACATTATTTTGCTATAAATATAAAAATTATTAAGTTAAGTCTGAGTTATATTTGTAAAAAAAAAAAATATATGTGTAAAACTTTTCCGTTTTTAAGAAAAATGATTTTTTATTATTATAGTTTTTGTCTAGCCACGTGAATAATATTTTTCCTCCTTATTTTATGTAATTTTTATTTTGTTAAATCAGAATAATGTTTATCAATTTTGGAACGCGTCATTATTATTCGTTTTGTATGTTTTAAGACCGAAACATACCATTGTTGTTTCACATCATTGTTATTTCAATTTGAGTCTATTAAAGAACACTAACTGGGGCCCATGTAACATAATAAAAATTTATTCGCGTGTTATAGAAATAAATTGAATATGCCCCATGTCGTCCTTTTGACTTTCGCCTTTCACTTTTTATTTAAATATTCATCAAAATGTTGGAGAAAATGTGCTGTTTTCGTATTCTTAAAAAAAAAAAAAAAAGAATCGATAAACCAATAAAAGTATTGAAACTTTTAAACTTTTACACAGAATATTAGTTTACTAATAGGTTAGCAGAGAGTGATAAAAAAAGATCACCCCGTGGAACAAGATCTTATTTTCTTTATGAACGCTTGTTGAAACTTGTAAATATTTGATCAATGCTTTGATTGTGTGGTACTGATAAAGGAAACGTGCTAACAACATAGTTCATTTTTTTTTTTATGAAAACACACAAATTTTTTGAAGGAAAGAAGTAAGATTCTAGATAATATATTATTACTCTCATAATTAATTTACAAAACAGATTATCACACGACTGTAGAAACAATGTTTGTTTTTTTTTTTTTTTAATCACAAGTAGAAAAATAAACAATAAGCCCGTACTTAATAACGACGAAGTAGTTGTTTTCAACAGCGAAAATATTGTTGTCAACTCTTTTATCACCATGTATCTATAATGAAGATAAAACGATACCCAAACATAATAACGAGAAAATAGACGAAAAGAAGTTTTTTTTTTCTTCTTATGAAATATTTGTGGCCCGTTTTTCATCGCTAAAAATTACATAATAGTAATGATGCTTCATAAAAAAAATGTTAACCTTAGGTTAAGATTAATGATGCTCTACAAAGTTTATAAGTTTATAAAGAAATAGAAAAAAAAATTTATAAATAAAACAACGTATAATACATGTAATGTCATTAATGAGTATATTTTTTGTAAAGGAAAAAAATGTTTTAATAAAAAAAAAAAAAAAAACACTTTTTATAAACTTGATAAAGTGGAATTATTTTGTTGCTTTATATTGTTCTTCTATTTTGTTACTTTATCACTTGATTTTTTTTTTTTTGTTTGTTTTTAAAGATATTTCTTTTCACAAAAAAAAAAAAAAAATGTTTTAATCACGGATTACTCTAACGCTAATAACACTAGAAATATTCTTTTGAGAAAGGATTATTTGTGATTAAATTAGTCAGGTGTTTTCATTTAATTCACAATTTTAATGCAATAATTTAAAAAGTATTTTTCGATTACACGAAAAATGTATAATAGAATTTCATCATTTTACCAAAACATTTTTAATTAATATTGATAAATTTTATTTAGGTCAATAAATATATGGAGCAGGCACCATTTAATTTTCCAAATCCATTAGGCTATTTTGGTGGTGGGAAGCAGGTAAATATCAAAAATTTTAATTTATTAATAATTTAATCAAAATTACACAAAAAAAAAAAAAAACATTTTTTAAATTTAATTAAACAGTGAATAGTTTATAGAAATTATTCCGATTAAAATAAAAAAAAAAATTATAAATCTGATTCAATAATTTTAAAAGTTATTAAATATTTTTTTGGATTTTAAAATTGTGTAGATAAGAGCTGAGGCTGCATATTTGTATGATTCTGTTCATTTATATGCAAATGCATTAATCAAAGTGTTACAAATGGGCGGTAATCCTCGTAATGGTACAGCAATAGTTGATGCTGTTAAAGGCAGCAGTTATATGAGTGCTATGGGGTGAGTTTTTCTACTATTCATTTTTCAGTTTTTGTTTCTAATATTTATTTTTCTTTCTTTGTACAGATATTTGGTTTTTGTCGATGAGAATGGTGATGCTGAAGGTAATTACACGATATTAGCTCGTGGTCAGTTGATACATAAAAAAGGGATAGCGAAAATAAGCAGCAATAATGTATTATCGAGAAGTGAATATGGTCTTTATCCAATTGGTACATTTAAAGCACCGGATGGTTTACAAATTCCAGTAAATACATATTTTGGTTTTTCATTAAAATTTTATTTTATTTACTAAATCACAAATGTTTTCATAACAACATATTATACTGCACAATACATAAATAAAAATTAATTAAAGTCATTATCGCTTCCCTCTAATCGTGTCATTAATACATATTTTACCTATTTATTACATTTTATTGGTTATTTTTTATTATAAAAATGATTTTTTATTTTATGAGCTCATTGAACGCGAACACTAACAATCATTTTTATTACATTTAACGAGAAAATAAATATATTTTTGATATTTTACGCGTACAATCATTTTTATCATTTATCTTGATTCCTTATGTTGATATTAATTAAACTTAATCGACGTTTTAGTAGATAATATAATCGCGATATCATATATATTTTCATATTTACATTAAATCGTAAGCATAAACAAAATATTAAGAAACATTTAGTAGAGACACATCTAGCACGTACACATTATACCAGTTTTACTAAGAAATGAAAAGTGTTGAAACACTTTTCTTTGTTACTAATTTATTTAATTAAACACTTTTCTTTTGTTTCAATCATTTATTTATAAAAAAAAAAAAAAAAAAGAAAAAATTGAATTAAAATATAAAATTTAAAAACACGCTTTTCCTTTTGCTCGCGTCACAGTTTCAGCCACAGGTGAGTACACATTTCTTATTTTTATTTGTTTTCCAATTTAGTTACTTTTCCAAATCACGTATTTTAGTAGAATTAAAAAATAAAACTATACGAAAGGTTACTTTTTTTTATTGCAAGCACAGAGCATTTAACATTGATAATTTATGCATTTTAATTTTGGGGGAAGGTTAAAATCAACGGGGACATTTATTTAAATTTAAATTTAAATCTAAATCATTTCAGATGAATTATTTAAGAAATGGTAAATCTCTTATCTCATTAATACACGTTTAACATTGTCAGCAGTGACAAAAGATCCAACTATGCAACCCCCTTTAATACGGTAAATTAAAAAATATAATAATAAAGAAAGTGATGGAAATGAGATGATTAAGTTTCTTTAATAACAACCAAAATGAAATGAAAAGAAAACTAACAGAAAAAATCGATTGATTTAATCTCGAATATTAATCGAAATTTCCTTTTTAAATTGTCTACAAGGGTTAAATGCTTATTTAATAATAAATTGTAGAAACTTCTGGGACAACACCCTAATTGAAATAATAATAATAAAAATTTTTTTTAATTATTTTCATATTTTCTTTTCTTTTGATTGCATACAGGAATTACAACTGTTTGGTACAATTGACTGGGTTGGTAAACGTTCTCCCATCGCTGAACCAGAATGTGGATTCCGTGGAGAGAAATGTATTAGTTAGTATATTTTTCTTATGTTTATTCGATTTTTATTTTTCTTTTCTATTATAATAATTTCTTTAGTTTTTAATGAGTTTCTTTTCGATTCATCAAAAGACAACTGACTTTACTAACTGTTTGCACTAATCATGATAAAATGAAAAGAAATTGCAAAGTAAAAAAACAATATAAGAAATAGAAAAACACTTGATGTTTATATTATATGAAGAAGAAGAAATAATAATAATAATAAAAAAAAATTGTCTTGTTATAGAAATTCTTTTTCTGTATCATAAATATTTGATTCATTTTTATTTTTTGTAGGTTACACGGGTGAAATATCAGCTGGAATTGCTGGCGGTGCTCTGGTTCTTCTTGGTATTGTATTGTTAGTTTTATATAGAAATTGGCGTTATGAACAAGAATTGGATAGCCTGTTGTGGAAGGTCGATTTCAAGGAAATACAAATGCATGAAAATGATAAAGAGAACAATGGTCAAAAACAAACAAGGGTGATTGAATATTCTATTTTTCTATTTATTATTGTCACTAATATTTGTAGCATAAACATAATGTGTTGTATCATAGAAAATAAATGTGTCTACAATGAAGATATCGAAATAACAATTCTTATCGTTTTGTACTTTAATATCATTTGCACAGGGATATTCCACATTAAATTTAATGAGAAAGATTTATTAGCTTAATATTGCACCTGATATCAAATAAGGGATAAACATAACAAAATAAAAATACAGAAAGACGGCAAAGTAACAATTTTACTTAATTGGAATAATTATATTATTCAGGTATTTTTCTCTCGCTACTCGTTTTTAGTTTTTACTCCACATTTTATTTTTTCTTTCACCCTGTTAATAGGGAGAAAACTATATATAAAGATTTATTATTACTTATTTTACGCGCGCTTTCTTGCTACTTCTTCATCGTCTGAATTGTTTGACTTATTTGTTGATAACTACCAGAGAAATATATGTGCAATGACCTTATGATTTTGGTAAAAATAATAAAAAATAAAAACAGAACACGTTAGGGGTTGAAAACACTACAAATTATATATATATATATATATATATATATAGAATAGCCGTAAGGGAGTATTCGTATAGGAAATAATCTTATAAGTGTCAACACACGTTTATTCAGAAAGGAAATTTATTTTTATATTTGCGGAATAATATTTATTTTTTTTTTTTTTCATTTCATTTCCTAATCGATTATTTTTTTATTATTCTTATCAGTTACATTTCATATATAATTTATTTCATTAAAAATGTGTTAAAGTTACGTGATTAAAATTTTATTTATTTTTCAGATGGTGGTTGAATTCGTTTTTTTTTTTTGTTTTTTTTGAAGGTACAAATAGATTAATAATTAAGAAATTTTCGTTAACTTCGTATTACTTGGAATTTTTTATTTAAATGAGAAATAAGTACATTTCCTGTTAAAATGTAATTTTTTTTTTTTATTGTTTATAAATATTAAATTGATTGATGCACTCGTTTCGAGAAAATTAAAAGTTTTTCGTTTATTTTCCAATCATTAATAAATAAACACGCAAACAAATTCATTTATACGGATGATAAAATTTTTGTCTAGTCTAACTTTGTTAACTGAAAATTACTATTTTTCCTATGAAAACAAGATTTTCCATTGTCAAAACATAAAACAAAAAACAAAAAGGCAAAAACAGTGTCTTGTATTACGTTCTGTTGTTTAAGAGTTTTTGTTTCTTTTGCGAATGTGAATTATTAGCAATATTATGTTGCATGCTAAACAAAAATTGAATATTCGGTTCAACTGCATTAGTTATTTGATTTTTTTTTTCTTTTTTCTTCTACATTTTTATATAATTTGAGCACAAGCACACGTTTATGTTTCTAAGCATTATTTAACTTCTTATTTTTTTATGTAAAGGAAAGAATAGAAAAATAATTTTTTCTTTCTAAGAAACAGAATAGAAAATTGAACCGAAAAATAGTCGAATATAAAATGCATTGACAAGAAACGGTATAAGAATAGAACGTCACGAAACATTCCCGATAATAGTGAGTCGGGGTTGTGTGGAAGATTTACAACCTATGGTTCTTTTTTTAACAAAAATATAAGAATGGTTGATCCTAAAAATAAAAGGGTTATATCAAAGCATTAGTTAGCTTTAGAAGATACGGTATACGTATTAGTGTAGATCATTGGATTTTGATTTAATAAGTTTCTGCCCTATTTATATATATATATATAATATACATATTTTACAATTTCCTATAAATTTTTATTGTTATTTTTTATGTTTTTTATGTACAACAGTCAACACATCCGTTAATACGCACCAGTCAAGTTAGTTTAAGTTCAAATCCAGATGCTGATTTTCGTTATTCAACAATTTTCACACCAATTGGATTATATAAAGGGCAACTGTATGCAATCAAAAAGGTGAAAAAGAAAAGCATAGATATCACGAGAGAAATGAAAAAAGAACTGAAATTGGTAGGGACTGAATGACTTTACATTTTTCTAATAAATAAAAATAATTTTTTTTTTATTTCTTAAATAAAGTTAAGGGATTTACGACATGACAACTTAAATGCGTTTATTGGCGCATGTACGGAGCCACCAAATATTTGTATAATCACAGAATATTGCTCACGGGGTAGTCTGAAGGATGTTTTAGAGAATGAAGATGTTAAATTGGACAATATGTTTATTGCTTCAATGGTGGCTGATATTATCCGAGTAATACAATGCAGATTTTTTATTTTTTTGCTGCAACACCATTTCATAAGAATTTTTATTTTCATTTTAGGGTATGATTTATGTCCATGAATCACCATTACGTTTTCATGGTGCATTATGTACATCAAACTGTTTAATCGATTCACGATGGGTGGTTAAATTAAGTGACTTTGGTTTGTATGCGTTTAAACAGGGGTCTGAGGAGGTCATTGATGCAAATCATGTGGCACAAAATGTTAACCAGAAAGTGTTAAGTTAGTGAAACATAATTCGATTTTGGTTGATGTATTATTAAAACAACAAAAAAAAAATTCTAGAGTTACTGTATCGTGCGCCAGAGCTACTAAGATCAGGTGCTGCGTCAATGGTCCCAGGAACTCAAAAGGGTGATATATATTCCTTTGCTATTGTTTTGTATGAAATTCAAACAAGACGTGGTCCGTTTGGTGAGGCCGGACAACATCCAATGGATTGCTTAAAAAAACTTTTACATTCAGAGGATCCGTTACGTCCATTTAGACCACCGTTAGAGCCACTCGAGTCTTCGTTTGACTGTGTACGCGAATGCTTAAAAGAATGTTGGACTGAACGTCCCGAAGATCGTCCTGATTTTAAATCAATTCGTACAAAATTACGTCCGTTGCGTAAAGGAATGCGACCGAATATATTCGATAATATGATGGCGATGATGGAGAAATATGCAAATAATTTAGAAGCACTTGTTGATGAACGAACTGATCAGCTTCAGGAGGAGAAAAAGAAAACCGAAGCGCTGTTGCTGGAAATGTTACCACGTCCTGTTGCTGAACAATTAAAAAAAGGACACAAAGTAGAGGCTGAAAGTTATGATATGGTGACTATTTATTTTAGTGATATTGTTGGATTTACGGCTATGTCCGCTGAGAGCACCCCACTTCAGGTCGTCGACTTTTTAAACGATCTGTACACGTGTTTTGATTCTATAATCGGCAACTATGATGTCTACAAAGTGGAAACCATTGGTGACGCATATATGGTGGTGAGTTTCAGATTATCTTTTGTATTACATCTCCGAAATATCATGTAGCTAGACAAGTAAGCCAGACTGAGACGTGCTAAATTTATTACAACTCATTTATATCTTTCATCTCCATCTTTAAGAGTCCTTTCACTTTCATATAATAGACTGAACCGTATTTATGTTTTAAAATTATTCTTATCAGGTATCTGGTCTCCCTATTCGCAATGGTGACCTGCATGCAGCTGAAATTGCTTCCATGTCTCTGCATTTACTAGATGCAGTAACCGAATTTACAATACGACATCGACCACAACAGAATTTATTGTTACGAATTGGTATACATTCGGGCCCCGTTTGTGCAGGGGTGGTTGGATTGAAAATGCCGCGATACTGCTTATTCGGTGATACAGTGAATACAGCGTCACGTATGGAATCAACGGGAATGCCATTAAAAATACATTGTAGCGGGGAATGTAAACAGATGCTAGATAAATTGGGTGGATATTTTTATGAGGTGATAATTTGATAAATATAAAATTTACTATTTACCGATTATCATAACTTTATATGGCTTTTTTATTAAGGATCGCGGTTTGATACCGATGAAAGGAAAAGGCGAACAACGCACATTTTGGCTAGTGGGTGAGGACTTGGGTGCGAGGGAATGCCGCACAATTGAGCGAAAGGAACGGCGCGGCTCTAAAGCACAAAATAAAGCGTTACCACAACAGCTGGGTGTTTTAAAACATAAAAATCGGGGTCTGCTTGTACCTCGAACATCATTGCCACGCTCATCAAGTCTTGAATCACCGAAACGGTTACGTTTTGCTACCGGCACCATGTTGGAACATCATCGTTATCACAGGTGAATATTGTAATCGGAAATCACAATTAATCAATATTTATCATAGAAAGTTTTCTTGGTACAGTGATGATGCTTTAATGGAGGTCATATCCGATTCGAGTCCTCGTAAATCGTCAGGGTCTGTCTGTGATGACGATATCACCTCGTCATGTCCCTGCATTGATAATTTGAGCAAAGAAAATAATATTCTACGTATGGAGAATAACAAGCATAATGGGAATAATCATTGTCTGGTTACCGTAACAACACCACTTCTGTCTAATCATATAATTACATAAAGAATTTTTTTTTTTTGTTTAATTTTAATGAATAAATAATTAAAACAACATTTCTAGTCAATGAAAATAATTAAATCACATCAAATGTGATGATCTCTCTCTATATTTTCGTATAATTTAAACATTCAATAAGATTATAATTAATTACTTATTATATTATTTAACATTTAATTAGTAACATAGATTAATAAAAGTAAAGAATTAACTAAAACGTGAGGAGAAAGGCTCGTGTGAGGGTGGTAATTAATTTATAAATAAAAAATAATAATAATATTTAAAAAATGTATTAATTTGATCGTAAATAAAACTATTTAATTTGTGTATACAAAAATAATTTAAAATTCGCATTTTATTAATAACAAAAAAGGTTGGCTAGATAAAATATTTTTGTAGATCTTTTGTGTCTTTGCTGAGACAAAACGATACATTAGTCAAGACTTGTATCGATAGCAAGAAATAACTAATATTACAACCATGAAGTGTATTGACTAAACACTGTCGTTAAATTAATTTTGAAAACACAGTGGTGGTACATAAAGCTTTTTTTTAATACATTAATCAGTGATTTAAAAAAATATTTATGCTTTTCATAAGTAAGTTACTTAAAAATATATTTTTCAATAACCTACACAAACTTAATTACAACAGTAGGCGCAAAACACTGTACTTAAGTTGAGTGAGTGTTTTTTTTTGTTGTTGTTATAAGCAACAAGCGATATTAAATGGGGAGTTTAACAATGCCCCACAGCCCCACACACGCACACGTATAACCAGAAATATAAAAAAGAAACAAAAAACAAAAAAAAAAAAAAAACATTCCCAGAGAAGGCAGCCACAGCACGGCAAATACACAGATAGATAGCAGCGGTTTTTGTTACTATATAACATCAACATCAACATAGTCGAAAAGAGGAAAATCATTTTTCAGGCAGTTGTGATCGGAACTTGCAATGGTGAATACGTTTAAAACGGGAGATCCGTTCTCAAAACAAAAAGAAAAATTTATTTATAATATATTAAATTAGTAAAATCAACAAAAGTGTTTTCTATTTAATTTTTTTTTTTTTTTTTAAGTTTTATTAAGTTTCGTTCAGTTTGTTGTTTAAATAATAATATGACTTACTTTTGTCTTTGTTTTGTATAATTACTTCAACAACAACATAGTTTAATAACTAAAAAAAAAAGAAAAAGAAAAAAAAGTAATGTTGATAGCTGTTTATGTGTTTTTAATTATTAATTAAATACAAAAAATGTGCTTTTTGAATTCACATTAAAAATAAAAATTTGTTATCAAAAGTTTCGCAACAACAAACAACAACAACAACAAAAAAAAGTTGAAATCACTAAAAATGCAACAATTTGTTATCCGTTCTCAAACAGTGCGATTTTAATATAAAAAATAAAAAAAATTAAATATTTATTTCGCTTTAATAAAGAAAAAAAAAAAAAAAAAACTTGGTGACCATCGTGATTTTGATTAACAAAAAATTTTTTATTAATAATTTTTTTTTTAAGCTTTCCACGTTGTTTTGTTGGTCGCTCTCTGTTATTTTCAATTATAATCGCAATTGCTTTTCTCACTCTCTGTAATGTTTGCCAATTTTTTGTTTTTTTTTTTGTTTCTTTTAATTTTTAATTTTATTTCTTTGTTTTCTTTAAGTAAAATTACTTAAACAATTTATTTATTTTTCTTTTTTTTTATGTGTACTTTTGAGCATAAATTCAAGTTTTATTACAAATAAATTATATTTTTTCAATGTTAGTTTAATGTTTTAAAAATGATAAAAATCTTGAGGTTGTTGTTGTTATTTTTGACATACAGTTGGAATTTTATATTATTTAAAAAATAAAAAAACTAAAAATTCCATCAAACTGGTGAACTCAAATGTTAAATAAGAAAAAATAAAAATTTATTTATTATTATTTATTTTTAATGACAATTTGACGGTATTTCTTGTTTATTTTTTTGTTTTGTGTATCTTTATTGCCTGTTTGTGGTTTTTTTTTTTTTTTATATTTATTTATTTATTTATTAAATTATTTCTGTACAACTCTTTAAATAAATAAATAAATAAATAAATAAATAAACAGCTTAAATGACTATCATCGTTCAAAAAAAAAAAGAAAAAAAAATACCAAACAAAACTACAACCAATATAAATAACTCGATTGGATTATGTTGGTGAATTATTTCCGAAACGTATGATCACAAATCCGGTCAACTTGAATAATTAAAAACTAAAATTAACAAAAAATAATAAATAAATAAATAAAATAAAGCAAATAGCATAGTAAAAGTTTTTTTTTTTTTTTTTTTCTGCTATATTTGTTTTGGTTTTCTTTGGCTACAAAAAAAAAAAAAAATATGCTAAAAATTTGCCGTGTTCTGTTTTGTTATATTAGAAATGCTGTTTGTTTTGTTTTGTTTAATTTTTTTTTGTTTTGTTTTGTTTTGCGAGACTTAAAGTCAAGATTTTAAAAGAAAATAATAGCGTAAAAAAAAAGAAAAAAAAAAAAACAAGCGAAAATGAAAAATAATAAAAAATGTTGTGGCTCAGTAAAAATCATTTCGGTTTTTTCGTTTTTACTGTTCGTGTTATTAATATTTTTTTAAAGTAAAAACCGTCTTAAAGTTGACTTAAGTCTTGTTTTTTTCTTTCTTTATTATTGTAAAATAGCTACTTGCTTAGTAGTATGTGCATGAATGCATCATTGTGATGATGATGATGATCATCATTATCAACAACGTTATTTACCATCAAGCAATACAAGTCACAGTAACCTCATAAAATTGTTTTTTAACTGCGTCGTTAAAAGTGAAAATTCCATGTTGTCTACATGCGACTTTGTTGTTTTTTTTTTTTTATTTTGTTACATCGTATGTTGATCATCTTTTTATTTCGCTGACTTTGGCTTAATTGTGCCTTTTTAAAAAAAAAACTTTTTTTATTTTATTTTTATTTTTAAATGAAAATAGATTAAATGTCATTTATTCTAAGCTAGTTGTTGTTTAGGAAGTTTATTAATTTTGACTTAAAATTGTGACTTAATTAGTTTAAAAATAAATTATTGATGTGTTTTTGTGTGATGACAAATATTAAAATTGTAGTTTTAAAAATCGACTTAAATGTAAAATAAAATAAATGAATTAAACAACGGGCAAGGTTACAATAAAAATTGTTTAAGTGACTTAACTTAAAAATATATAAACAAAAAAAAAACAAAATTATTAATAATGATTAAAAGAAATGAAACTAAATAAATTACAACAAAGCCAAATTAAATACAAGCTTAAGCTTAACTTATAAAGTCACTTTTTTTTTTTTTTTATTTAATTGTCGATAAAATTTAAATGTTTTTTTTTTTTTTTTTTTTTTCTTCAGTTTTGTGATGCGCGATTTAATATTAAATAATTCAAAATTAATGAATTCGTTTTGCGCTTATTTTTGTAAACAAAATAATTAAAAAAAAAAACAATTTTTTTTTTAATGTGGATTTGTTAAGATTTGGCTTTAAATTCTATAAAAAAAAAAAAAAGAAAAAAAATGATTTAAGTGAGTTTCTGGCAAAAAGCAAAAAAAAAAAACTCTTTTTTACTCAACATTCAATGGAAATAAACGAAAAGGCGAATTAAAATTCATCGAAAAATAATTTTTTTGTTGTATGAAATTAAAAAAAATTCTTTTTTATTATTTCCGTTCGTTGTTTTGAACGAAAAAAAAAAAAAACATCATAAACGTCGTTGTAACGCGTAAACACACACAATTTATAAACATAAATCAATGAATCATATGAAATGTTTGTTTGCTTAACAAAATTTGCAGAGACAAACAAAAAAAAAAAACATTTTTTTAACAAAAACTATAGAATGATCAATTAGGGATGTAAACTTGTAAATTGTTTGTTGATGTTTTTCTAATTTCTATATATGCATATATATATATATATAATTTTTATTTTGGTTGATAAAATTCTATTTAGTTTTAATTGAATTACATTTATCTTTTATTAAAGTTTATTGTTTAGCAAATAATATTAATATCTAAGTCTCTCTACAATCTTTATTCAAATTAATTAAAGCAAAATGTCTGTAATTTTTGTGTTTATTTTTTTTTTTTTGTAAAAAAACTTCGATTTCAAATATTTTTTGGTGCAAATAAATAAATCTTAAATAAACATTTCTCATACAAACAAAAATAACAATACTGAATCATAGCTAATGTTAAAATTACTAAGCAATAAAAAAACAAAAAAAAAAAAAAAACCTTTTTCTGATATAATAATTACAAAACGAAATAAAAAAAAAAAAGAAAAAAGAAAAGTTTTTTCCCTTAGCCAAACCACACAGTAAAATTAAATTAAAACAAAATAAAAAAAAATTAATTCACAATTTACTCTTGTTATAAATTTATTTTTATTTATTTAATATGTATTTGCCAAATATTAACCACATTTTTTTGATAAAAAAAAAAGAACTATTTTAATTCGTTTAATTTAATTAATTAATATTTTTGTACAGTAAAAGTGAAAAAAAAAGAAAAAATGGCAACACTGTAGCTTTGTATTTTTTAATTCTTTTCATATGTTAATAAGATATATATATATTTTTTTTATTTAATATATAAATAGAATTTTTTTTTTTTTATTTATGATTTCTTTTCCTTCAAAAATATTATTTAAATAATTTTGAAAAAAAAAAAAAATAAAAAAATATCTATATAAAATTTTAAATTTTTTTATTTTTCAATTTGTAAAAAATTTACATACTCAATGTGTGTAGTAAATACAGACAAATTATTTTATTACAAAAGAAAAGAAAACGAAAGAAACGTAAAAAAAAAAAAAATAAAAATAAATCAACAATAATAAATATAAAGAGATTAAACCGAGAGTAAAAGAGTATTAATATAAATTTAGCTTAAAGTATGGTAAAGTTTTAGTCAAGTTATAAAGTTTAAGTAAAGAAATTTGTCTGCGCTCGCTCATCGTTAATTTTAACATAAACAAACAAATTTATTAACAAAAAATTGAAAAGAAAAGAAAAAAAAAAAAAACTAACATAACCATAGCGTACAATAGGGAAAATTGAGATTTAATAAATTTTTTTTATTGTTTTTCATGTTTTTTAAATTTGTTTAAAGTGGAAGTGGAATTTGTAAATTCACTTTACAATACAACTAGACGGCCAAAATGCTAATGTATTGCTACTTTTTTTTTTTAAAGACGTGATAACAATATCACTGTGTATATGTATGATATTTATTGAATAATTATTTTATTAATTTGTACGCCATACAAATGTATTTAAAATATTTTAATTTTGCGATCTCCGGTCAGAAACTGATCTCTCATTATATTTTTGTTTTGTTCATTTAACAAAAAAAAAAAACAAAAAAACTCTAATCAAATCTATACTGAAGTGATCGTATATATTTTATGATTGTATTAGTTTGAACGTATAAATAATAAGAAATTTGTTATGTTAAGTCAGAAGCGTATAGCTAAGTCAAATTCTTCAGTAGTAACGTAAAGATTACCAGCGGAAAAGTCACAACGTTACATTTCTCTCATACTCAAACAAAAAAGAAGTTATTTAAAACATTTTTTTTAACGCCAAACCTAACACAACAATAATTTGTTTATTACTTTACTTAACTTAAAGTAAAGTTTAATTTTACTTGAAAAAAATTTTAAAGACTTTTCTCTCTCACTCTCTACAAGAAACAAAATAAAAAAAAAAAAAAATTCTCTTTATTAAAGTTTTTTATTTTTACAGAAATAAAATCAAAAACCAACAAAAAAAAAAAAAAAACAATCTCTACCATTTTGTACTTGTGGTTGTGCACACAGAGAGTTAATAATATTTATTTTTGTTAAGCCAAGTGTTTTGCTGTTTGTTTATATTAAATTGTTTTTTTTTTTTTTTTTCTTTTTTCTTATTGATAATACAAATAAAAAACCAAAAAAGAAAAATAGAAAATTCCGTAGTATTAGAGAGTGATGTAGTGAAATTTGTTGTTGTTGTTTTTTTTTTTAATTTTTTAATTTTAATCAAAAACAAATTAATTAAAAATATTTTTAATACCTTTTTTTTTTTTTTTTTTACATTCTTTAACTTATTTATTACTTAATTAATTAATAAAAATATTAATTATTTTTTTTTTTTGTTTAATTTAAAGTGTTGTTTAAAAAAAAAAAAAGTTAAAATATTTCTTGTGACGTAATTCAATTTGAAAAGGACACACAGAGAAAAATTAATTAAAAAATTTTTTTTTTTTTTTTTGTTTTTTTTTTTAAATTAGTTCAATGTTGAAAATATATCATGATGAAAATGAGTGAAAATAAGATAAGTGAAGGTTGAATATATTACGTTAAATGTTGAACAAATTAAGGGACTATAATATTATAATATAAAATTACTTAAAAAAAAAAAGATTTAATCGTTAAGTGGTGTTGTAAATTGTTTATAAATACACATAATTATACATAAAAAAAAAAAAAAGTTAAAAAAAAATTGTTTTAATAAAATAATAACCAAAAACACAAAAAAAAAAAAAAAAAAAATTATTATTTTATTCAGTATTTAACCATCCGTCTTCATAAAATAATTAACAGCAACGGGGAACGCAATATAGAAAGGAGTGGGGTTTGAACACATGGTGAGTTTATATATTATAATTATGTAAAAACAACCATAAACCATAAACAAATGTTAAGTGTCTTGAACCTGAAGTTTAAAAAATAATAATATTTGCTTTTTGCACCTTTTTTTTTTTTATTATAATCAAATATGAAAATGCTTCTTGTTTTTGATTCGTGTGGTTTTTACGGTTGATGTAAGGAAAAAAGGTGAAAATCCTAAATCCTTAAATATATAACTTTATTACGCTTAGAGTTTTTTTTTTTTTTTTTTTTTATATTATTTTCAAAAGGATTACGTTTGTTATAAAAACGAAAATAAAAAAAATTCTTTGAAATTTCGTACCAATTTGTGGTTAAAAAAAAAAAAAGTTTCAGTTTCTTGGAATGATATTCCGCAATTGACATTTAATTAAAACTTTTTGAATTGTAATTAGTGTTTTTTTTTGTTGTTGCTACGACCAGTAGTTATACGTTATTCGTTAATCTATTTATTTTGTGTAAAAAAAAGTAGTTTATGTAGAAGAATATGGTATTGTATGATGACTTTGCTAAAGGATCATAAAATAAATTAAAATAAAATGCAATAATTAGCTTATTGCAGCCAGCTTCTTATTTGCTCATTACTTTGGCATTAGGCTTGACATAAGATTTCTTTAACATTTATCGATAAAAAACGATTAAAGACAATAAATAAGATTTTTCTCCTGTTTTCGTTTTTCTCTTTTATTAAATTTTATTATTTACTTAAGCTTTTTTTGCTTTTATTATTTATTTATCCTAAGCATTACGAAAAGCTTTAATAAAAAGATAAATTCTCTTGAACATTTATTAATTATTTCGTATAGCAATAAACATTCGGAATTATTTTACTAATAAAACATATGTTTATAACGTATAAAATTGCTTGATTGGATAAAACATAGATTAATAAAGTAATTAAGCACGTAGTACATCGAATAATCCGCGTAATATTCAAGTAATTTTTTATTTTTTTTGTAAATAAATCTTCTGATAAGAAATCAGTGGTTTTGAAACTTTAGTTAATACTTAATTAATAAAAAGGTGAATTAATTAATTGTAAAATAAAGAAAATAATAATAATAATAATAATTAGAATACTAAAGTAATTAAATAAAAATGAGCAGAATAAATTAAATTTTTTTTACCACAAAATTTTTACAAACAAAATTAAATCAACAAGTAAATCATTCCTTTATTAATTTTCACCTTTTTTTTTTTTAATTATTAATTAATAATAATATAATAAATAAAAACAATAAAAAAAAAAAAAAAACAACAATTTTAAAACCACTAATTAATAATGAAATTATATGTTAATACAAATATATTTTGTTGTTGATATTATTTTGTCTACATAATTAAACACAAAAAAAAAAAAAACGACAAACTGTAAACAATATATAAATGTGTTGTTAAAATGATTATAATATTAATTGTAGACATAATGATAAAAACGATTGTGTATAAAACATTTTGTAAACAGACAAAACAGTACAAAAAATTTAGATTTACATAAAATTTTAAAATGAAACGTTTTTTATTTTTTTTAATAAAATAAATCTTCTCAAAATGTGTATGAGATTTAATTAGTTGACGTGACAACTTAATAATCTATAAATTCACAAACAGAACTGAAAAACCAGCATCAGAATCTCATAATTTCCAGTATCTTCTACGCTAAGTTTTGAGTGCATCGGAAAACCATTTTTTTTTTGTTTTAAATGTTTTATCCATTTGTGAGTGTATTATTTTTACAGACTTATATATTAGTCAGAATTAGTTAGGAGAAACTATTTATTATTTTTGCACATTTTTTACTTTTTACTTGTTTATATTTACGAATGATAAAAATAAAAAATGTGTCGCCACTATTTAACGTCGCCATGTGGTTCCCATTTTGAAAACATGTTAATTCTGTGGTTTAGATTTTTCTCTTTTCCTATTAATTGCGAATTTGTATTTTATAAATTTCAAGCGAATTATTTAATTAAAAAAAAAAAATAATAATAAAAATATTGTTTGAACTGTTATGTACTTAAGCTTTACCAAAGAATTTTATAATATTACAAAGCAAAACACCTTACAAATATCTTTTAATCAAAAATAAATTCAAAGCACAAAGCTTATAGAATATTTTGTTTAATCACCAACCTTTTACATGCCATGAAAATCTTTTTAATCAGCTTTGTTTCTTTTTTTTTTGTAGATTGTTATACCATAATAAGCTTCTTAAACATTATTTAAATGTTATTGGTAAAGATATGCTTAATGTGAAAAATTCATACATTAAAACATAAAATTAAATGCAAGTCATCTACACAAATAATCATTAAGTTTTCAATTACAAATCTTTTATGTATCTATTACTCAAAATAAAAAAAAAATACATTTCATAAGCGACTAGACATTATAAACAATAAAAGTAAAAAAAAAAAAAAACAAATAAAGAAATAAAATAATTTAACTTTTTAATTTTTGCGCGATATTAAGTACGATCAACTTTCTTATCAAACCATGGTAATACAAATTAAAAAAAAAATGTGTAGAAATATTAATAAAATCGACATAATGTTTTGTTGGTATATTGATTTATTGAAATTTCTTATGCAATTGTACGAACATTTTTACTTTTGTTAAATATCTATATTCTCCTGTGTGAATTTAAGCGTTGATAGAAGGAAATATTTTATCTATTCTATATTGACTAAGTGCACTAAATATTTCCGTTTTACTATAAATATTTTCATATGACAAAAGCTATGCATGTGATTTGTAACTTATGCTTAAAAGTATCGCAAATGTACGATCCTTATGCTATTCCGACCGGAGTAGTTTTTTTTTATACATTATTTGTTATTTAGTTACTTGAGTTCAATAATATTTAAAAAGCCCGCGGTGATATGGTTTGATATGGCATGATATGGTATAAATAATCCCGACTGTTTTCTATCTTTTAATTAATTATTCGATAAATACTAAAATTTTTAACACGATATAAAAAGGGTTTTTTTTTTTAAATATCTATGTTGCATTCTGATAAATATATAAATTCAGTAGATCTTTCTACAAATAACTCGCCTTAAGAATATCGAAATGTAATCGAAAAACTTTAAACTAATTAATATTTAGAAAGCAAGTGAGAAGATGAGAAAAAAAAACATAAATATTAAATTAATAATTAAGAAAATAAGACAAAAAGAAAGAAAGAAAGAAAAAATGATTCAGAATCTTAGTAATTTCATGACATTAAAAAAGAAAAATAAATAAACACATGTAACCGGTTTAATTTAATTAATTTATAATCATAAATTAATGATCCAGTTTGACCACTTTTCTAAAAATAGATTTTTATAATAAAAATAAAATTTATTAAATATTATAACTGAAAATACAAATAAAAGCGAAGAAACGTTAAAAAAAAATCCAAGATCATAACTGAAGAGAGTACAAGTACGAGTATATGAGGGAAATGTTGTCTAATGTTTTGGTTACTAAATACTTCAAAAAATTATAATCAAGTTGTTGCTACTTTAAATAATTATCTTGATCTTCAAACTCCACATTCTGTATTTTGTAACATGAATTTATATTTTATTTTGCGGAAATTCCGAAAATATAGAGTTTATTTTCAGAAATTTTACTATTGTCATGGTGATCAATGGAATTTAGCATAATCTTTTATTTTTAAAATTACTTAAATTTCATCCTTTAGTAAAGGATTACAGAATTATTTACCCTATCATTTGTAGACTTACAAATGTTGTAATTTTGAGGTATTTTTTATAAATAATTAAATAGAATTAATAGGAATTTTGTCATTAATTTTAACATTCTAATAAAATTCAACCCCATCTAAAAATACTTAATTCTTATTTTTAAACGCAGTTTTAAGGTAAAAAAAAAAAATGTTTCTTACGTAGACGTAACACAACACAGTTAAGGTAAAACACTTCTAGTTGATGTTTGTTTATTAGTTAAATAAACATGTAAATGGGTGACTTATACCTGTTTGCATAACACCCTTCGTACAAATGAAAACGATTAGATAAAGTGTATCGAATGAAAGTAAAACAAATAGCACATAAACAACCTGATACTTTTGCTGTCGCAAATAATTTAACAAAGAACAGCAAAAAACAAAAAATTCGAAATAAATTTATTTGCAACAAACAAAAGTAATAAAAAAAAAGAAAGAAAAGGAAAAAACAATAAAATGTGGGCACGGCGCAATAACTAACTAAAGTTATCAGGAAAATTATAGGTAATCAAAATTAACATATATATCAACGGCATTAATGACGCTACGATGAAGAAGTGAAGAAAACAAGAAAGAAAAAAAAAACTGTTTCAAATCTATTACATTGAAACATAAACATAAATAAAACAGAAACAACACGAAACAAATAATATCAAACATTATTAATATTTAAATTGTTAATATTATTCCATTATCGATTCAATTTTATTGTGTTTTGCGATACAGAAAAAATTAAATCGTATATAAACAACACTTAAGTCAATTCTTTTGACGTATTTGAAATTAGGTTTAACCCGAAATATTATTATCATCATTATTTATTTATTTATGTATTTATTGCTTACGTTTATTATTTTATTTTTTTTCTCATTTCTCAATTTTATTTTCATTATTTATTCGTGATGAGTTATTTAAACCTTAGAATAAGTTATTAAAAAAAAACAAAAAAAAAAATGAAGAAGAAAAATGATAACACAAAAATAGAATTTATATGACAAAATTTATATTTAAATATTTGATAATGAAATAGAAACAACAAAAATAAAAATAAATTGCGATTGGTTATATTGAAACTTTGTAGCTATTTTCACTATTTGTGTTTAAGATAAATCATCGAAGCGTTATTTCTGCTTGGTAGATTTGTAGTTAGTACTGTTGTGGCTATATGGCCTACAGTTCTGTACTGCAAAATGGTTTTTATAATTAATGATGAGTTTTGGTATTTTGCGCTTTTATTGTATTTAATTTGGTTGATAAATAATTTTCCACCCTTCCCGAGTAAGCTAATAAATTCAAAAAACGTTTTGGCTTATTTTTTTACAGTCATTAAACAATAAATGATTTTTCATTTCTATAAAAAAAAATAAAAGCTGGTTGGCTTGCTAGCTGATAAATAATAAAAAAAAAATTTATAAAATTATTGCTTATTGCTTAAGATAAACAGAAACATCTTCTATATAAAAATTCCTTTATTTGTGCAAAAATAAATTAAAAAGTAATAAAAAAAAATTTACAAAAAATACGCAAATTGATAAATTTACTTGAAAATTTTCCTCTGTTTTTAAATTATTTCTCACAAGGTGAACGCACATAAGTTATTTTCAACCAATGTTTACATGTTTCATTATAATTTTTCATATTATGTTATTGTTAAAAAGCACAAAATCTGGTTAAAGGTGTTGAAATAAATATTTTCCTATACAGTGCTGTTAAATTAAAGAATTTTGTTCCTTCATTCTGTGTTCATTCTATATTGTGGCTATAGGTTTTAATCCTAACAGATCGACACCCTACATTTTTGTCTATAAAAAGCAATTTAAATTCGTTTAGCACGTTAATGCTACATCAATTTATATTAAAAAAATATTCTTTTTTTTTTTTTAATCTAAACGACAAACAAAATCACAAACACTACTTACATTACGTTATAAACAAATTATTTTTCGTTTGTTTTATTTATTTATTCAATGTACACATTTTTTTCATCTTTTTATATATTAACTCAGTTAATTTAATTTATAGAAACAAAATAAAATAGAATTAAAAAAAAAAAAAAAATTCCAGTTGCTGATTCTCACAATACATCAAAAAGTAAAATTTTTTTTTTTTTTTGTTTACAATGTTTATTCGCGAATAATCGCACTAAAAAATCATCGAGCATCAGTCTTTTTTTTTTTTGTTTGCCATTTTTCAATGTTTCTTACACCAATTGAGACTTTAATACACTTAAATAAATTTTAAACGAGAATGAAAGCACGAGAAAAACAATTCAACAAATGAAAAACATGTGATATGATGCTACTGAAATTTTTTTTTTAATAAATTGTTTGTGCATGCTTTGTAATAAAAAAAATTTAATTTAATTAAAATAAATTAAATGAACAATATTCGTTTCGTTTTTTTTTTCCTTCTTAATTCAATGAGATGAATTTTTTATACAGTGCTGTTGCTGCTGTGCTTTCTTCTGTTTATTGCCTTGTAGTCTCCATTCATTTGGAAGAAAAATTGGCATAGGAAAATCTTTAAAATAAATTCGATTATTTCATATTTATTTAAATCAAAAATTTATCAGAGTTTTACAGACTAGATTATTATTAAATAAAACCGCCCTTACCAAAAACCAATTGCATAAAAACATATCACAAAATTATCTTCAAATTTTCTCTTGATAATTTTATTTACACGCCTGCCAATAAATTTGTTCCAGTTAATAAAATTTAAAAGAAACCCAAAAGAGCAGATGATTTTTTTTTTTTTATTTTATAATAATAATTTATTTACTTATTTTATCACGTGAATTTTTATTTTAAAAATTATTGCTAGTAAGACAACACGAACAACAATGAAAACTTTTTTTCTCTTATTTAATTTATTAATTCATTTTTAAATTAATATTAATTTTTCTTTAGGCTTATAAATAATAAATAAATTAGTTTTTTTTTTCTATTATAACTAATCTCTTTGCGACGTCCCAGTATGAATAAAAATTAAATAAAAAAAATTCTATTTATAAACTGTATGTAAGGAATGAAAAAAAATAAAATAAAAATTCTAACAAAAAACCATAAATTGTTTCTAATAATACACATTTTTGGGTTTTTTATTATTTTTTTTTTCTTCAACTGTAATAATATATAACAAACAGACGATTGTTGTTTAAATAAATTAATAATAATTTTACACATTTATATATGCTTTTTATTATATATGATTGTTAAGAAAATTATGCTTAAATACAAAATAAAAACCAGCTAATGACTGATAAAGGTTAATTTATGTGATAATAATGAAAGAAAAATAAAACCAACAAAAAAAAAAATTATAAAAAAACACAAAATATTTATATTAAAGTTGTGAATTATAATAGTCATAAGCTCGGTTATGAACGAGATGAAGATGAAAAATTATTTGAAAAATAAAAAAAATTAATACAAAAATTTGTATAATTTTTTTTGCTCAATGATGAAATTGTTTATTGAAGTGACAACGACGATGATGACGATTTAACAACCGACATTTAAACTCCGCATATGTACATAACGTAGATATATATATATATATATATATATATATATATATATATATATATATAAAATTTATTACGTAGCATTTATTTATTTATGTTTGTTTGATAAAGAATTAATTTCTTATAGAAATGTTGGTAATAAAAATGTATTTAATACAGAAAAAAAAAAAAAAAGAAAAATTGTTAATAATAATAAGAAGCATCAGTCACAAGATATTATTTTTGAAAAAAAAATATTTTGCTAGAGTGTGAAATTGAGAAATGAAAAGATATTAAATTATATTTGCTTTCTGGAATATATAATGAAATGTATATATGATTAGCTTTTTGTTGTATTTCTTATCGCATTGGCGACAGAAGACCGCAATATTTTAATACTTGTAAACCTTGCTTACAAACCCCAGCCATCATATGTTTTCAACTATATTTACAGGCATCAGAAATAGACAATCGAAACTGTTGCTAGAATGGTATTAAGTAGCTACAGGTTGCTTACATCTGTACTATAATGTCAATATACATCGTCAATCCTTTTCAATGGATTTAAAGTGTTTTGAAAGGATATTTCTATAATAACTCTTCAGTTCTATAGTTAAAAAAGGCAGCGAAAGTAACTATAACAAAAAAAAAAAAATTTTTTATTGATTCACTTTCAGTAAAACCATTCAATTTATCTCTTTATTTATTTTATTTTATTTTTCATTGAATTTTTTAACGAAAAGCTATTATTACAACATTATGCAATAAATGTTTTGTGTTATTAAATCATAACCGGAACAAAATAATAATCAGTTATTAAAATAAAACAACTTTGCTGATATTAATAACGTTTTATACTTATTACAATAAATCGTACAAATCAGCATTAAATAAAAACATAATTTCCTCTTTTGCACCGTATAAAAATAGAAAATTTGATTTACGATAAATGTTTATATAAATAGAAATAATCATAAGGGAAAAACACATTTTGGTGTAAATAACAAGCAGAATCATTATGATTTTTAACAATAATATTGTTTGAAATGAGAGTTTAGATAATTTTGTTTACTGCAGATGATTTTTTATTTGTAACTATTAACGTGACTGAGATTAGGTAATAACATTAAGCACTACAACAAATACAGTACGTATGAGTGAATATTTACGTTTCATACATGTATATGATGATACAGATGATAACATACATATCGCTATTTAATTTATAATTAAAACTTCTGCTTTGTACAGTCTCTCGCTATAATTTAAACACAATAAAACTGAATTTAACCAGCAGTTACCGGTGGCAAAACGTTTAAAAAGCTACATTTTTATGGTATATTATATTTTGATTTAACACTTTAATAAACTTAAAAACATTTTATTCTACATTAAACGTATCTTTGGTGCCCTCTTTCTTTTTCTGTTATTAATATTTTATTTTTGTCATGCGTTAAGTCGCAGCATGTGTGTTTTCACATTTTTTTTTTTTTTGGAAATTCGCGAGATACGTTTAATAGCATTTATCGTTTCATTTCTTTTTCTTTTTTATTTTTTTTTATTATTGTTGCTGTTATTTTACTACAATTTCGACATGAAATAAAATAATATTAAATGGTATTAAGAACATTCTGACAATTTTATTGATTTTAAAATTCTTGTTAAGCTAAATAGTTGATAATAAAAATGTTTAAAGAAGAACAAAACATTACCACTTGTATTTAAAAGTTTATAGATAATAAAAAATGTATATAGAGAAAACAAGTCATTTTAAATATTTTTCTTTTTTTTTTTTTACATTTTTATGTGGTTTAAGCTGCTGCTGTTGCTGCTGCTAGTTTTCTTATTTTTATTTTTAATATTTTTGTAATCAAATCAAATCTACACACGTTAAAGTCAAAGTTGTAGAATTATATTTTAAATAATTGTGGAAACAGAGTTTAGTTTTTTAGTTTTTTTTTGTTTTTAATTCTAATTCTTTATCCACAATATAGATATGGCACACATGTATTTAAAAGATCATCTTGTTCAGTTATGTCGTCTATTATAATTCAACATCAATTTTGTATACATACATGATTTTATTATTATTATTATTATTATTATTATTATTATTATTATTATCATTATTCTTATTATAGCTATTATTCTCCAAAACATGAATACGTTTTTTTTTTGTTTTGAACAATAGCTTGAAATTTACATAAAAAAAGTCAAGACAAAATTATATATATATATTTGTGGGGTAATATAGCTCAGAGATAAATAAAATAAAGCCAATTTTAAAAGTAAGAGCTTTATTATTGACAAACGCATTTCTACTGACAATAAGCATATATACACAATAATAATAAAAAAAAAAACGCAAAAACTAAAAAGCTAGAAGCTTTTTGATGCAAAGGATTTAAAAAAAAAATAAATAATAAAAAAACTCAAAGTGGCTTATAATAATAATAAAATGATAAATAAATTTGTGTTTAAATAAAAAAAAAAAAATTGTTTCCGTAATAAAATATAAAAGCTTAAATAAACTTCACGAATGAACAGCACCAATAATAAAATATAATAAACGTAAAGTCGTCGTTATTTATAGCAAATATATTTATTTTTTTTTTTTTTTTGGGGCATTTTAGAAACAAAAAACTTCTCGTATGATCATGACTATTCAATTCATATTGTTTTTAAAATTTGTTTTCTCTTCTATTTTTGCCTGCCTATTTTCTTTTAATTTATTTGTTTATGTTATTAATGCTTTTTTACACAAGAGTTATTGGTATGATTTGTCTGTCTATTTTATTCGTATTTTGTTGCGATACAAAAAAAAAAAGAAAAACTAAAAACATCTTCTCGATTATACGTTAGCAAAAAAAAAAAAAACCACGCTTATGTTGTATAATGTGTAATAATCGTATGTACATATGTCAGCAAACAGCACTTGAAACAGAAGAGCAGAATATAATAAACCCAGACAAAGGCGAACGCAATTAATGATAAATTTGTTCTCCCTGTGTTTTATTTATTTATTTATTTATTTATTTGTATGTTGGTTGGGTTTGGTTGGCTTTTTGTGTTTTATTTTATTTAATTTTTTATTTTATTTATTATTATTATCATTAAATTAAAAAAAAAAAAAAAATACATACATGAGTGTCTCACTATACACTCACTATATCATATTTAAGAGAGAGAAAAAAAAATTAAATTTGTATTAAACTTGCTTGTTGTATTAATTTATTAAGTATTAAATAAATAAAAAAAAAATAAAAATAATTTTAAATTAAACATGCCACACATACTCTCAAGGACATTTATAAATACCATATTCTAAAAATAGATTTAAATTTAATTTTATTATTATTATTATTATTTATAATATATATTTAACGACTAACTTTACATATGTATATAATACATACATGGCATTAAATACATATAAAATAAACAGCATTTATATGTTGTTTGCATTATTTATTTATTTATTTCTATATAATAAGATTTATATTGAATAATTTATTATTAGTTTTTTTTTTTTGATTTTTTTTTTATATTCTCATTATTTGTTTGTCGTTTTGTTTAGTTAATTTCACTAATAATATTAATCAAAAAAAAAAAATAATAATAATAAATAAATAAAAATTTAATTCATATTGTATGTAGTAATAAAATGCATTTTGAATTTTATTTAATCAATATGAATGCAAAATTTTTTGTTATAATTTAAAATTTTTTTTTTTAATTTCTGGATTTATAATAATTTTAATTAAAAAAATGTTATATAAAAAAAAAAAAAAAAACAAAACCGCTTAAATCACATTACTGATTATAAAAATTGATAAATTTTCAAGTGTTCATTTCAAGTGTGTATAGCTGGTATTAGGTGTTTAAATATTTATTTTATCTTTTGACATGAGTGATGTAAACATATGATTAAACACCATTGTCTGGATATTGATTTGGTTAATTAATGAATTTTGTAATCTTAAACAACAAAAAAAAAAAATTAAATAAATAAATAAAAAAAATTAATTTTTTTAATCGTTTATATTTAAATTTAATAAAAAAAAAAAATTTTTTTTTGTTTAATTTTCTGTGTAAATAATTTGCTAATATTCACACGAATAAATAAATATATTAAGCTTTGAAATTGGAAAACATTACTAAAATTATTATGGCAACACTTGAGTAAATTTTAATTATGAAATGCATATAGAATTGTTAAAAGATTGTTTCACATCTTATTTTCTTTATAAACTATATCAAAGAAACTTAAACATTAATGCATTTATAATTAAATACTTTATTAGATGTGCAATAAAATATTAAAATTTTATTTTTGATGTAGTTAAAATAATTTTAATGAAACGAATAATTAATGGTATAAACAGGTGTAATTCGGAAATTAGAATATTAACAATAATTATGATTTAACCTTGTTACTGTACGATTATTTACATTTAATTTATTTAATTAGTTAAAGAGAATACCAAAAATGATTCCGCATAATATAAATGTTTAATGTGAACGTAACGAATGTGTATCAAGTGAATGTAATCGAAATTCTCCAAAGTAACGCGTTTTACATCAAAGACAAATTTATCGTTTTATTGTCTATGTACCACAATTTTATAATTTTTGATATTTAATTAACATGTGAAAGTGCATATTTAAAATTATTCTTATTTGTATCTTAAAAAATGATGTGCAAAGCATAATATTCAAAAAAAAAAAAATAATAATTGTGTTATTGTGCTGTGACCACGATGACTATAATTTTTAATAGAAATTCCATTCTTATTACGCTCTATGTACATTTGTGTCGTTACAAACACAAATGTTAAAGAAAAATAAAAGTAAATATTTCCATTTAAATTATCTTTTCAATTAAAGTAAAAAAATAACTGAATGAAATAAAATATTTTTAAAGAATCAAATGTCTGAAGTATTTTAGAAAAATTTCATTTCAACAAATATAAATAGAAAATTGAAATTCTTAGAAATCAGATGGAATTTTCATTTTTTTATCTGTAAAATAATAATGTATTTTTGTTGTTAGATTAAGCCACAATTTACAATTATTGAATAAATAAATCTGCGATTATTATTTTTATTATTATTATTATTTTTTTGGACATAAAATGGTTTGATTCATCGATGAAGATTCACCGAGACAACAGCAACGTTAACAGCAAAAAAATTCAACAAGTGGCTCTTTTATTTTTATATGGTGACCCCCTGTTAGTATTATTTGCTTAAGTACTATTCGTTAAGATTTACTACTTTGTTGATTTATTGTTTAGTTTTGTCTTTTTTTTTTTTTTTTTTTTTTATTATATGCAAAAAGTCTAGCCACGTGTTTAAGTCGCGACATTGCCATTAAATTATTCTTTTCCCCGTTTTCATCTCTATTCTTTGTTTAAAGTGTGCTATTGTTGCAAAGTAAAGTTAGATATTTGCTCTGCCTGTCAACAAAATAACAATAATGTTGGCGCCCTATCAAAAAAATAAAAAAAGTAAAGAAAAGAAAAAAAAAACTTTTGCAGAATTTCACGAACTTTGAACATTATCAAAAAATTTATTTTTATATTCAATGTATCAGCTAATGTTCATTCGTTTTGACATAACAAAGCTTAAATAGCACAAGCTCACTTTTAATTTAATTTTTTTTTTTTGTGAAACCCAGTAATTTTAATCTGTAATTAAGAGTCTCAAAATAATCCTCTGGTGTTCGGGGAAATTTTTTGTTTGTTGTTGTTGTGCTTTCGATAATAAAAACTTGAACAAAAGTAGAGAGAAAAAAAAAAGAATAAACGACAAATAGCAAACTAATAAAACACAGGACGTTATAAGTACATATAATAGGAGTAGATACAATAAATAAACGTGTTGTCGACCTTAATTAATTCTTCAGGGATTAAAAATAGGATGATTCCGTTCTATAGTTTAATTTTTTCAGAAATTTCATCATTTATTTCCGTTTTTTTTTACGTTTTCCACAATTCTGCTATTTATTGACAAATTGCTTATCTATAAAACATAATTAAATATATTTATTAAAATGCAATATTTCTCTTATCAATATTATCACAAGAGCGTTTATTATTAATTTTATAATCTATAAATATTTATTCATTAGGTATTAAAAAAAAAAAAAATTTTTTTTTTAATCGTTTTAGAGCTGCTGCTGCCTTTAGATATTCAATTATTAAAATAAATATTTATTTTTATGTTATTAATTAATTTTTATATCTATTCTCTCTAGCATTCGTTAACATTTTTTTTTTTTTTGTAACAATTTTAAGTACGTCGTATTATTTTCATGAGTAATATTATGAGCAACATAATTGATAATTTGATGTCTATTTAAACCAAAGTTACAAACTTTTAATAGTACTTTACCTTATTAGTTAACTACACTATGTGGTTTTATACAGAATATTTATTATACAAAATAAAAAAAAAAAATGTTTTTGTACAGCTTATCTAAATACCAGATGATCCTTAATAAAAAAATATTTAATCCTTGTACATCACTGTTCATTATATCAAAAATGATTTTTTTTTTGTTTTATCGTAGTTACGTCAGTTCTTTAATAAATATTCTAAATTGCATCATTATATTTTACTTTTAATTAAAATAATAATAATTTTCTTTTTACCCCCTAAATAGGAAGGTTTATTAACATTTTTTTTTTTTTTTGTTGTTTTCGTTCTTTCTTTTTCTGTATTCGGAAATAATAATTTTATGTGAAATTGTGATAATTTTGTTAAATAAAAAAGAAACCCATTTGAATAGCAACAGTTTTGTTTGCTTGGTTTTGTGTTATATATTCTAGCTTCATAGGAAAATTACGTATATTGTTTAAATATTTGTAAATATGTACTTACGAGGAGAACAACTGGGAACGATCATAGCCATTTCAGTCAGCTAATGTTGATAAGATAAGAAGGGCATAAATTTAATTTTGTGTATAAAAATATAAATAATATTGTTGTCGTCTTGTTTGTAATTATTTGGTATTATTTATGTTGTATAACCAAATAAAAAAACGAAAAAAAAAAAAATAAATAAAATAAATAATAAAAATGAAGCAATCGTTAAATTATATCAGGGTGCGTAGGTGAACATCGTAAGAGATTGAACACGTGCCTATTTGCACAAAATTTATTATTTTTTTGGTTGATAAAATAATAAACGTCGTTACGACAACACTTTTTTTTTTCTGTTTTCTTTTATTGTATTACCTAAATGCAATAACACAGTATTGATGGAACATGATGACATCAGAGTGTTTTAGTTCAGATCCACGTCACTTCTTATTTTTATTAAAAACTATTTTTTTTTTCGGTTGTTATTTTTATTCGCTTTATTTTGTGAGAATTTTTCTATTCACGTCATATTTTGATATTTTTTTTTCATCTTCTTATTATTGCTTACAACATCAGGGTTGGGAAAATTCGGGACGTGCAATTTAAATTTATATTTTATCATTTATGTACGACCTGAAAAGCTTTTGCTTTTTTTTTTTTAATTTTTTATTTTCCACATATTTGATTTTACATTTCTAAACCTAAACAGTGTTTGATACTTTTTATTTTCTTTATCCTTTTTATATATATAAATATATTATTAAAGTTACAAATACAGAAAAATTATCCGAATATGCGTATCTAGGTTTATTAAAAAGAAAGAAAAGAAAAGAAAAAAAAAATCAATTTCAAACAGTCATTTCAAATTATACTCTTTTGTCGGAAATTCTATTCAACCAAAACACGTACATAGATTTGTTTGCTGTCGCATTATATGTCGCTTGTCAATACGAATAACTAACAAAAACGGCGGGTGTTCAATTTTCCTTATTAAATTCGTTTTTATTTATTTATTTTTTTTTTTTTGTGCATTTCTAATCAAAATAATTTTTATTTATTTAAAAGAAAACATTTGAAAATAGAGAAAGCAAAAAAAAAAAAATCTAAATAAATGATGAGGATTTATTTCCGTAGTAAAGTCAAGTTGAAAGGTGGATTTATCAGTTAAGGATTAAATTAATTAAATTAACGAAAATCTTCAGAAGCACAAACAGATGCCCATTAACGATTTATGATTGATTAAATTGAAATTAATAACCAAACCGTTTTTTGTGTAAGCTCTCAAAAGCTTTGAGCACACATAATAAATATTCAAAAAGTCCGATTTTTATCTATGGTTGGTTTAAACAAATAAAAAAGGAAGAGAAATCCCAACGCTTTGTGTTTGCTTACACAGATTTATTTATTTTTCACTTTTTTTATTTTTATTTTAATTCTTTATTATTATTATTTTTTAATAAAAACATACTAAAACCGGTCGCGGTTATTCAGTTGCGATTATCACTTGAAAAATTAACAAAAAAAAAAAAAAAATATATTCAACATGGGATAAAAGATTTTTTTTTTTATTTTTTTTAAATATTTTTTAAAAGTGGTTATGCGTTCTCCTGTTTATTTGCTTATTTTATTATTAATAATAATTTTGTGCTGTTTGTTATATTTCACCAATTCAATTCACACACTGTGACTGCATGGTTGTAGCTTTAAGCTGTAAAGTTAATTTACACACAGTAAAAGAATAAAAGAAGACGAAACAAACAAAAATAAAATAATAATAACACGATAATGGGATTCGCGCTCTTCGTGCGTTTTCATGTCTTTAAAGCTCGTTTTGTTTTGCTTAATTTTCTTTTTCTTTTATTTAATAAAGTTAATCTTTTTCCATTTTATTTCAAGCAATGCTACTTTTTTTATTGCTTTTTCTTTTTATTTATTTATATTCAACTTGAATGAAAACGTAATCGCTTTTAATTCATAAAAAAAAAAAAAAAATTAAAAAAATTCTTCACTCTTTTTGCTTTTATTATTTTTGTTGTTGTTGTTGCTCTTTAAAGCATTATTTTCCAAAACATATTGAAAATATGGCACAAATAAAATAAAATATTTTTCAATCATCATCGACTGATTGATGGTTTCTGTTTTTATTCAGTTATTTATGTTGTTAATAACCGCGACGATATAATAAGATAAAAAATAAAAACAGAAAAAATTATGGAAATCCATAAGAATTTTATTTTCTGTTATAAAAAAAAATCCATTTTTTACTATGCTTTGATCATTCAAAGTTTTGTTTTTTTTTTTTTTTTTCTTCAGCTTTTTATTATTGGCATTTCTTTATTATTATTATTTTAATAAACGGAAATTACATGTACATTGAATCAGTTGTACATTTACCTTATATATTATTTACATTTTGTACATATTTTAGTTTTATTGTGTGTATCCGATCTTTTCCGTTTTCTTTAAAAATTTTCTTCATTCTAAGCTAACAAGTTATTTATTTTTTTTTTTATTTATTATTGCTAAAAAGCATGCATATATTGAATTTTTTTTATTATTTAATAAAGAATAAAATACCATGCTAGTTTACAAATATAAAAAAATAGTAAAGTTTACTTAAATAACTTAAAGTTCAATGAGAATTTATTACATTCATCGTATGTCACCGTTTCACATACGTTAAAAATTGCTTAATTCTGTTTCTATAATTGAATTTAATCCTAAAAACTTATTTAATTAACTGATGAAACGGTAAAGTAATATTATGAATTAAAAATAGTTTTTTTGTTTTTGACTCAATTAAACTATTTGTAATGTTAATTAGTCTCAAATTTTTAAAAATATGTGAGAAAATAAACTTTTTAGATTAGTTTTTAAATCTTTCATGTTACTGCTGCTGCTGCTGCAAAAAAAAAAAAAAGAAAAAATCCTTTTAATAAATTTACAATAATCCAGCCTACACACATTTTATATACACTGAAATGGAATGTTATCTTATGTTTACTTTATTCTTATATCGACTTTGTGTAATATATTTCGCGTTACATTTTTATTTGTGTATACATTGATATTGTTGTTGCTGTTTGTTGAACGTCTGTATATAAGTTGTGATGAAATGGAATGGGAACAAGACACTGTATGTGGAGTGTATAGCGGGCTATAATGGTATCCATAAGAGAGAAAATATTAAAAATAAATAAAACACACAATTTTATATGTTTCGTGGTTATATATATAAAATATGCGTTTCTGATTTGTTACAAAATATCTGCCCATAGTCTATTTATATAATTCCGGTTTTTCGTTTATTTATTTTTATTCTTATTATTATTTTATCATGTTTTTTTTTTTTTTTTTTAATTTTTATTCTTATTTATTTTTCTTTTAAATAAAATAAAATAAAAAAAAAAAAAAAAAAATGTTGCATGGCACGGTGGACAACAATCTTGTTTGGGCAGTTTATTTATTTTTATAAAAATATTTTTCTCTTTTAAATTATTATTATTTTTTATTTTTTTTGAATGGCGTGCGCTTGTGTTTTAAAATAAAACTTATACCACGATCCGCCGGTAATAGTCGCCTTGTTAACTGCCACCATAGCTGCCGCCGCCACAATACATCGCGGTATATATAGATATATTCGATTTATAATTTTTTTTATTCATAAACTTAATAAAAATATTAAAATATGAATAAAATACAAATTTATTATAAAATTATGCGAGGTGACAGAGCTTTTAATATCTTTTTTTTTCTTCTTCAACCTTTTCTTCTTCGTTTATCATTCTTGTTTTGTGTTTCTTTACTTTTTTTTAAATATAAATATAAATTATAATCAAACCTGCAAGCAAGCAAATTATTGCACATCAAACGTTTATATTGATGAATGTGCGTCGAGAAAAAAGAAAGGAAGATAATACAAAAAAAAATAAAAAAATGAGCTTAATTATAATAATATTATTATTTATCGTAATAAAGGATGGCGCCAAAATTGACGTTTAATAAAATTCAAATTAAATATATAAAAGATCTTTATCGTTCGTATTGAACGTGTATGGCATAATAATGTGAAACTGTTTCGTTATTTAATGAAATTCTTCGTATCGTATCGCTGAAGGACATTTTCAGAGATCACCTTTGGGTGGTGATTACTTTTCCTGTTCTTATTTCTTCCCATTTTATAACTTTTTTGTCATCCAACTTTTTAAAATAAATAAATAAAAACGGAAACTAAAATACTTTTGCATTAGGATTAATTTTTATAATTTAAATAAAAAACAGAAAACGTTTGAATAAAATTGTCTGATAATGACAAAAGGGAAAACAGCACGTTCACACAAAAGATTTAATGATTTATCTTGATGATGATACTCTTTGTTGTGTGTGGTCGCGTGATCCTTCTTGTTTATTCGATATTCATAAAGTTTATAAACAAAATGTAATTTACTTTTAAGTGCAGAAAAGTTTTTCTTCTCCCATTTATTTATGTGTTTCATATGACGTTGATTAGTTTTGTTAATAGACGAAGTTTCTAAAGGACTCATAAAATCTTATGAAAATAATTTACTGTTCATAGAAAATATAGAACATGCTTCTATTTTTTTTTCATACTATTATTCTGACGCTAATTATAATAATAAAACTAAAAAAAACTTTTTTCAATAGTTAAATAATAAAGAAAAGCGCTTTGGGCGTTCTCATCTGCGAATAAAAAAAAGAGAAAAAAAAAGCTCAAACATGACTTTTTATAATTGACTTGTCATATACAGAGTGTATTTAAATGTTTCCAAACACAGGATGTTAATCACATTAAGTAAATAATAAAACTTTGTTATCTTTCTACAATTCTTCATTATTTTTATGAATTTTATTGCACCTTGATTATAAAATATAAAAGCGCCTGGAATCAAATAATGAATGCAACAAAATTACAAAATTAACGTGGACGGTTTATTTTTTAATTTGAAAAGTGGATAACAAAAAATAAATAAATCTTAAACAAATATAACCTAAATGCAATATGTTGTGGCTATATGAAGCCATAAGGAAAAAGTCCTGTCAGAACAAAATTTAACTATCTTTAATGAAAAATTTCATTTTTCATTCTTCTGTGATAAAAATTAATTTATTAGAGTGTTTGTTTGGTTTTATCATGATTACAATCAAAAAAATTGATTAGAAAGGATGTTGAATAGCAAAAAGGTTTTTTTAAAAATCCTTTATTATCATTAAATAATTATTAAAATATTATTCTATCTTTGTTTCATGTTGTATTAAATAATTTTAATAAAAAATTCATTGAATGGTTTTATAATTTAATAAAAAATAATAAAAAAAAAAAAACCGCTTATATTCGGATATTAATTAAAATTTTGTTGAATTAAAAATAATTATTATATTACAAACGAATACATGTAACATTTTTTTTTTTAAACATAAAAACACCTCTATTGCGGTTGTTTTTTTTTCTCTATATATTTATATACATATATATATATATATATAGATTTATATATAATAAATAAAAAATAAAATAAAATTGTTCCATTCAAAGTGTATACAGTTTCTTCACAGGTAGACTATCTGGCACCTCATGCAACTCGTTTCTCTTCTCTAAATTTATATTAATAATAAAAAAAAAAAAAAAACAATTTTATTATTTTATATTTATTATATATATATATATATATATATAAATATATATATACATTTTTATATAAATTTAATTCAATACACACGTTAAAATTCATTTAAATTCGTTTTTGTTATTTTTTTTATTATTATTATTATTATTTATGTATTAAATGTACAAATAACAGCGAAAAAAATGTAGTAAAAGTGAGTAACGTAATACAATTAAACAAGAATAACGAAAAAGAATTTTTTTTTTATTTAAAACAACCACCATTAAGTTTCTATAAATATAATGCGGTAAAATAGCAAAATAATAATAAAAAAAAAATAATATTAACTATAATTATATGATAGTTAAGAATAGATTTATGAAGATTTATAAAGATTTATTCATGATTTCTTGTTCGTAGTTGTACAGAACTGTTAAGTGAGATGAAAGACGGATTATTATATTAAGATGAATTGTGACTACAAAATATATTTGAACACAACCAGAAAGAAAGAATGAAAAAATAAACGATCAAGAAGATTTTAATCGACAAGAATTATATATTATAAACATACATACATTTACAATAAATTTATATATCATGACATATTTGTGTGCTTTTACGCTATGACGTCATTAATGATTTTTATTCAAAACAAATCAGAAAAAAAAAATAAAATTGAAGAAACATTATATATTCGTACGTCATGTTTTCAATAATAAAATAATTAATTATCTTTTGATTTAGTAGGAATCTTCATTGCTGCTGCTTTTTTTTTTTTTTTTTTAAGTTCTTGTTAAGGAAATATAAAGTAAAAGTTTTGTAATTATAAAGCTTTCAATAGTTAGACAAATTGATGTATTTTATTTTCGTGTTATAATTTCTGTTACAAACATAGAGAAAAATAGTTTAATTAGTTCCTTTTTTGTAATTAATTGTAATCATTTTACTGATGATGTTACAGTTTTATTTTTGTATTTTAATGATTAGTCATCTAATATAACAGATATTAAAACATAGAATTGCTACATATTTATATTCTTGAATTATACTTTTTCGTTTTTTTTTTTATTAATATTTAACACCAGAAATATATATATATATATATACATATATATATATATTTTTATTAACCTTGCACTTGACATTTCAGTCAAATGAGAAATTTCTTTAAGTCAAGTCATTTTTGTTGTTGTTGTTTGCTCTCACATTTTTATGCTTTTAATTTTATTTATGATTAATGATCATTGCCAACGCATTGACATGTTTTTATTTTTTCTTCTATTTTTCAAACATTATAATTTTATAATATTAATGAAATGGTAATTACTGTGTTTTGGCTTATTTTTTTCCATGTATTTTAATTTTGTTAATTAAATTGTTATAAAATAATAAAAAAAAAAAAACAGAATAATAAAATTATTCGAATTGGTTTTAATTATTTAATTAAAAAAATAAACAAATGGCAAACAAAAATACTTTTGGTGAACTTTTAAAGCAAAAAATTCAATGAAAGTTAAATTCCTATGGGCGTATTTCATATGGAAGCAACATTCCAATTAACTGAAAATCTTTTGTTTGTAATTTAAAAGCATGATTAAGTGAAAACGCACACGAAAAAAAAATATTCGGCTTTTTTCAACGACATAAAACCAGTGTAATATGTGCTTTTTGCAAAAAGCTTTAAAACATTTAATTGTATTGACTTGGGAATATAAACAAATGAAGCAACTGTATACAAGATAAAGAATAAGCTTTAATGTGTTCACATTGTATAAGAAAGAATTTAATGAAAAAAGTTCTGAATGCTTTTTTTTTGCTTGCTTGCTTGACTTTATTATTTTATTTTCAAGTAGCAACAGGTGTTTTTTAGTTTAGACTTTTTTTTTTCTTTTTTGTTGCTGTCTTATCGATTTTACCATCAATGTGGCCTGATCTCTATTCAGTTGTTGTGCTTGCTCATTTATTTGCTTATATTATTTCGCTTTCATTAAATAATCTTTGTGATCGACATTTTTACCAACATGCCCAGATGGTCTCTCTATTGTTAAATGTTGATTCATCATCTTCTCTGGTTAATAATTTTTACTCCAATTATATTGCAAACAAAAAAAAAAGCTCAAATTAAAATTTCTTGATTTAAATGATAATCAAACCGATTTAATATAATTTATTTACGATTGTTCAACTGATTCATCTTAACATTAGCATCATTAATGCTTGTAATTACAATAAAAAAGTGTTTCTCTTCTGCTACTTTTGTGGTTTGTCGTTTTATTTTTAATTTATTAAGAATTATATTATGATATTTGTTTAGTGGAATTTATACGAAGCGGCAACGACATAACAGATGTTTTTTCGTGTGGTTACAGAAATATGAATACAAAAAAAAAAAAGTTTTATTAGAAAAACCTAAATTAATGTCAAAATCATGATTACTTTCAATTAATATAAATTAATGAATTGCTTTTTTATAAAATTAATTATATTTTGTTATTTTCTTAACATTTTTATCGATTTTCTAAGTAGCCCTTTTGACCCATAATAAATTAAAAACGGTTTCCTTTGTATCTTTTTTGCTTTAATAAATTAATTGAAAAAAAAAATGCTTCTATACACTTTGAATCCTTGTTAACAAACGACACAGTTTAGTAAAACCTTAGATTTGTTTCGTTGTAAATGTATCAGAAACCAGAAGAAAAATATCGTTGTAATGAGAAATTTATTAATTATTATGAAAATTCTCTTTGTACTATGTTTTACTATAAATAATTATTTTTTACATACAGCTGTGAATAAAATTGTACAAATTAAATAAAGATCATTTTCAATAATGAAAAATATAAATAAAGTATATTAAAAGAAAAAAGAAAAACCACACAAATATGCATTGTGTAATATATTTCTTAGAAACTAACAATTAATCTCTTTCTATATTTATTAAAAGAAAAATAATAATAATTTAATAAACCTTGAAATTTTTTTTAGTAGCTATAAGAATGTAAAAATTTGTATTAAACTCTAAAGTAGCTTATTGTAGTATTTTATGCATAATTTTTTTTTTTAATAATTTTCACGTGATTATTGTTTATTGTATTTTAATTACACAATTTGTTTGTAACATAAACTAATTAAATATCAGATGAAAAATATTGTTTTTCTTTTTTTTGCTTAAATATTAGCATTGCAGGTTGTTGTCGCTTGAAGTAGCTTATTATACTTTTAACTAATTAAGGTCATTTCTTGGTTTAATTTGAATTATTAAAAAAAAAAAAAAATATATTTATTAAAAGGTTTCATATTCATATGCATTTATAATGTGTTCAATTAAAAAATTATTTACTACTTATATAAGTATATGAATAGC
Source organism: Ptychoptera albimana (assembly GCA_961205885.1). NCBI lineage: Eukaryota > Metazoa > Arthropoda > Insecta > Diptera > Ptychopteridae > Ptychoptera > Ptychoptera albimana. Next base: position 8,662,219 of record OY540802.1, on the reverse strand, counting down.
TCTGTGTTGTTGTACTAAAATACAAAGGCATTATGCGTTAGTAATTTCTGAGTAATGCAATAATTAACAATGCTATAAAATTATTATTCTATTTTATATGGTGTATTAGTAAAATTATAAATTTGCAGAATTTTAATAGATAATAAAAATACAAAAAATATTAATTTAATTATTTGTTGTACACTCTTATACGCTAATTTAATTCACAAAATTTTAATTTTCTTCGTTTATTGTAATTTAATAGCTTTATTATAGCTGTCTAATTGTTTTTTTTTATTTTAATTTTCTGTTTGTTTATTTTTGTAATTTTTATTGCATATATTTGTGTATGAATTGATTTGAATTGTGCTAATTAATTAATTTTTATACCTAATAAGCAAACTGTAGTATAAACCTTGCGGTTTTAATTTTGCTACAAAGTGTTTTTTTTTTTTTTACTTAACTTTGCATATTTGAACTATAACGAATCAATAATTTTTATTGTGTTCACGTTTTAAGTAAATTTAATGGGTTAAGAAATATTATTATTTAAATTAAATACGATGGAAAATATTTCATTTTCTAATTGTTGTCAAATTTATGTTTCATTTATATAAATAGAATAAATTTTAATAAAATTTTAATCAGTATGAGTTATGGGAATTTGTTCTCCTTATACGTTTAAGTGGTTTTTTCGTTATTCATGAATATATTATGGTTTTCGAAAAATAAAAAAAAAAATACAAAAATCATTTTGTTATATAAATAAAATTTAATTAAATTTACATTTTTTCTATACCTGATATTTATTTTACAAATTTGTTCTATGTGTAAATGCGGTGTACGTTTCATTCTCTGAAGAGTAGTTTATTTGTTATATGAATATTTACATACAGTTTATTATTAATTATATATATTGCTAAAGGTTATTTTATAAATTGATATCCTTTTAGTTAATTTAGCTTATCATGAATTGTTTTTCTATTTTTTTTTTTGATACAAAAATTAATTATTGATTAGTTATTAGCTGTTATTGGCACTACATATTTAGATTAATTTCAACAACTTATTACGCTATTAATTTGTATTTTCACAAAAATATTGTTTGATTGAACAAATATAATACCACATTACGTGCAAAAAAGTAATGAATAATAAATATTAGTTGGTTAATTGGTTACAGAAAATAAAAAAAAAAAAAAAAAAACCAAAAATATAATATCGAGTAGAAAACACCCACATTATAAAATATTTTCACAATAACTGAATATCTAGATACAGAAATGAAAAATTATTAATTTTATATTTTATGAAGTGTTATTAACATGACAACAAGCATGTTTTTAATTATTAATTGACAAGTCACCGTTGGTGTTTTTATTATAGGAATACAGATACATTGTCGGTGTTTGTTTAATAATTTGTGATATTCATGTTTAATAAATTATTTTGTTGTTTAATCATGAGCACATTTATTGCAAAATATTGTATTTTTAGGTTTTATAGTGTAATTCAGGGATTATTTTATAAACATAATTAAAATTCGGGTTGTGTTAAAGGTTCAAATTGATTTATACAAATATAGCAGAAATGTTTAGTAATTGAGTTTTATGTAAATCTTTCTCAAGTTTTAAACAAGTTAATCAGATGTTAACAATGATTAATAGTTCACTAACACCTTATAAATACATATTTTTTTTTTTTTTTATTAAAAAATGATAAATAATCCTGCTGATAAAAATTACAAAAAAAAAACTAAAAACATGTTTGATAAAAGTAACAAGTTAACAAACATCTAAAACACGTATCGTTGTTTATTGTAATATAATATCCGTATAAATTTATTTATGCTTATCATTAAAATAAAAGATCATGTATTTATTGTGGTTTATTTTCTGCGTTTATTTACTATTTTCATAGAAAAATCAATAAAATCTTGTGATCATAGTATATTCAGAACACAAAGTATTTTGATTTAAAATAAATGAATAGTTTAATAGGAAAATAATAAATTTTTGTTCCGTAATGTTGTTGTGAGGAGAATTTTATGATAGACATGAAAAAAACCTGTCCAATCAGAATAGTTTATTGTAAGCACAATGTACTCATTGGTTAATTAGTTTTTCGTAATAAATAAATAAACCCGAAAGCTTTGAATATGTTGTACAGTGATTTAAATGAATTGATAAAAAAATCTATGCTCATGGATAAGATTTGTCATAAACAACATTACTTAAATCATTATTATTAATCTTTTTTTCGTTTTTAAATTTTCATTTATCACCTGTATGCCATTTAAATTATTTTTCTTTTTATTTATTGTGGTACAGTTCGATTTTCTTGTAAATATTTAAAAAAAAAAATATTTTTAATGTTAATTATAATTCAGGCATCGACGTCACTAATTAGCATGTTTTTTTTTTTTTTTTATTAATTTTATTGAAATTTATTCGACGGGGCACTACATTGAAAAGTAAAAATGATGAAAAATATTCGACCAAATCGAAATAAAATTTTGTAGAAAAGAAAATAAAATAAAGAAGAAAAAAAAATTCCTTTATTGTTAGTTTAAAGTTTAATGCCGCGAGATATTTTTTTTTTGATTATTTGTTTCCCTTTTTTTCCGAAAGTTCTCTGCGGAGTTAATTTATTTAATAAAGTGTGCGGCGGTGTTGTTTTTTTTTTTTTATTATTTTATTTGCTCATTTTGGTTGATTGCCTGTTTTATTCTTTTTGTTTGTACTTTTATTTAAAGTTCTGTTTAGTTTATGTAAGAAGAAAACAGAAAAAGTTATTACCCATTTGGTTACCTTTTTTTTGACATTCTTTTTGGTTATTTAATTTTTTAACCAATAAAGTTTTTTTTTTTTGTATTTGGTTTTTGAATATTAATACATTATTAAAGCCAATCACGTAATATAAAGATTTATTTTTATACATTTATTATTATTACTATTATCGTTTTTTTTTTGGTTGAAAATTGATTTTTTATTCAGAATCGTAATATTAATGATGTGAATTTTGAATAAAAATAGAAGAAAAAAAAAAAAAAAATAGATAAAACTGGTAATTTGCTAAAATTACTTCATGTTATTATTAGCGATGTTTAGCTTTTATTACATTTATTTCTTGTCGATCGTGACTAATTTTTAATTTATCTAGTCGCTTATTTTATCGAAAATATAAAAATAATTTATATTTTAAGATTATTTCGAGCTTATTTAAATAAATAATATAAATGCTTCGTACCTTTAAAGTAAAGAATAATAATAATTATAGTTAGTTGAAGTTTGTTTAATACGAAACAGCAGAGTTTATTTGCAAGGGAATTCATTCCGGGATTTGATTTACTTTAGGAACTTTTCAATGTGTATTTCCAGTAACTTTTAAAATTAGCTTAACTTTCTATAAATGAAAAATCAATTAATAGAACAAAGTTTCTAACTTTGATGCATTCCCTATTTTTTTTATTAGTAATTACAAATATTCTGGTAAAAACTTTTAATAGTGAATTTTCATGCAATTTATTGTTTAAAAAAAAAATGTTTGATGTTTTAAAATCTGTATCTGATAGTTGCGTATTTACGAGTTTTTAGATTAATTAAAGTTTGTACTTTTAAAAAAAATGTATTTTTCAAGTTTCGAACAGATTTTTCCCAATGTGCTTATCGTAATCTAAATCAGATAAAATAAATCATTACTTTAAAATTATTGATAACATATCGATTTTTTGAAATTAAAAAAAAAACAGATTATCAGTTATTATAATTAATTTTAATCTGCTTATTCTGTCATCTATATCTGTCATTATCAAAAAAAAATATATATATATATATATATATATATATATATATTCCGGATAAATGTGGAATTACAAAAAATAAAAAAAAAAAATCAATCACAGATAAGATTATAAATTGAAATTTAATTATATATTATTCGATTGATTGATTAAAAACAAAAATTATTATTGGATAACGAAATGAGTGTAAATAAAAATGACATAATAAATTTCGTATGAATAGAGTGAACAAAATAAAACTACAACGAAAATTGAATGCGTTCAATAAATAAAATAATTTTTTTTTTTTTCTTTATAAATAAATAATTAATTTACAAAAAATATAAAATTAAAACTAAATGTGAATACATAATTATTGGCACTATATTATTATTATTATTATTATTATTATTTAACGTAGATTTTTTATTTTTTTGGCATTTTTTTGACGAAAAAAAATTTTTTAAATAAAATCCAAACAACAAAAAAAAAAAAGTTCATCCACTGTGTAGACAACCACTGGCGAAACAATAGCCGGCATTTTAACATTGATGTGTGTAACATGATAATTTAACGAAAAAAAAATTATTTACATAAAATTAAAAAAAAAAAACTTTAAATATATGTATAATTCGAAAACAATAACATAAAAATCAGTGGAAACATTTATTTATATAAATTATCGAATTTATTTTATATATATATATATTTTTTTTAAAACACACAAAATAATGACAATATTATCGTGTTTGTTTGTTTGTTACTCGTCGTATCATCATAGTAAATTTAAAGTGTGCACGTTTTTATTAGTTTTATCGTTCAATCAAAATTGACAATCAAATTGACGATCTAAATACAATTAGTTGCTTTTTTATTTATATTTTTGTTGAGGTGTTACAATTGTGGTTTATTGAGATCGTTCGTTTTTATTTATAAATTATTTTTAGTGTTTGGTTTTATTTATTCGATATGTTCAAGAATTGTTAATTTTTATTTTTCGCGTTTTTTTTTTTTCATTCTTTTCTTTATTATTTCTTTATTCATATAAATTTCGTTGTTTTTCGTTGAAAGCTTTTCGCTTCGCTTTGTTAAATTAATATTATAATTTTTTATTTATTGTGTGTGTATTCTTAAAAGTAATTTAGCGTAATGAATGATATTTTTGTCATCACGACGCTCGTTTATGTGATGAACGCAACAAACGTGTCTTTATTGTTATTTGTTTTGTTGTTGTCGTTTGTTATTTCAAAACAAAAAAACAAAAAAAAAACCGACTGTACATGCCTTAAGATAATTCTAAAAACGAAAACGAAAAAAAAAAAAAAAATAAAAAAGAAGAAAAAAATGAAGTTAAGCCAAAACTTATTGTCTTTTATATTTAAATTTCATGGTTAACAAAATCATGAGAGATAATATTTATGTGACACGATAATAGGCAAAATAAATGTTTTGTGTTTCAGTTCTTTGACGTATTTTGATCACGTTAAAATTCTTTGCCACTACTTTGATGACACTTAATTAATTAATTTATAATAATATGAAATTAAAATCGCTATTGTGCTTTTGTTAATCGTGTCTTTTATATGAATTTTTAATTTTTTTTTTTTTTATTAATTATTTCTTTGAACAGTTTTATCTAGCAGATTTATCTGGCCGTTTACTAAAATAATAATTTTGTTTTTTTTTTTTTTTTTTGATATAACAATAGGATTTTCTATTTATTTAATTTATACAAAATTTCATAAACATTCTTCGTAATAAGCTATTTTTAACACAACTAATTTTTTATTTTAGATAAGATTTAATAAACTCTCCGAATTAATGGATTTAATTTTTACTGAAATACGGTATATAACATGTACCATTCATTTTCTATATCAAAAAACGTATTAAATTCTTGCAAAGTTTGAAACGAATTTTTAAATATTTTTCTTAAAAACATTTTTTTCTTTTTATTTTAATATTTATCGTAGAGAAATCGTGAAAATTAAATTTAAACATTTTTAAATGATAATTTTTTCAACAAATAAAATATTATTAACAAAAAAAACAAAAATTTATTTTGTATGCTAATTATATTAACTAAAAAAATCTATAATAACATTGATGTTTGAAAAATATATATAATAACAACTTATGTTTATTTTTAAAATTTTTGTTATTATTGATTTTCATTTAATATATGTTGTTGGCTAATTATTGAAAATAAATAACAGAAATCGTGAAAAAATGAGCCAATTACAGTTTATGGAAAAATTTTGTTTGTCTCTTATATTTGTGAATACGTAATGCGAAAAACTTGTACAATTTATTAATCATTGATCGTGCTTTCTGTTTAAAATTCTTTTTTTGCTTTAAATAAACTTAATAATGATTAATAAATTCGTAGTGGTTGGAACACTTATAACACAGTGGCTTTAATTAAATTTAATGATCATTTGTATATAAAAATATTTTTTTTCTTTTACATTAAACCGAAGTGTTTAAATTTGTTTTACGTGACAAATATGTATTTATATTAAAAAAAAAAAAATAATTATTCATAAAAATCTCTTGATCATGATTATGAACATTTAATGTGGATTTTCATGTACAAAATTATTCATTTCTATTGTATATTTAGAGATGAAGAAGTTTTTTTTTGTTGTGGTATCTTAAGACAAAATGGTTTTTAGTTATTTCTTTCCTTTATTACTATTTGGTTTTTCTTTTTTATTTTACTACATTTTCATGCTGTGCTTTTTACTTCCTTTTTATGTTTAATATATATATATACATATAACAAAAAGAAGTAAAATACAATATCATTGTTGTATTAGAAGTAAAACAATAGCAAATAATAGTGTTTCTTTGGTACAAGCGTTAACGTTGAAGAATGTTTGTATGTAGAGTGAAATAATTTTTTTTTAAAGGATCAAAAGAATGTTTTCTAACTAAAAAAATAAAAATGTAATAAAATTTAAGGTTAGAAAATAAATTTATTTAATTATTTCTAAATTGAATTGTTATTTACTTGCTTAGGGGATGAATTTTTTTTCCCCATCAATAAAAATCTCTTTAATTATATAAATAAGAACTAAATCTGATCAATACTGATATTAAACTTAAATTAGATAATAGCTCTAGTGCTTTTTGAATCAATTCTATGATTGCATGGTTAAAAAAGTTTCATTTTTATTTCTTTGTTAAAATAAATAAACTCATGGTGGGATAAACCTTGAGTATCGAAAATTAGCATTATAAGTTTAATTTATTATTAATTTTAAAAGCATCAGTAAAGCTTAATGATTTTTTTTTGTTATTGCCTTCATCTGTATCTCATTGTTGTTAATTATTTTTATCGTTGTGTGTTTACCAGTTTATTAATAAAAATATGATGTGATTACATTTTAAGTTATTATTTTATTTATAATGAATTCAATTAAAAAATCTTATCAATACATATAATACGATATTTATGTTTATTATTTTTAATTGGAATTTTTAATATGAATGCAAATTATGAATTAATATTGGGAGTTTTCATTAAAATTTGAACAAAATGTTTTTAATTGATAAAAGTTTATGAAATAACAGTTTGAATAAAATTAATAAAAAACAGTTTTCAATATAAGAAGCTTGATGTGATAAAGTTTTTTTTTATTAAGATAAACAAAAATCGTCTAACATATGTTTCGTGTTGTTTGGTGCCTGTTGCTGGTTATTTATATTTTTTTTTATTACTAATTTTTAAGTAGATTTTTCTTGTTGTGCTTAGTGAGTTTTATCTATTTTTGATGTGCACAATTTTGTTTTATTTATTTATTCTTTTTTTTATGTCGGTAACAAGTAATAGTAGAATAATATAAATTAATTTACATTATATGAAATATTTATCATACTGATGTATAGCAGCATACATTTTATTTATTTATTTATGGAATTACATATGTGAATTATTTATTTCATTAAATGAAATTTGTTGAGTAGTAAATGTTCTCTGTTTACCAATTATATAATGCAGTATTATAGTTTAATAATTTTTTTTATTATTATTTCGCATAAAAATGCAATAAATCTCTAAAGCTTATATTCTTTAATAAAGTGTCTATAAACGAGGTAATAAAAAAACAAAACAATTCAATTAAACACAATAAATGGTACTATAATATATATTATTTATTTACAACGGTGTGCTTAAATAAAATAATTATTCTCGGTAAGAAAATATGAATAAAGCAAAAATTCATATAAAGTATTTTTGTTGAAAATTTAAAGTGGAGGCGCCTGATATAAAGTAATTTTTTTTTTTTTTCTCTCAACGTTTGTTCAATTCTTCATTTTTACGTTATTACAAAAATATTCTATGTAAATATTATTCTTATTAATTTTTTTTATATATATAAATCATTGAATGTGATGATGACAGGCTTTGTATACAATTTATTATCTCTTTGTTTTATTTATTTAATTTTTTTTTTTTGTATTCTTTAAAGAATACTCTGTTTGTGTATGATTCTATTTATGTTTCAGTACGTTGCCCTTATTGGTTATTTTACAGATATTTTATCAAATTATTACATAAAAATATATTTTTTCTCTTTATTGTAACATAAAAATATAGTAAATGCGTGCTTTTTCAAATAATGACAATCATGTAAAAACGTGAATCATGTGGTTACTGTATCGATAGTTTAAAGTAGAAAAATAAATTTTTATTATTTAATAAGCAAAAATACTAAATGTTCGTTATTGTTTTTGACAACATGCCAAAGTCAATATGTTTATTTATTTATTTTCGCTCATTTTCTTAATAAACAATAAAAATATTATTTTTGTACATAATTTAACAGAGTTTATTAGTTATAAATGTTGCTTATTTACACTTTAATTATACTTTTTAGTTTGTAGCATTCAATTAATTACATTTCTTAGCATATAATGTATAGAAAATCTAACACAAATATAATTAAAATTAAAATTAATTAAATTGTTTAATCAAGTAACAATGTTTTAATTACAACCAAATAAAAATATAAAGTTTCTTAATCAATTTGTTGTATCGCCCACAAAAAAAAAAGTAAACTTTTTGATTATTTAATAATTAATAGGAAATAAAAATTAACACATTTTCATCTTCAAAAGTTTTTTTTTTCTTAAATTCAACATCGTTTTGTTAGTTATTTTAATTTATACAGAAACCTTTAAATACGAAAACCATCGTGGTAAACAAATAGCGAAATATTTCTTATTTTATTTTATTTTATTATTATTTGAAAATAAAAATTAAATGGAATTTTACCATTTTCTATTAAATAGAAAATCACAAATGGGAAATAAAAACAAAAAAAAAAAAAAAAATTATTTTTCTTTAAATCGATGTCACAAGCTGAATTCTTATTTTCATTTCATTTCGTTCATTTAAGTGAAAATTTTGTTGACATTTCAATAAAGAAATAAACGTTCTGGATACAATTTCATTTCGTTGTTTTACTTTGTTTGTTGTTTCTACTCAAATTTATATTTTATTTGGATAAGAATTTTGTTTTTATTTTATTTGTTTATATATATATATATATATTTTTTTTTTTGTTAATTATTTTAATCTACACAACAAATAAAAACAGAGGTCACTTGTTGCTTAACAGAATATCGTACGTTAACATAACGAATTTTCTCTAATTGAAGTGTAATAATAATAATAATGCTTCAGACATTTAGACTTTTTGTAGCTGTTGATGATGATGATTATTATAGTGTTGTATTTTGTAAACATAATAAATAAAAATAGTAATTTTTAAGGTGTGTTACCACCCTCGCTTAAAATTCGCCTTTATTATATTTTCTACGTAAGAAATCAATAAAACAAGTAAATAATCTTTGTTTCCATTGAAAGCATTTAAAGAAATTTTTTGTCTTCCATTTATTTGCTTAGTTATTAAATTTTTATGCTTGGGTTTCATCTAAAATTAGAAAAATTATATTATTTTATTAAATCAACAGTAATAATTATGTTATAAATTTTTAATTAAACTTTTGTCAGAGATTAATTATAAAAAAAAAAAATAATATTTTTCGTTGATTATTGAAATTTTATTTTCCACTTGTTGGCTGTACAAGCAGTACTACGCGCTCTCTCTCTCTCTATCTCTCTATTGATTTATTAATTATTTATTGTTTAAAAAAAAATCCGACTTATTTTAATTATTCATTATTTATGCTTTTGCCTTTTTTTTGTATTAAATTAAATTTATTCAAACGTTGCATATTTAATCTGATGTTTATTTTTTTTTTTTTTTCGTTCCTAAATAATCTTCTGTTTTTACTTTTAATGAATATAAAAAAAAAAAAAAAAATCTATCAAACGTTTAAAAACTCATTTAATTATAAAACAGTAACATATCTTTATATAAAAAAATATTTTTTAATTATTTTTTTTTTCATTTTGAGAGAAAGAGAAGAAACCATAACTGATAAGAAATTTAAGGTCATTTAAGGCTAACAACCATTTCAAAGATAAATTAAAACAAAAACAAAATTATAATAAGTAGAAAAGGCGAGCAAATTATTGTTGACGTTGTTGTTGTTAATAATTTTTTCATTTATTAAAAATTTACGAGTAGGAAAAATGTTTTAACGTAAAATAAAAATGTTTCTTTTGTTTGTTTGAAAATATTTCAGCAGTTGTATATTGTGAGTTGGAGTCGCGCCGATCGGCCCCGTTCTAGGGGGCCATGACGCGTTGGCCCTTTCCGCCGCTTCTACTGCTCTCGGTGGTGGCAGCTATATTAGCCTCGGGTATACTTGGGGTTCAAGAACAACAGCAACAAGCTACCATATTTACATTAAACGGAAATACAACATCATTAGCAGCCGGTACGACATCAGCATCAATAACACCACAATCAACAAATGATACTGCAATACGTAACAACAATCCAAATTTTAAGAAAACTGTTTTAACAGTCGGCTATTTAACAGCAATTAAAGGTTCATTAAAAGATAAACAAGGATTAGCTATATCTGGTGCTATATCATATGCATTGGAAGAGGTTTGTACCAACATTTTTCTCGATTTCTTTTCAGTTTCTAAATGAGATTTAATTAAACTTTTTTTTTATTAACAGATAAATAATGATACTACACTGTTGCCAAATGTGACACTAGACTTAAAATGGCATGATACACGGGGAGAGACAGTATTAGCGACAAAAGCTATTACAGAAATGATATGTGAGGGTGTAGCAACATTTTTTGGGCCAGAAGGTCCATGTTACGTTGAAGCAATTGTCGCACAAAGCAGAAATATACCAATGGTTGCATATGTAAGTTGAATACCCAAAAATATTATTATTTTTTCTTTTTTTCATAAATTATAAATTAGAATCCAAAAGTAGCAAAAATCTAAATAAATTTCCTCTCCATTCTTGTCTTCTGTTTTTTTTTTTTATTAATTTTATTAAGTAAACGACACCGCCACCAACAATAAACAACTAAAGGCAACACCAAAAATAATCATAATAAAAATATTAAAAGGCGTTTTTTGTATAAAGCATACATGCACTCAAGTGTACATAAAGTGTATGTAGGCATTTAATATGCGTTTGTGTGTCGCGCACGCCGTTTATTATACCGCATATATACGATATTTTGTCATGATGATAAGAAAAGATATAAAAATTAAAGCTGAATAATAATAATAATAATAATAATAAAAATAAATAAATATAATTGCTTTGTTTTAAAACGCTAAAACATTTTCTTCGGCTTTTTTTTTTTTTTTTTTATTTTTTTTTCTTTAAATATTATGCGTTATAAACAATCATAATTTATATTAATTTATTTTCATTCTTTTTATAACGTTTTCTTATTCATATTTTATAAGTTAATCTTTAGCATTTAGATTTTAATGAAGCAGAATTTTTGTAAAATAAAAAATAATGAAACGATGATGATTAAAATTAATTTATAAGAAATTGTGTTTTTAATAGTTTATTACGACAATCATTTTAGTTACTAACTTTTTTATTTTATTTTTTTTTTTTTATTAATAACTATTGATATAATAATAATAAAAAAATAAATAAAATGTTCTATTTATAAAGAATAATATTTCTATAAATAAATTAATAACTATATTAATAAACTAGAAACTGATGGAGAATGATTTAATTGAGAAGAAAATCACCATTTTTATGACACGCATATTACGCAATAAACAGAACAAACGTTTACGCTTTTATAATGAGCTTTTAAATTATTTTATTTCTAGTGAAAAAATTTAATCTAAGCTCTAGTCGCAATAGTTGAATTTGTAAAATACGGCTTTTTCATTGTCATCCTTCATCAGCTTTTCACTGTGCTGTGGTAACTGTCTCTCGCTTTTTACTAAACGTTTAACACTTCAAAGCTTTAAATTATTAACCGCAAAGTAAATTAACTTATTATAGTAATATATAATACAATAAATTTATTTAACATATCATAAATAATTAATTAGTGCAACGAGTAGATTAGTGTTGAAGAATTAATCAAATTTGATTCATTTTTTGTAATGATTCAAGATTTAAGCTATGTTGAATGTTTTTTATTATTATTTAAGTTTGTATGCTTTATAGTACCGTTTTAAAGTCAACAATTTTAAATTATTCAAGTCTTAATTGGCAAAGAAAAGTTACCACAACATTAGTATCTCAATTAACCAAGACAAGCTTTATTACAGTAATGCACTATTAAGTTATTGTAAAGCTTTAAACTTTATGAATTAATTAAATTTTATTCAGCATAACTTTACAATTATAATTATTTTTAATTTTATTTAAATACTGATGGGTGGTAATTTTCTAAGAAAAAAAAATAAAAAAACAAAAAATTTAACAAATTTAAACATAAAAAGTTTTTGCGTTTTTTTTTTTATTCGTTATTTAAGCAGAAATATATTGTTTTTATTAATCTATTTGTGTTGGCGAATCGTTATTGATATGTTGCTACATATAACCAATATGCTCTCAATAAACGATATATTAAAAAATATTTTATGCTTTTGATATTTTCTAGTATCAAAACATCTGCGTTTACAGTTTTTAATAACAAAAAAAAAAAACAGAAAAAACAGAAAAAAACGATAGAAGTAAAAATTAATAAAAATTTCTTATTAAATCGTGATGTGAAGCATAATTCTTCGATATGCTTGTAATAAAAATTTATTATTATTTTTTTCATGTTGTTACAATATTTTAGTCCTTTTATCGTTATACAGTTTTATTTAAAAAAAAAATTTTTTTTATTACACTTTGACTTATTTTCTAGAATAAAAATAAATGGTTGGATTTATTATATAATAATTTGTCTTAATGTAAATTTAAATGATTAAACATGATGACAATAATAATAATAATATGAAGCACGCTTCACAGTTGTGATAATTGTTAATTAAGAAAAAAAAAAAAATAATAATAATTAACTAAAATACCATGACCTTGGTGTGACTTTTTTTTTTTTTTTCATTTTTAATTAAAAATAATTAAAAATAAACATCCAAAAAAAAGTTTCTTTTTATTTCAACAAAATTAGGCTAACTAAAAATAGAATATTATATAAAAAATGAAAAAAAAAATTAAACAGAATAAACAAATGTTTAATTATAGTTTAATTAATTTAAATTCATAAACAAATATACATACATATATATTATTTTGTTATAAATTTGTTATTATTATTTGCAAAGTCGTCCGTCCAGACATTTAATATCATTATTTGTAGAATATGAATGAGCTTTTTTTTTCTTTCTTTAATTGCAATTATCCACCTGTCTTATTACTTAACTTTATTACTTAATTTCTATACAAATTGTACAGGAATTTTTATACATTAATTATTGCTTTAATGAGTTTATTAGTTACTAATTTGATTATAATCATTTTCATTTATGTTATTATCCAATTAAATTATTAAATTATTTTATTACTTTATTAAGTGAATAAATTTATTTTTATTATTAAGTTTTTAATATGTGCTTTAGTGCATTTTTCTATTGACTTTACGCTTTATTTAATTATGTTTGTCAACAACAAACATTAATTCCCAATTCACCTTAATATATTTAGAAATTATTTGGTTATTTTAGCTAATATAAAGTAAATTTACTAATTGAACACTAACCCCTAGACGTATCTAGAATTTTTTTATATAATTCAGGAAATATTACTTAAAGAATTTTCTACAAATACTCTTCAAAGGCTACCAAATCGACTTTTTTTATAACCAATCTTGAAATATTAATTTTCTTTTGTATTTTAAATGTTTCAAAGACTATAGAAATACTCTTTAGGGAATATCGAATCGATTGTGCATAAACTCAATAAAATCATCATTTTTCCGTGGTATGGAAATCAAAAAAAAAAAAATAATAATAATAAAAGTTCAGATCTTTATTGTGGTTTTACTTGTAAATTTCATAAATGTACAGCAGTAATAATGATTGATAATCGCGAAAAATATGATTAATGATTGTTAAAAATTATTGATTAAGTATAAATTCATAAAAGATCTGTTAAATTCTTTTACTTTGTCTATTTTTGTACACAATAATTAGATCATGGTGTAATTCTTTTCTTTTTATTCTTTACAGAAATGTCCGGATAATAAGGCTTCTGCAATACCAACGTTTGCCCGAACGGAACCACCAGATACACAGGTATTTTGTAGTTTCTTTTTTTTTTTTTAATCTAATCCGAGGAATTATTTTGTTTTAAATACAATTCTGCCTTTTGTTATCATCTAAAGATATTTATCTAACTACCAATTAAGTACGCATTTAAGTTAGTTTTTATTTAAAATTTGCTACTTTTATGTTACATAAATAGTTTTTAATCATTTTTCATCGGAAACAAACATTTTTAATAATTTTACCAAAAAATAAAAAGATAAAAATTTAAATAAACAAGATGACATTCTGATGGAAGAATTTTCTTTATTAAAATTATTTAGAACATGCATAAAAAAATCTTTTAATAACGTTAAACAAGTATTTGTGTAGCATTTTAAACAAGCTTTCCTTATGAAAAAGGGCAAAAAAATCAAACTTTTTTTTTTTTGGTTATTACATATAAAAAAAATTATTTTATATAAGAACTTGTGTTTTAAGTCCGGTAACAATATCATCAGAAATCTTTAAAAGTTTCAATAAATTTCATTAGAATAACAACAGAAAAATAACTTTTCGAAGAGTTTTTGTAACGTATTGAAATAATTACTATAATTTATATAAATGCTTTCGATTATTTGTGCTCGTTATTATTACAGGACGTACATTTCCTTTTTAGAGGAAATGTGTCTTTGAAAGAGATTTAAACAAATAAATTGTTTAATCAATATAAATAAATATTTTGAATGCTTCTCATTCCATTAGGTGACTAAATCAATAATATCTTTGTTAACATATTATGGCTGGAAGAAATTTTCAATAATTCATGAGGATTTATGGGTAAATGTTGCGAAATCATTAAAAGAACAAGCAAAAAGTAAAAATATGACGATTAATCATTGCATTGAAGTCTATGATAATCATAAATGCTGTGAAAATAGCATGGAATGTTGTCGTACGGCATATTGGTATCAAATAATACAGAGCACCATGAATAAAACTAGAATATATGTGTTCCTTGGTTCACCGGGGGCCCTTGTTGATATGATGCGTTCTATGAATGCTGTGCAATTATTTGCCAAAGGTGAATATCTTGTCATATTTATTGATATGATGACTTATTCGCCACGTGAAGCACAAAAATATTTATGGATACCAGAGCAATTGAATAAAAATATAACGTGCCATGATATTGAAGGGTTTAATAATTGGGCACGAAGTTTACTCGTTATCGTTGCAACAGAACCAACAGAGAAATTTGATGAATTTTTAAAAAATGTACGAGAATACAATTTCAAGGAGCCATTCAATTTTTCCCATCCGCCAATATTTCAACATTATACAAAAGTAAGACGAATTTTTTCATTTTCATTCCTTTTTTTTATATTATTTATGGAAATTTACTTTCAGTTTGTGTCGATATATGCTGCATACCTGTATGACTCTGTTAAACTATATGCATCAGCGTTAGATCAATTATTGCAACAGGATAGTCGAAATAAAACAGATGAGGTGATAAGAGAAGTTGCGAGCAATGGTGCTAAAATTATTGACGCAATTATCAAGAGAAGTACTTACAAAAGTAAATAAAACGTTTTGATCATAATTTTTTTTGTCTTCTACCACTAAGTTCTATATTCTTATGTTTGTGAACCATAGGTGCAACGGGAGCAACAATAAAAATCGATGCTAATGGTGATTCTGAGGGAAATTTCTCTGTTTTAGCATTAAAGCCATACAACTTCTCAATTCCTGATAAATTTTCTTGTGATTTTCAAATGATACCGGTCGCTTATTTTCAAGCAGGGGACGATTTACCAGTGAGTGAGTCGTCGTTTATATTTTTATTTATTTAAATTTTTTGATTTGTTTTATAATTAAATTTTATTTTGATTAAATAAGTTTTCGGTTTTTATCATTATTTCTTGTTTTATTTTGGATAATTTTAGGAATACAAAATAAGTAGTCGTATCGATTGGCCAGGAGGTGTTAAACCGTTTGATGAACCGTCTTGTGGATATGAGAGTGAATTATGTAAAAAGGATGAAACCCATACAACATCGATAGTTGTTGCATTTGTGCTCGGCATGTTAATGTTTTGTGCTATTGTAATAACGCTTAGTATATATCGTAAATGGAAAATTGAACTAGAAATCGAGGGTTTATTATGGAAAATTGATTCGGGTGATATTAGAGGATATTTTAATAACGACATTGTGTCATCGCCAAGTAAATTAAGTTTGGCTAGTGCGCAATCATTTGGTTCGCGTTGTTCGAATCAAGTTTTTACGACGACCGCACGATTTCGGGGTGTTCTTGTGCGTATTAAAGAATTAAAATTTGCTAGGAAAAAAGATATTTCTCGTGATATAATGAAAGAGATGCGCTTACTACGTGAATTACGGCATGATAATATCAATAGTTTTATTGGTGCATGTGTTGAACCGATGAGAACTTTACTAGTCACTGATTATTGTGCCAAGGGTAGTCTCTACGATATAATCGAGAATGAGGACATTAAACTAGATGATTTATTTATTGCATCTTTGGTCCATGATCTGATTAAGGTGATTTACCTAGCTATATTTAAATTTAGATAAGTAAAATCTTAAATTTTATGTTTCCATTACGTTGCAGGCGATGATTTATATTCATAGTTCAGCTTTAGTGTTTCATGGTAATTTAAAATCATCAAATTGTGTTGTCACGTCCAGATGGATGTTACAAATAACCGATTTTGGTTTGCATGAGTTACGGCACTGTGCCGAAAGTGAATCAATTGGTGAACATCAACATTACAGAAGTAATACTTTTACACTTTTTTACATGTTTATTATTTTTCTTAAAATTATTTATATTTTAGGTCAATTCTGGAAGGCACCCGAACTTTTACGTAATCCAAATGTATATGGTACGCCAAAGGGTGATGTATATGCTTTTGCAATTATTCTTTATGAGATAATAGGAAGGAAGGGACCATTTGGTCAGATTGGATTTGAGCCCAAAGAGATTGTCGAGTTAGTAAAACGAATTCCAGATGATGGCGAAGAACCATTTAGGCCTGACATTGAATGTATTACGGATTCATGCAATTGTCCCGATTATGTATTGAACTGTATAAAAGAATGTTGGGATGAGAATCCCGAATGTAGATTAGATTTTCCAACAATACGGTAAATAATTATTTATTTTCATTGTTTCGTTTTTATTAAATTCGAAAATTATCGCTTTCTGATTAGGACTCGATTGAAAAAAATGCGTGGTGGAAAATCAAAGAACATTATGGATCAAATGATGGAGATGATGGAGAAGTATGCAAATAATTTAGAAGATATAGTTAATGAACGTACACGATTATTGTGTGAAGAAAAGAAAAAAACAGAAGATTTATTACATAGGATGCTACCTCAATCTGTTGCTGAAAAATTGACAAAGGGTCACGGCGTTGAACCTGTTTCGTATAATTCGGTAATTTTCTTTCAATTTCTTGCAATCAACAAATATTTCTATTTTTATTTATCTATTTATCTATTTACAGGTAACAATTTACTTCAGTGATATTGTTGGTTTTACAGCAATGTCAGCTGAAAGTACACCACTTCAGGTTGTTAACTTTTTAAATGATTTGTATACGGTTTTCGATCGAATAATTAAAGGTTATGATGTATACAAAGTGGAAACTATTGGTGATGCCTATATGGTCGTGCGTATTTAAAAAAATTATATTAAATTAAATTACTTTTTAAATTTATATATACATACTTACTAGGTATCAGGACTTCCGATTGAAAATGGTGATAGTCATGTAGGCGAAATTGCTTCAATGTCTTTGGATTTACTGCAAGCAGTTCGAACTCACAAGATATCTCATCGACCTAATGAAACGTTAAAATTGCGAATTGGTAATAATCTATAAAAGATGAAAATAGGATTAGTATTGATTTTTTTTTTTTTTTTTATATAAAAGGTGTTCATACGGGACCTGTAGTTGCTGGTGTTGTCGGTTTGACAATGCCGCGTTACTGTTTATTTGGTGATACTGTTAATACTGCATCACGAATGGAATCAAATGGTGAAGCTTTGAAAATACACATATCAGATCAGTGTAAGGCAGCACTTGATAAATTAGGTGGTTACATCACAGAGTCCAGAGGACTTATACCAATGAAGGGCAAAGGTAAATATAAAAGGTTTTAAAAGATTTCCTTTAATTATTTAGAAAATATTTTAATAGGCGAGGTATTAACTTATTGGTTGGTTGGCGCAACTGATAATGCCATACAAAGAAAACCAGTTGACATCGGTGATTTACCACCGCCACTTTTTTGTAGGCCTCGTCGTAGTCCTAAATTGAATTCGGAATCAAGGCAACCAAGTCTGATGGGTATGGGAATATTTGGTGAGTTAAATTAGATAAGGTTTACAAAAGTCATTTTATTATTTCTATTTTTTTAATTTCATAAGGAGTAGGAAGTCGACGACAGTCTAGTGTTCCACGAACAGATGTTGATAGTACGTATAGTTTACAAGGATCGTTTCATGGTCATAATATAAGGGATTCACCGCGACCTTTACAAAGACGGTTGGATCGTTTACCACGGTACCTACATGAAACATCACGAAGCACATTGGAGCATTCAGAAACTGAGCATATGGAAGTATCATTAAAAAAACCATTAGCAATGGTTAAACCAAGACAACTATTGCGTTCGATTGCATCATCCGATGAATATGCAAGATTCCGTAATCCGGAAAATAGTTTACGCCAGAGCAAGTCTCTGGATCCATTTCCTAGTCATGTACGCAAGCGTGTCGACGTTAAATTTCTTGAGAAATTGGCGAAGAAAGGGTCACGCTCTCTGGATGGTGGTGTCGCTTTAATTAGTCGCAATCCAGGGATACGCATAAGTGAAACCTTAAATAGTGCTAACCCGTACAAATATATTAATAATAATTGCAATGGTTCAATAGGGATTGAAGATCCATTAGTTCCGTTACTATTGCGTCAAGGTTCATTAACTAGTCCCCCCGATGAAATTCTGCAGTATGCCAAAAGATGGCGATCTCTTGAAACTCTCGCAAATGACGAGGAAACGAGTAGTAAGAAAACAATTGGCAGAGGTTCAATAAAATCATGGCTCGTCGGCCTATTCCAAGGTAATGGATTTCGGGCGAGTGATGCATCTCTCAGGAAAGTTGGCGTAATGCAAAGTGGTATGCGCGGCGTCACCGGCTTTGGTGAATTACCACCACCCTCTGAAAAGGAGAGTATTGTTTAAATTAAAACAATAATCTGCATAAAACTTTGTCTCTTTCCACATTTTTCTAAACATATCCTAATTTTAAATTGTTTTTTATTCCAACCATTCTAAAACACTTTCACAATACCAAATGTATATATACATAAAATCAAAACATAAATAAATATATATATGCAGATTATCATCAAAATAAAAGTGCCATGCAAATTAAATTTAAAGTCAGAGAGGATTAACAAAAAAAAAAAAAAATAATAATAATAAAAAATTTAAATTTTAAATTAAACTTGATAATAAAAGTATGAAAATTTTTAATTAATTTTAATAAGATATAATATAATTTAAGATAAAAAAAATAAACTATTTAAGTTTAGACTAATAAAGTAATTAAAGAAAAAAATAAATATTTTAAATATTTAATGAGAAGAAACGTAGATTTGTCGTAACGTAATCAATCAAAACCAGTACAGCGAAGGATAATAATGTTGATAAGAGGGGGGTTATTTTTTTTTTTTTTATTAATTAATTATGACAAGCGAGAACACATGCATGATTTTAATTTTTTAATTATATATTTCGTTATAAATTTTCATCAAAGTTTCATTCTTTTTCGTTATTTTCTTTTTAATTCTTTTGCTGTTGTTGTTCTTGGTTTTTTTTTCTTTTTTTT